>CAJNDT010003179.1:212500-437710 GCA_905221615.1 Symbiodinium sp. CCMP2592
TGCATGTATGCATGTATGTATGTATGTATGTATGTACTGAAGCCATATTCTACATGAGCTTGCAGAACCTCAGTATGTGGGCCATGGATCCCAGCATATTCAGGACCCCACGAAAGCGTTCAAAAGTCTGCCTTAAACCCTGAACCCTAAGCCCTAAACCCTAAGCCCTGAACCCTAAATAACTACCTTTTTAAGGAACTATATATAGAAACCATAATCAGGAACCCTAAAAAGGTAGGGCTTTTGGGCTACATTCCTAAACCCCGAGCTTCGCAGGAGCTCGCCACCCTCTCAGGGAGGCGAAAGCTCGAGAAGGAGGTCGCTTCACGCAGGCAGGCTGAGGAAAAAGGGTTAATATAGGGGCCTTAATAATTAGAATAGGGTTCCTTTTAAATTGATGCTTACAAGGATCTATAAGGGTACTATAATATAGGGGCCTTAACAATTAGAATAGGGTTTTGGGGCCCGTTGTACTATCATGATAATAAGGAGACCCCAAAATGGCGGGATTAGGATTTAGGGGAAGTGCGACGCCTGTTGCAAAAGGCTTCGTGGCTGAGGGTTCGGGCTCTAGAGTTGGCAGTTTAGCTTTAAGTGTTTCGGGTTAACAGTTTAGGGTTCAGGGTTTAGGGATGTTCATGGGTCTACCCGAGGCAACCCGAGCCGCATGAAGACGCGAAGAAGCCAGCATCGCCCAGGCCTCATGGGTGGTAGCTGGGTCGCACTTGGAAACCGTGTTCGGGCTACGAAGCAGGATTTTCTCATCGTGCCGGAAAGTTTTGCTGATGACTTGCCCAGGAACTTCACACGGCCGTGGTTCAGTCGAGCAACCGCCTAGGATCACGAAGCCATGTGAGAGACCACTGCTACATGTTAAATTGTCTCGTGGCGCCGTCAAGGTCGGCCAGTCCACTTGGCTCTCCTTTGTTTATTGTCTTTGCTCCCAACAGCCCGGGTGTGCGGCGAAAATCCAAACATGCCGCACAGCCACTCACGAGGTTGGGCAGTTCAAGTTCACACTCAGCCTGATGGGAAGAAAAAAACCAAGAACACATCATGCTTGCTCTCTTGCCATTAAGTACTATAAGTCCCACAATCCGATAGAGCAAAGCGAAAACCCGGATCGGCCCAGCGGCGCTGCACAATGGCGTCATGCCACCCGAACTATTTTAAAGTTCGAGGTCGCGCGTAAAATGGTGCTGCGACTGGAGACCCAGTGTTACTTGGGCTGGTCACGTGGGTGCTAGGCCCGACATTCATCAGTGGTTGGCCATGATGAACCATCGTGGTATCGACCCCAGTTTTTGGCGGCAAACTACAGGGGCCTAAATGAATACGGATACTATTGGGGATTATAATTATAGTACACCTTATTGTAATTAATACGGCCCCTAAAGTACTTTCTGCTGCGATGTCTCATGGGTGTGAGATGCTAAGGGCTTGTTCACACACTCCTGCGCGCAAGGCCAGGGCATTAGTCAGGGGCCCCATGAGGGCTTTCTGCTTATTCTTGTCTGCCCAGGTGGCAGACGGCAAACAGGTAGCCACCAGTGATTCGGAGGAGCACAGGACCCCCGAAGCAGTCAACGTGGCTAGGGTTGCGCAGTGTTTCAATGAGTATTCATCATTGGTTTTGACATTAACCCGCAGCAAGAGCTGCACTAACCTAGGTCCTGCTATCTTTGAGCATGTACCCGGTCTCCGAATTGAGTTGATTCGACCAGAAGCCTTCCTGTGAACGTAAGCGAATACCCTTGGTGACACCAGAGTACGGCATAGGATGCAGTGTTTGGGGTTTTACCTATCAGCGCAAGCGCATGCCCTTGATGACACTTGAGTATGGCATAGGATGCAGCATTTGCGATGGTTTAGGGGTATTTGGAGACGATTTTCGTTTTTGACTACTATAATCACCTGAACCTATGACTTTTGCAAGGGTACCAAGCTCAGCATACGTTTAGGGCTTCGGGCAAAGAGGGGCGTCTGATTTCGGATGAGGTGTAGGGTTCTATGATTGTGCATTGTACTTCACCATTCACCACACGGGCGAAACATGGCGAAGCTAGAAAAACAGACTCAAGACAGCTCAAGACCTTGATTCGCCTAAATCCTGAACCCTCAAACAAACCATGAACTCGGATCCAATACTATAGTGGCCTTAATAATTAGAATAGGGTTTGGGGGTATATTATACCATAATTATAAGAAGGAGCTCCCCAAACTCTGTTCTCATTATTAAGGCCCCTACATTACCGCAACTGTCCGGCATCTTTGGGGGGACAGCTGCCCGTCCCAGATCACTGGAGTGCCTGTACATAAAGCTTGACTTGAAAATTGAAAACTGTCCTATACCCCGTTTGGGGGCTATGGGACTTTTGAGACGAAGCATGTAAGAGTCTACCAGTTTGAGTGCCTTGCACAAGGTGCTGCCTGAGCCTTTTGGCAGAAAAGAGAGGGCCGGGCCTCGGCACGTAGGGATCAGTTGTTGTTTTTCTCATCTTTGGTTAGTAGGGAATGGAAGAATGGTAGTAATAGTAGTTTAATTGTACCCCGTTCCTCCATTCCCTACTAACCAAAGGTAAGTTTTGTTGGTAAGAACTTTGCGCCACATCGTTTTAGGAAGTTGCAGTCGGTCGGGCCTTGCCCGACCGCCACACTCGCAGGAGGCCAAACGAGTTGAGCCAGGTTCAGCGCAGATTGGTTGAACTAGTGTTGAACTTGTGCCTGTCTGGTGCTTGTGCTTGTGCTTGTGCCTATGCCTGCTGGTGCTGCTGGTGGTGGTGGTGATGGTTTTGGTATGTTTTGGTGTTAGTGTTGGTGGCGTTGGCATTGGTATTCGTGTTTGTGTTCGCGTGTGGTTGGTGTTGCCGTTGTTGTTGGCGTTGTCGTTGGTCTTGTTGCTGGCGTTCGAGTAGCACAAGCAGCAGCAGCAGCCGCTGCAGTGCGGTTAGTCATGAAGTAGCAGGCAGAGGCGCAGAAGAAGCAGTATACAGTAGTTTGTTGCATTGGCAGTAGCAGTACCAGTCGCCATCTTCTTGTCCCCGTCGTCGTTTGTTCGTCCTCGTGTTCTTCTTCTTCTTGGGATGTTTGTAGTACGATTAATTAAGGGACGAGGAGGACCAGGGAGAGCAGGAGGGGAGCAAGGAGCAGTAGAAGTAGTGGCAGTAGTAGCAGTAGTAGCAGTAGTAGCAGTCGTAGCAGTAGTAGCAGTAGTAGCAGTAGTAGCAGTAGTAGCAGTAGCAGCAGTAGTAGCAGTAGCAGCAGTAGTAGCAGTAGCAGCAGTAGTAGCAGTAGCAGTATCAGGAGTAGCAGTACCAGGGAGGAGGACAAGTAAGAGTGGGAGCAGTTGTCCTGTAGTTGGCGTTTTTGTGAACAAATGCATTGTACTGCCAAGCAGCTTCTTAGCTACTTGCTCTTCTGGCAGGTCGAGGGCGAGAGACTGAGAGCATGGGCAGAGTTGCATCCCTTGTTGCATGGCCATGATGCAACGCAGTTGGACCCAAGCCGGGAAGTGGAGTAGGACGGGTATGCAGACAGAGTCTGCGTGGATTGTGCAGCAATGGCCATGGTGTTATCGGGGTCGAGACTCAGCTCCGTACCACCACCCCGCAAGCCAACGGAGGTTGGTGGAGATCAGGATCTACCACCAGCTGTCCCGATTGACGAGAGTCTGCATGTCCAACCCCGCATGAGCGACGGAGACGAGCCCCTACTGCTCGATGGAGGTGAGACGTGCCGACGCGGTCGCGTGACCACTGGTGACTTTGGGGTGCCTTCTTTGGACACTCGACAGTCGTACTTCTCCAACAGCATGCCCAAAAGGCCCGAGGTGCCTGCGGCACCGAACCGGATATTGCACAACCACCATAAACTTCGTATCGAGAACATGATGAAGGACCCGCTTCCCTTGCTTTATGAGATGGCTGATTTGGTATTCCCCCGCAATCTGTGCAACCTTCCTCAGGATGTGAACAAATCAGTAGTAACACATCGCAAATACCAAGACGTAGACACGGGTAAAATATAATATCGTACACACACACACACATGCAGGCGTGCGTCCACATGTGTCTGTGAGTATATTGTGTATATATATATATACATATATATTACATTTAAATATGTACATACTTATATACATATGTACACATGCACATGCATACGCACAAACACATACACATAGGTGAAAGCCATACTTCAGAAAATCGCTTCATATGTGGGTCATGGAATCCAGCAAGCTCGAGAACCGTGTTCCGCAGGAACTCTCCACACTTTCAGGGAGGCGAAAGCTCCAGAATGAGGTGGCTTCGCGCAGGCAGGCTAAGGAAAAAGGGTCCATATAGGGGCCTAGAATAGGGTTTTGGGGCCCACTATACTCTAGTTATAATAAGGAACCCCAAACGTAGTATACTTAATTGATATTCAGGCCCTTACAGTAGGGTTCAGGGTTAACGGTTTGGGGTTAACAGTTTGGGGTCAAGGGTTTAGGGTATCGGTGCTGCATGTCGGCCTCGAACAAGATGATTGTGGGTCGTAGACTGGCTAGACTTGAGTCCAGTGCCAAAAAGGGCTGACCGGAGGCACCCCGAACCGCACGAAGACCCGAAGCAGCCAGCATCGCCGAAGCCATGCTGGTGGTTGCTAGGTCGCACTTGGCAGCTTTGCTCATTGTTCATATGTATCACCATGTAGTTTTTGTTTTGCATGCTCTGAGCTTAACTAGTCAGATCGAAGAAGTTTGCTGCTGAATGAAGCTGCACCCCACACCTGTAGCACCCTCGTGGAAGAAAGTTTCGCTGATGACTTGCCGAGGATCTTCACACGGCCGTGGTTCAGGCGAGCAACAGCCTAGGATCACGAAGCCATGTGGATGTCTACCGATGCGTTTTTGACATGGTTGCCTTCGTCAAGACCGGGACGTCCACTTAGCTCTCCTTAGTTAATTGTGTTTTCCCCCAACCACCCGGACGTGCGGCGAAAGTTCAATCGTGCCGCACGGCCACCGTGCTGGGAACTGAACTTTTCACTCTCAGCCTGAGGGCTTCACGCTGGAGCGAGACTTGTTCGGAAGGTGAATCAAGCACACATCATCCGTGCCTTGCTCGCCATTTAAGCGAGTCTCACAATCCGCACACTGAGATGCCCAAACCCGGATCGGCCAGTGCTGTACCATGGCGCCGCGCCTCCTCTTGTGTTTAAGGCTGCACGCCGCCGGTCACATGGGTGCTAGGCATTCATCAGTGGGCGCCTCTTCAGCATGCTTCAGCTGAGAGTTGCTTTTCAGCCTGTTCACATACTCCTGTGGACAAGGCCACAGAGGCCCATGAGGGCTTTCTACAATAAATGCTTTTGATTATAGTATACTGTACTCCCAAACCCTATGCTAATTAAATATCGGGGCCCCTAGATTTCCTGTCTGCGCAACGGTCAGCAGACAGCAAGCAGGTAGCCACCAGTGATTGGGGAGAGCGAAGAAAGACAGGTAATGTGTCTATAGGACAAGGCGGGGTGCGAGGTCGTCAGAGTGCAATGTTCTCATGTGGAACCAAGTGAGTGTTTCGACGTAAAGCCGTCGCAAGACCGTTAACCTGGTCCTTGTCGGCAACCTGCTTTCGGACAGCAGGTGTACTCCAGGGTGTAGTGGTTTGGTCTCTGGTACTTACTTGGCCTGACGAAGCTAGAAGAACAGAGTCAAGTTCTCAAGACATCTCAAGACTGTGATTGCCAGTAACTGATCACCCTGGAAGAAAACTCTAAATCCGGATCCATTTTCGTAAGTGTCCAGCATTCGCTCGTCCCAGATCACTGGAGTGCCTGCACCGGAACTTGAACTGAAAACTGTTCTATACCCCGTTGGGGGGCTATGGGACGCCTGAGAGAAAACTGCGTATTTTGTCTGTCTGTTAGTGTTTGCCTGACGGCCAGACTTGGCTCGAGTACCACTTCAGAAGAGTGTGCGGGACTCTGAGGAAGACGTGAGGGTTTAGGAAGTTTAGGCGCCCGGCCGCCACACTAGGCCGAAGCGGTTCAACATGTACTGTTCAGCACGGATGGAGTAAACGCTGAACTGCAAATCCTGATTCCCAGCAGGATTTTGAAACAAAAGCCGAAATCCTTAACCGGTGTCCCAGGCAGTCGCACAAACAGAGTCACGCATACAGTTGCAGCTTCATTTCTTGACATATGTGTGTATTTGTTTATGGAGGTAAAGGGCGCATGATGGCTTCTAGCCCCGTTCACCCCTGCCAGGAACACAGAGTGGCGAAGGATCGAGATTTAAAGTCAAGTGTTTTTTTGATCCAGCCCAGTCTTCCACTAGCACAATGTCGCGTTAGTAGTAGTATTAGTAGTCGTCGTCGTTGTCGTCGTAGTAGTAGTTAGTAGTCGCAGCAGCAGCAGTAGTACGAAATACTTAGTAGTACCAGTACTAGACCTGGTGCTAGTACTACTAGCAAGGTGGATCGCCGTCGTTTGCCCCCAGTTTGTCTTCGAACAGAGTGCGAAAAGCTCCCCTTTGATGATGATATGCGGAGCAAACATCGCAACAAAAAAACTTCGATGTTTCTGCACGGCCAAGCTTCTTCATTTTGACAGGGAGGTGCCACGGCAGGATGGGATGGAGGCTCAAGTCTAGGTTTTGCACAATGTGTTCTGTCACACTGGCTTCGAAGAGTGTTGGAAAAACAGCATGGCACGGCCGATACTTTCGCATGTTAGCATTGCTCAACATGGCGTTACCGTTATGATGATATAGGCAGTAAGAAATGCTAACAAACAACGATGTTTCTGCATTGAAAAATATTTACTGGTTTGAGCATAGTTGCACTGGCCAATGGATGGACTGGTAGCATGGACGCTATCATGGTTTGGGCATGGATGCACCGGCCAATTGGATGGCTTGGATGGCTTGGTAGCGGGGACGTGACCAGGCTTTGGGCATGGATGCCCTGGCCAATGGATGGGTTGGCAGCATGGAAATGGCACCGGGGCAAACACAGGTGATCTAGTAGTAGTCGTCGTCGTCGTAGTCGTAGTAGTCGTAGTAGTCGTAGTAGTAGTAGCAGTAGTAGTAGTAGTCGTCGTAGTAGTAGTAGGAGGAGGAGGAGGAGGAGGAGCACTCGAAGCAGCAGCAACAGCAGCAGCAGTGCGGTTAGTTGCAGTAGCAGGCAGCAGGCGGAGAAGGATCAGTATGCAGTAGTTGTTGCAATGGCAGAAGCAGTACCAGTCACCGTCTTTTTGTGCCCGTCTTGGTTTGTTCGTCCTCGTGTTATGTTCGTCTCTGGAGATGTTGGTGGTACTAGTAGAGCAGTAGCAGTAGCTGGAAGGAGGTTCTTGTCAACAAGCCCATTGTGCGGCCAAGTAGCCACTTGCCCTTCTGGCAGTATGCGGGCGAGAGACGGATGGGCAGAGCTGCATGGCCATATATATGCAACGCGGTTGGACCAAAGCCGGCAAGTGGAGTAGGACGGGTATGCAGACAGAGTCTCCGCGGATTGTCCTGCAATGGCCATGGTGTTATGGGGGTCGAGACTCAACTTCGTACCACCACCCCGCAAGCCAACGGAGGTTGGTGGAGATCAGGATCTACCACCGGCTGTCCCGATTGACGAGAGTCTGCATGTCCAACCCCGCATGAGCGACGGAGACGAGCCCCTACTGCTCGATGGAGGTGAGACGTGCCGACGCGGTCGCGTGAACACTGGTGACTTTGGGGTGCCTTCTTTGGACACTCGACAGTCGTACTTCTCCAACAACTTTCCCACAAGGCCCGAGGTGCCTGCGGCCCCGAACCGGATATTGCACAACCACCATAAAGCTTGCATCGAGCACATGATGAAGGACATGCTTTCCTTGCTTTAGAGCGTTTTCTCACGTAGCCAAGCGAGTGACAGTCCATTAGGCTTCGCTGCATCTGAATCGTGGTTTCTCCTCAGGCAACTCTCATTCTTGTAAGCAAGCTTCTTGCATGTGTGCACAGTTATTTGGTCTGATAAACACACAAACAAACTGGCATGCATTGTATGTCTGTTTGTCTGTCTGTAGTGAAGCCATATTTTTTTTGAACGAGCTCAACATCTGTTTGTCGGCCATGGAACCCAACAAACTAGGGAACCCGAAAGAAACCCTTAAAGCAACCCATAAAGGGTAAACCGTTGAATCGCAACCTAAAGCTACTCTAGAGACTCTAGAGCTTCGTGCGACAGAAAAGGCCCTTCGAGAAAAAAAGAGGTCAACAGTCGTTCCCTAAACCCGGAACCCTAAGCCCTAAACCCTAAACTCCAGACCTGCAGCCAGCGGAGAAAGGGTCATTGCACTTTAAAAAAAAAACCCTAAACTCCCTAAGCCCCAAATCCTAAACCCCGAGCTTCGCAGGAGCTCACCACCCTCTCAGGCAGGCGCAAGCTCCAGAAGGAGGTCGCTTCCCGCAGGCAGGCTAAGGATTTAGGGTTTAGGGTTTAGGCCTGACGCTTCGAGTGCCTGTGAGAGAGAGAGAGAGAGAGAGAGAGAGAGAGAGAGAGAGAGAGGGTTTAGGGGTTTAGGGTTTAGGATTTAGGGTTTAGGGTCGCTGAGGGTTTAGGATTTAGGGTTTAGGGTCGCTGAGGGTTTAGGATAGGGTTATATAGGGACCCTAAGGGTCGCTTAGGCTTTAGGATTTAGGGTCTCGGAGGCCAAGCCCAGTGGCAAAAAGGGTCTCGGAGGCACTTAAGAGACCTTGTTCAAAAAGGGTTTCGGAGGTTTGACATTTTACGGGTACCTGGCACCTCGAAGAGGCCTGGATGCAAACAAAGGGTTTGACCGGAGGCAGCCCGATCTGCAAGAAGACGCGAAGAAGGCACCATCGCCCAAGCCACGTGGGTGGCTTCTGGGGCGCACTTGGCAGCTACTTTAAGGCTATGAAGCGGGTTCGATGTTTTCGGCATGTCGGTGTTTCTTGAAGCTTTGAGCTAGATGGACGTACAAATCAGCTTCGAACAAGTTGGCGAATTAACAGATCAGCACCGCGCACCTTAACTGTGGGTCTTTTCAACATCTTCAGCACCTTCGCGTGAGAAAGTTTTGTTGATGACCGACCCAGGAACTTCACACGGCCGTGGTTCAGTCGAGCAACAGACTAGGACCACGAAGCCATGGGTGAGCCTGCAGATACATTGTAACCTTCGTGCCTTCTTCGAAATCGGTCCGTCCACTTAGCCTTGCTTTGTTTAATGTCTCCTCTCCCAACCACCCGGACGTGCAGCGAAATATTTAAACATGCCGCACAGCCACAGTTGGGCCTTTCACTTTTATCCCGGAGCCTGAGGGCTTCAGGGGCTTCAGGTTGAAGCGAGACTTGCTTGGAAGCGACATCAAGCACCCATCATCCGTGCTGGCTCACCATTTAAGCGAGTCTCGCAACCCCATCTGAGAAGCCAAAACCTGGGCCCAGTGCTGTACCATTGCGCCACAACTCCTCAAGTGTTTAAGGCTGCACGCACGCACTGCCGGTCGTATGGGTGCTAGGCCTTCATCAGTAAGGATCAACCCCAGTTTTCTTTGCAGCATACCTTCTGCTGCGACACTTCATCAAGTGAGAGTTACATTTAAGCCTGTTTACACACTAGGGTGTGCAGGGCTTTCTGCCGGTCTGCCCAACGCAGCAGACAGCAAACAGGCAGCCACCAGTGGTGGGAGGAGCAGTGATCCCCCGAACCGACCCAGACCGTCAGCACCCCCTCGTCTTTGCAGTCTCTCGGTGCGTGTCCGGTCCGAACTGAGCTGATTAGAAGCCGTGATTAATGTAGGAACCTGATTAAGAAACCTTGGGAGTTTATTAGGGTTCCTTATTTGAACCCTAGTATGTTGGGGTTACAGGGCCAGGGTTTCCTGATCAGGTTCCTACATTAGAGCATTGGGTTCAAGGCTTATAGGGTCCGGGGCTTTTCGGGCTAACACGGGTTTGGGGTTTCGGCAACTGCTTTCGGATTATGGGTGTGAGGGTTGCGTAGCTATGCTAGGCTCATTATTCTTGGCCAGGTTGGTGATACTAGAAGAACACTCAACACATCTCAAGACCGCTTTGCTTAACTCCTGAACCCTCCAATAGACCCTCAACCCAGATCCATTATGGTCAGTGTGCAGCGTCTCGAGGGGAAAGGGGCTCGTCCCAGATCACTGGAGTGCCTGCTCCCGAACTTTTGCGAAGAACTGCAGATAGAATCGTCTACGAGTATGAGTGCCTTCGACAAGACTTAGCTGGAGTCTCCTTGCAGAAAAGAGAGCAGGGTCGGCACTTAGGGATTAGTTGTGGTTTTTTGTTGGTATGAAATCTGTGCCACATCTGAGCCGTAAATCCCGACTCCGAAGCCCCAACCCAGGACTCAAAAAAACGAACAAGTCCACGAATCCGAATTCCTGAAACACGCGTCCCAGGCGATACTCGGACCAGCTGTCAGGTGCCTTGACTGCATATGTACCTGTACTGTCCAATGCCGGTGTTGTTCTTGGCTATCCAATTTCATAGCAGTATCCTATCCTTGCTGTCGTTGCCTATCACCTTGCCCGGCCGACCTGACCTTAAAGCTGGTGGCATAAAGGGTATTGGGGGGTAAGTCCCCGACACCTTCTCCTGGCCGATGGCCTTGTGTAAGCCTGGACGAAGGGCGGACATAAAAAGGAGCTCAAAAAAAAGAGCTACATTTGAAAAGGATGGGCAAATGTCGGACAGCCGCACTGCTCTGACGATTCGAGTGCTACGGCGCCGAAGGCTTGAAACCCGAGGCCACGTTACAAGAATGCGTGGCGGCTACTATCGGCAGAGCAGAGTCTACTTACTCTCCCTCTATATAGACTTATCTACATATAATATATATCTGTTTATAACTATACCGTCTATACCTATATCTTTATCTATACCTATAGCTGTATCTATAGCTAAATGTATAGGTATATCTATAGCTATATCTGTATCTACATCTGTCTCTATACCTGTAGCTACACGTACATCTAAAGCTAGATCTATAGCTTTAACACCCAAATAGCAATAGAATTTATGTCCATATCTTTATGTATATCTGCATCTGGGTCTGAGTCTGTATCTGCATCTATCTTTTCGATCTATATACTTATTCGTATACAGTAGCCCAAAAGTTGGAAACCCACTAGCCTTTATCCTTAAGAGTAATGTAGAGGGAATCCCAGCACTGTTTGGCCTTAATCCGGTTTCCAATCTTATGGGGTTTACTGTAGACATTGTTTATTCACTTAGTTCTATATGTTTACAATGGCATTGTAACCCGCAGATCTTGAAGCCTAGGCCCTAAGCCCTATTAAATCACAGTCTGACTTGCCCAAACCCTATGGCACCCGAGGGGCCTTACCTGCTTTGAGCGAGTGCGGGAGTCGAAACAGCAAGCTGAGCCCAAACCCTGTGCGAGTATTGTAGGGGCCTTAATAATTAGAATAGGGTTTTGGGGCCCATGATACTATAGTTATAATAGGGAACCCCCACCATAGTATAGGTGAATTATTTCGGCCCCTATAGTAATGAGATTCGGATTCGTTTTACTCTCAACCGGTGAAGTACCAAGAGCCTGGCCTGGTTTGCGCGAGAGTAGGGGCCGTCACCCTAAACCCTACACGAGGACCAAAACCCTGAAGCCTGAGACCCATGAACCTGAACCCTACTTGGAGGGTCATGGGACTGCGTAAGTAGGGTTATAAGTACCCTAATTGGTGTTATAAGTAATTGTAAGTATAGTTACCCTAATTATAACCCTAGTTACTAAGTCCCATGACCCTTTAAGTAGTCAGCGCTGTAGTCAGCAGTTGCTTCGGAGTAACCCTGCAATGCGCGCTCACCTTGGCTAAGTGGGAAGGAAACAAACCCTAGTCAACGAAGGTGGTGGGAAAGAACCCTAAATCATATACTATTGGGGCCTTAACAATAACCTACAATATTTTGAGAGGCGCCTTATTGTAGTTATAGTATAATATACCCCCAAAACCCTCTTCTAATCATTAAGGCCCCTACATCCCTAAATCCCTTATAGAGCCCTTCTACTATACCTTCAAGGACCCTTAAATTGGAACCATATTCTAACTATTACGGCACCATCAATCCGAGGACCAAAGAAGTCCTCGGCAGAAATCAAGAAGATGGTCAAAGAGTTCGTGAGGGAGATGGTGAAGGCTTGGGGTTTAGGGTTTAGGATTTAAGGTTTAGGGTTTAGGGTTTAAGGTCTAGGGTTTAAGGTTTAGGGTTGAGGGTTTAGGGTTTAAGGTTTAGGGTTGAGGGTTTAGGGTTTAAGGTTTAGGGTTGAGGGTTTAGGGTTTAAGGTTTAGGGTTGAGGGTTTAGAGTTTAAGGTCTAGGGTTGAGGGTTTAGGGTTTAAGGTTTAGGGTTTTAGGGTTTAGGGTTTGGGGTTTAGGGTTGAGGGTTTAGGGTTTAAGGTTTAGGGTTGAAGGGTTCAGGGTTTGGGGTTTAGGGTTGAGGGTTTAGGGTTTTCGGTTTTGGGTTTTAGGGTTTCGGGTTTGGGGTTTGGGGTGAAGGCCGTGCTCCCAGAGACTCCCAAACCCCTTAATGAAGAAATCTACCGTATTTTATACTAGGAACCCTAATGTGATTTAAAGTATACTCCTTAATTAAGCAACATACCTTCGATTAGAATAGGAACCCTAACATAACATCAAGTATATTCCTTAGTTAAGGTGTTTTGGAGTTTCTGGGCTTTAGGGCTTACGGGTTGCCGGGGTTTATCGGGGTTGGGGGCTAAGGAGTTGAGGGCTTTAATAAGCGTTCGGGGTTTAGAGCTTTTTGTTTTAGGGTTCAGGGGCGTTGATGTCGCAAGCCGCGCTTAAGGGAGATGGTATGGGGTTTAGGCACGCCATAAACCTTGACATCCAGGAGTGGTTGGCTTTATGATCCGTCGCGTGAGCCCGTAATTCGGAAGCTTCATCAAAAAATGGAAGTAAGATTGTGTTTTTAAATCAAGGATAACATGCCCCCAAACACTATTCGAAGCATTAAGGCCTTTATGTTAGGTACGGGCCCGTGGCGTCGAAATACGTCCTGTCAATCCCAGCCTGCGCCCATCGCCGTGGAATGTCTCCTTTGGTCAGGATCTGCAGATTAGGGGGAAGGGGGGTCGGGGGCCTTAATGCCTATAATGAGGACGTAATAAGGCTTAGTTAAGGAAGGAAAGTCCCAAGGGTCCCTATGAGCAAAGCCAGGTTTCCATGGATTTTGCCAGGACTTGCGTTGAACTTAGAAGCGTTACCATTCCGAGGCCAGAGGCTGTGGATAGATGTAAAGTAACGTAGTTTGCTTTACTTGTAAGGCAGTCTTTACATGCTTGCCCGCATCCTGACGGGAATCTACCCATGAACCCAAACCCGATACCTTTGAAGGCAACCCAGCTCCATCCAGAACCCTGAACCCTATACCTGAACCAAAACGCAGGGCAAGGAGATGAACGTGTTGCGTGTGGATGGCAGTCTCATGGAGGTGAAGTGTGGGCTCACAAGGCCACATGAGGGCATGAGGGTTCCTGGCGTCAGGTTTGAGTGTTAGGGGTCATGGTTCGGAGAGCTGAGCAGGTGGTTTGCCAGGATTTACCCGGGTTTTGGGGCGGAGTTTTGAAGTTCGGCTCTTCGCCTTTCAGCATTCCAGCAGGATGACGACGAGGGTGGCAGAGGAAGGCGCTCTGTGATGATGTTGGTGACCGAGGCCTTAAACCCTAAACCCTATGGGGTCAGACGGATGTGCAGTTGTAAAAAGGGGCTCAAAAAAAACCTATGGGGAGTAGTGATCGACAGCGGTAGCAGCCTTGCTGGTGATGGACATAAAGTGGCGCTCAACACGAAGAAGAGGGTTTAGGGTTTAGGGTGCCATTGACAAAAAATGGTGCCATTGACACAGACTGGGATGGTGATCTTGCTCGTGATGCGGATGGTATGGTCAGGGTCCAAGTATGTCAAAGTCAAACAGCTGGTGATGATGGTCACAACAATGTTGCTGATGCTATCTGGATCTGTACGAAAGAGTAATTAATTATGTAACCGAACAGCAAACCAAAGACATTACTTTTCAAAAGCTTACGGGCTCCTTCAAAAAGGCGGAGGTTTACTCAGGCACAAGCCCCTTGCAAGTTCAAAGCAAGCAAACAAAGATAGAAGCCCAAACCTACGACCCAGCGAATTAGCGAAAAGTGGTCATTGCCCTATTACGCCAGTCGACGCAACTCCGATCCGCAAGCCCTTCAACACCATTCAACACCCCAATTCCGCACCCTAATCCCCAGCAGCCCCAGCCAAACCCTAAGCCCAAAGAACCCAAGCCTGCCCATAGGACCCTGGATGCCCTGAAGATCAAGTCGGGCGGGGAGACGCGTAATCTACGCCTCGGTGACGTGGAGAAGGAGGGATCTTAAGGTTTAGGGTTCTGGACGGGCCTGTGTAAAGCGGGTTCTGGAGGTGTTGGGGCAAGGGGGCATGAATCGGGAGGCTTTGCTGTTCGGCTTTTATTCCTCGGGCAGTGCTTTTCAGCTCCCCAAATAAACGCACCCTAAGCCGCAAGCTCTCCCTTCAACATACCCTAAACCCCTCTAGCTCCCGCAAAGGAACCCTGTGTGCCAAAATCTTAAGACTCCAGAATCCCCCAACCCCAACATCCAAAAATCCTCAACTCCTTAAACCCCTACAGCAGAAGCCCAAAAGTTGGAAACAAAATTGCCTCAATCCTCAAGAGTCATGTCTAGGGAATCCCAGCACTATTTGGCCTTAATCGGGTTCCCAACTTTATGGAGCTTACCCCTAAACCCTAAACCCTAAACCCTAAACCCTAAACCTTAACCTTCGAAGGAAGCCTTCGTACCCCTGGAGGTGCTCCATGGGGCCCCCGACGAGCTGAATGACCTCTCAACTCCCTTGGACGACGCCTGCGCCACACTCCTCCTCCCAGAGGCCCGTCGGTTCGGAGGGGTTTAGGGCCCATTTAGGGTTTAGGGTGCGCAGCTATGTAATTAGACATGTTTGCCTTTGTCTCTCTTGAAAAGCTAGAGAGATTGAGGAAATTCAATTGCTGGAGGCACATCTCTAAAAGGGTTTGCATGTAATTACAAGTCTGTGCAAAAGGGGTTTAGGGCCTTGGGGCTTTTGGTACAATAAACCGAATAGTTTGTAGTACGACTCCTTTTAAGTTCCTTGTTGGTTGGGGCCTACGTAGGCTGAGCATATAATTAGTGAAGTTGACTAATATAGGGGCCTTAATAATTACCAACACTGTTGTGGGGATCCTTATTATAATTATTGCATCATGGGCTCCAAAACCCTAACTATGAAGGCCCTGGAGTAGTTGTTCTACTGCTCCTGAGGGTTCCTTTAGTCTAATCATACTTTTCGGTCCGGAGGATAGGGCTGTTAGGGCTTTGATGGGTTTAGGCTTTAGTTTTTGTTTGGGGTGTAGGGTTTAGGTTTAGGGCATTCTATGCATAGTCCAGGTGTAAAAGGGCATTCGAGGGTTAAGGTTTTTGTTGGCTCTCTGTTCCACTTTGTTCAGGGGTTTTAGGGCTTGTGTCAGGGGTTGAGCGGTTTGGGTGTTGGGGTAGGGAGAGCATTTGCGAGGTTCGGAGCGAGTTTGCGTGAATATTATGATTTCTGCTATGTCTTTCGCATTGAAGGTTGTATGGATTAGGGTATATAATTTGGAAATTATAGGTTTGGGGCTTAGGAGCACGCAGGCGGGGAGGGGGAAGTCCTTGCCCTTGCCTGACTATTCTTTCCATGTGCGCGCGCTTTGCCACTTCGGGTCGGTTTCGCAGATCGATTCTGCCCCGTTTTAGGGCTTTACATAGGGTTTGTATAGACTCAAGTTTAGGCATTCCTGAACCCTACTAAAGCCGAAGAAACATAGTCCTTCAGGACTTGGGTGGTTGCGGTGTCACAAGATCGAAGCCCCTGGCAATGGAAGCCGCAAGGTTTGGCTGTTAATACCTTTGTAAGAAATCAACGGTAAACCTCGAAAAGGCGCGACAATGAGGGACCATAATCCCCAAGCCCTGAAACCGGAAAATATGCGAGAGGGAAAACACATCCGGAAAATAACCACACCCTCGCTGAGTAGGAGAGGTTGGTAGTGTCCAGTTGCTACCACCATGCCTTGCATGGAGGACGTACCTTAATCTTATAGGGCTTGGGGGCCATGTGGGGTGTGGAGCCTTCTGACCTTGAACTCCAAACACTACTCCGCAAACCAGAAACCCTGAAGCTTTAACCCAGCCGTAAACCCTAAACCTACATCGTTTGCCAAGGAGTGTATCTCCTTCAAGTTCGCAGACGCGAAGAAGGCGGAGCTCTTTACCTTGCGCCGCGACGTAAAGAAAGGGATCGGCAAATGACCAGTGCCAACAACAGTATTCCTCACGGTTCCTTAGTACAGGGACCCTGCTATAACTCCCCAAACCTTTTGAGCGTGAACCCCCTTCTATTTCTTAAGGCGCCACGATTATGCACTGTCGAGATGTTCTGGTTTGGAGATGGTGGGTCTAGCCCTAAACCCTAAACCCTACCTTGAACCCCAGACCCTAGGCCGTAAACCCTAAGCCCTAGACCCTACCCTAAACCCTAAACCCGAACCTCGCAACTCTAGCATGCAGGGCTTATGTAAATGGCAAGCCGGCCTCTAGTCAGAGCCGACACGCTAATCAAGGGTTTGGTCTACGTTAGAGCTTCCCACAACAAAAAGATAGAGGCTCTACTAGACCCTCTGCCTCGGGACGCACCGCGAGAGAGAGAGAGAGAGTGGTAATTAGGGCCCTTCCTTTCAAGATCTTTGAACTATCCGTTTGAAGCTTTACTTACTTTAATTTAAAACTGCTTAGAGGGTTTTTTATTAAAAAAAAACCCTCTTTAATTTAAAACCGCTTTAACTTTCCTGCGCTCCCAAGCTGTGGAAACCGGATAGGGTGCTTGGGAACTGGCAGCCTGGCTCCTGCCAAAAACCGCGCAGCACCTGCACCCTCAGCATCCCAAGCCCCAAGCCACAAAGACTTCACTTAATAATGTAGGGGCCTTAATAATTAGAATAGGGTTTTGGGACCCGTTATACTACATTTATGATAAGGAACCCCCCAAAATGGTATAGGTAATTAATGATTATAAGGTCCCTGTATTAAATACCTTCAAGCCCACGACCCTGAACCTGCTTCCAGAAAGATACGGTGCGATCGAAATTCTTTGAGCCACTCCACAGTGGCACCGTGACATGGGTGAGTGAACAACAAAGCTTGTTTGAGTGTTTTTTCTAAGAGTTCGTTTCTGCTTGCAGCGTTGTATATAGTGGTCCTATTACAGAGAAATCTAAGCCCGAATCTCTCGGAAGATTTGCTTTCAGCCGAGGTGCATGAACCTCTTTATCGATGGCATCCGAAAGGGAAAGTGAGCGGAAGCGCATTGATTGGTGTAGGGCTGGTGGAAGCTCCTGGAAGCAGCTCCCGCTTTCTTCAGTCACCTCAGGTCTAAAAGAATCAGCGCAAGAACCCATGCATATAAGAGCGCAAGAAAAAGACTGTCAATAATTGTGCTCTAATATACCCTAAAACCGTTCCGCCTTCTTGGGACCCCTACTGTATGTTCATCCTACCCTTCACCCCACGAGCTCTGCCCAAAGGCCCTAAGCCTAAGCCAATGTCCGACTAAATCCAGGCCGGCCCTAGACCTTTCAAGCTTGAAGTCAACGCACTCACTCTGGGGCAGATCTCCGAACGGAGATTCTGCAAGCTCTGTTAAATTGCAAGAGTCCCGCTTTCCAGATCTGCGAACCATGCTCCCGGATTGCGTAGAAGGAGGCACTGGACCCTAAGCTCTGAGACCAAGTAGGGCTTTTCTGTTCTGACCCCTGGAGGCCCTGTTTTGAACAGAGTTGGTCTCCCGACCTACTTGGATTTCCCCCCCATGTCTCGTAATAGTACTGATGGCAGAATTGCAGGCAGTACAGTGTCCATCAAGAAGCTGGCAGCAGCAGTGATGAACATTGACACCACACCGAG
The DNA here is from genome assembly GCA_905221615.1 of Symbiodinium sp. CCMP2592. Lineage (NCBI taxonomy): Eukaryota > Dinophyceae > Suessiales > Symbiodiniaceae > Symbiodinium > Symbiodinium sp. CCMP2592. Next base: position 230,523 of record CAJNDT010003179.1, read on the forward strand.
AAGTAGCTGCTTCCACTTTTGGTACTAGTTCTGCCGCTGCTACTATCTGCCCCTGCTACTTCTGCTACCAGCTACCACTACTACTTCCACAATACTGCTACAACACTACTACAATACTACTGCTGCTAATACTGCTGCTGCCGCTGCTACTACCATTACCACTACCACTACCACTACCACTAACACTAACACTACCACTACCACTACCACTACCACTACCAATACCACTACCACTACCACTACCACTACCACTACCACTACCACTACTACTACTACTACTACTACAGACTACTACTGCTGCTACTACTACCACTACCACTACTACTACTACTACTGCTACTACTACTACTACTACTACTACTAGTGCTACTGCTACTACTACTACTACTACTACTACTACTACTACTAGTGCTACTACTACTACTACTACCACTACTACTACTACCACGACTACTACTACTACTACTACTACTACTACTACTACTACTACTACTACTACTACTACTACTACTACTACTACTACTACTACTAGCCACCCCCCCGCCCCTACCAACTACACTTGTTCCATCCGGGCTGCGCAGCGGCAGCTGCTAGGGGCCTTAACTGCGACAGTTGCAGAAGATGCACGGGCTCAAGCTCCCTATCTGCGACAGCTGCAGAAGTTGCAGGGGCTCCGTTTCCTTAACTGTCACAACCGGTGAAGTTGCAAGGGCTCAGGCCCCAAAACTGCGACAGCAGCCGGAGTTGCAAGCTCGACGGGGAAGAAACAGCTGAACCGCAGGTGGTCGGATAGTACGAAAACGCTGTAAATACCGTGCAAAACCCAGGTGCGTCCAAGAAGGGTTTAACATTTTCAGAACCTGAAGCGCAACATCTTCTAAACATCAAAAACAAAGATGCCAGCTGTACGTGGGAGGGGCTCGCCAACACCCCTACCGCCCAACCTCTGCGTAGGAGGGTCTGTTTTTGAAGTGGTGTGTGTGTGTGCACGCTTGAGTGTGGAAATATTGTTCAGGGTGTCCGCAAAACAGTGTCGTGATCATCCCCGAAGAAGCTTTCCCCCACCCAATTTCGAGTTTTTTTGCAAACAGTTCCAAACAGCAAAGTTTAATACGCATAGTCGAGAAGTAGGGGCTCAGAATTTGTAACAAAGTCTGACATCACGAAAGTACCGTAAGTACCGAGTTAAACGGCTCTTGTGGTGATACTGCTGGGTGTGTTCGCGTAACACTGTCGTCATCATCCCCCCCCCCACCCCCCCACCCACCCCCAGAAGCAAGTCCAAAATCAAGAGCCCGAGTTTGCAATCTCGACAAGTCGATTTTGAGGCCTCTTAGGATGATCGCACATGACGAAAGTGCCGTAAATACCGAGTAAAATGGATGTTGTCTTAACATGGTTGAGAGCAAGTGTAGTTGGTAGGGGTGAGGGGTGCCTACTACTACTACTACTACTACTACTACTACTACTACTACTACTACTACTATCACTACTACTATCACTACTACTATCACTACTACTATCACTACTACTATCACTACTACTACTACTACTACTACTACTACTACTACTACTACTACTACTACTACTACTACTACTACTACTACTACTACTATTACTACTACTACTACTACTACTACTACTACAACTACTACTACTACTACTACTACTGCTACTACTACAACTACTACGACTACCACTACTACTACTACTACTACTACTACTACTACTACTACTACTACTACTACTACTACTACTACTACTACTACTCCTGGCTGCTGCTGCTACTACTACTACTACTACCACTACTTACTACTACAACTACAACTACAGCTACTTTACCGTTGAAGTCCCCGCGGAGCTGTCATAGGCATACCATGTGGGTGACAAAAAACTACAGCTACTTGCAGCCGTGAGTTGCATCTTCTTGAACCTCAAACGAAACCTGCACGTTCACCTTCCTTTTCCAACCATCTTTGCGAGAAATTTTTTGGCGGGCTCCAGGACAGCAAACTAATCTCATCTAGCTTAGCCACCCCGACGAGAGAAAGCCGAAATCCCAAATTCCTGAACCCCCACGACCCTAGACTGCTCACCCCCGAAGCCCCACATGAAAGCCTAGCTTCAATGGAGACCATCACAGGAAGAGCCTGTCTGATTTGTCGCAGGAAGAAGGGGCAAAAAGATGGGAGCCCAATATGGGAGGTTCCGAAAGGTAGAGGTACCTTCTTTTAGGCCCCTACTTTCGGAAGTTCCCATCTAGACTATCGTTGACCCTCAACACCCCAATATGTGATGGGCCCCCACCAATATCGACCAACAGCAGATCGGCTGACAGTCAGCACAGACTTTCTGAAGTATGCAGCTGTCCGTGTTGCTCAGTGCTCCACCCTACCCCCTAAACCCTAAATCGTGTTGAACTGAATGGCAGCTGCTAGAGCCGACCAGTCGAAGTTTCGAACCGTGAGTCCTCGTCTGGCAAGTCCGAGTTGCGAGGGCGTAAACCCCAAACCCTAAACCCTAGCCTCGTAGACCTTTCGGGCGATGCAGAAAAGGAGCTCAACAACAAAAAACAGCTCTAGGCGACGATGTAAACAGCCCGAGGAAGCATCGAATCAACTTCCTTCGTGAACCCGAAGCTCGTGCCACAGATGGCCTCTCGTCTCTGCAGGATGTGGTTAAGGGTTGAGGGTTGGGGGTTTAAGGGTTAGGGTTCAGAGTTAGGGGTTGAAGGTCAGGGGTTTAAGGGTTAGGGTTTAGTGTTAGGGGTTGAAGGTCAGGGGTTTAAGGGTCAGAGTTAAGGCTTAGGGGTTGAGGGTCAGGTGTTTAAGGGTTGGGGTTTACGGCTTGGGGTTGAGGGTTTAAGGCCGGGCATAGGCCTTTTGGTGGGGGTTGTCTGGTTTTCAAACCGACCTGCAAAGTCAATTGGGTCTTTCGGGGTATCGGGGGGTTTGGGGGGTCGTTATCGGCTATATTACAAACAAGATTATTTGCAGCGATCTCCAGCTCACGTCATAGGGTAAGAGGATTCAGGGGCTAGCAGCGGCTAGCAGCTATCAGATCAGTATGGCCGGCATTCCAAGTAATTGCGACTGACGCTTCGATGCTTCTAAGTCCTTACTTCCAGCTACCCATGATCCCTGAGCCGATAACCCGGAACCTCGTCACATCTTCTGCACCCGGGTCCAACACCAACCAAGGCGGATGCGGCCGATGTGCTCAAGTCATGCTAGCCGCTGAGAGACAGGGATGCCGGTTCAACCGGGTTGTTGCTAGGCGACTAACTGAGATAGTAATGAGGCCGAAGACACTAACAGCAATAGTCCTTCCAATAAAATAATAATCATCACAGTAAACAATTACCAACAACAGCAGCAACAGCAAAAATAATGATACCAATAGTAGTGATATTGGCACACTAATAATCGTGAGGAGAAGAAAAGGGTTAAGCGGGCTGGGGATTCAGAAATGAAGTTCAACTAGGACTTTTGGCGGCCGGATGTAGCATTGAACTGGCTATGGGTTTGGGATATGAGTCCGTAGCTCTAGATGGGCGGGCCTTAGAGAAAGTCGTCAGGCACTGAAAACCGTAAGCTGCATACATAACTCGGGAACCCAGAGCTGTCCATCTTGCAAGATGCCTACCCAAAGAGTGCAGGGATTGTTTTGGGGCGGGCTTGTGTTTGAAGGCATGAAGTTTTGAATGGATTTTGACCGGACGTTGACCGGGCCTTTAGATTAAACCCACAGCCCACACAAGTCTCTTAAAGCCCGGAAGCCAACTTTCTTTTCGGAAGAGAAGCCGATCCTATGGTGACTTTCAAGCGCAAGATCCGACCAAACTTGAGCCTTTTCGTTCGAAACCCTAAATCCCAGTTCTCGACACTCGAACCTACTTCTGCAGACCTTGCCGGGCTTGTCCGAGAGTGAGTGTCAAAATCCCCAGTTCGAAGACTTCCTGCAGACCTCCAGAAGGCCCTAAATCAAGAATCCTAAGCTGTAAGTGAATGTAACCCCAGCAGCCTTATCCGGAAACCCCACGTTCAACTCTCCGAAGCCAAGAGCCTGCTAGCCTTCCAACATGCTTTCAAAACCCCTAAACCCCTAAACCCTATAAACCCGAAACTTCCTCGCCAGTGGACTTCAGTTCCTGCCATGCGAGAGGGAAAACTGAACCCTATCAGCCCCAAACCCTCCAATGCACAACCCAGCCCAAAACTCTAATCCCTAAACCCTCCTGGCATGTCCGAGTTGTGAGAGCGTAAACCCCTAAACCCGTAAACCCTAAACCCTAAACCACAATAGTTGTGGTTCCGAGGCGTCACCGAGCATCCGGACGTTCGCTTCCCGGTGCTCGTGCCCAACCTCCGAGGATTGGAGGCCAATGGTCGGGTCTACGATATGGGCCTCAACAATTAGGATAGGGTTTTGGGACCCATTGTGCTATAGTTGTAATGATGAACCCTACACTAGGATAGGTAAATTATTGAGGCTTCTATATTAATTGTTTTGTTTTTGGGTTTAGGGCTTTAGGAGGGGTTCCTGCGAAAGCTTCCGTTCGGTGATTTTGGGTTCTTGGCGTTTCGGACCCTTGGGGTGTCTGGGTTCGGGATCTTGGGGTTATTTGTAAGTAATTAGAGTAGGGTCGTTGGGGTACGGTTGATGATATAAATCCTGCATTACCTTAAGAACCTTAAACTATGGAAATTCTGGTACATTCCCTATTATGGGCAATGCAGGGTTTATACCATCAACCCTAAACCCTAAAACCCCTTATAGATTCCTTAAAGGAGCCCCGTAAAGGTACCCTTGTATAGATCCCTTTAAAGGAACCCTGGGATCTATACCATCAGCCGTAGTGTCAGGCGAGGTTCGAGTTCCAAGGCTCCTTGGGGTCGATAATCAGAACAGGTTCTGGGAGCGACGGGTTTAGGGTTTAGGGTGTCGGATTTAGGGTTTCGAGTTTAGGGCGTAACTTTTCGGTGACGTTGGATTCCTGGCCGGATTTGGGGTCTGGGGCTTTCGGGCAAGAGCTTTAGGGCTCCTCTGGTGTAGATTCGGAGTTGCCAGCTTCAGGATAGGGTTTGCGATGTGGGCTTTAGGATTCAAATGCCGCTGGTTGTTTACGGATTGCTGAAGGGTTCGTGTTTGGGCCCAGGGGATGAGCACCACAGGCTTAAGATTTCCGGGTTCGTGTTCAGAGTTTCAAGCTTTTTGACAGTAAGTGTGAACCACAAGATGAAGGACAGATATCAGCCGCAAAAATGACACTCCTCTCCGACACTTCCTGTGTCCGCATCTTTGTTGTAGGCTAGTTTTTGGGGCTCCTAGGGGCTCTAGGGACTACATTTTCAGTATGTGGCCAGATGGCTGTCGTTTTTGTGGCTAAGTTTTTGTAGGTCCAACAGACAGAAAGCTGTTCGCTTTGTGCGAACATCTTGCTCCAACCTGCCCCATGGGGCCGAGGACATCTGGTTAGCTAGTCTAAAGAGGCTTTGTCAGCTACTGTTAGAAGCGACACCTAACTTAACTGTAGGATAGTAATTATCGTTCACAGGTAGAGGTCTTGCACCTTAGATTTGCAGCTGTGGCGACTTCTAAGAGCCCTCACCACTACAAAGAACCTTGTCAATGAATAAGACTAGGAGTGTTCCATTTCTAGTTTTAACCATTAGTATTGGCGGCCTTAATTTGAAGCCAAATGCATGTCCTGCCCAATGCATTATCTCGGTTCGCAGGAACTGCCTCAGATTTATATGGCCCGGTCTGAATGTTTCTCGATATCATTCCTGAGGTTTCCTTATGATTATCAAAGAGCAGTATCATCACAATCCCCCTCAACCCTATTCTAATTATTACAAGGCCCCTACACCCTACCATGCTATACCCTCCCCCAAAGGCTCACTGGACCCGCGAAAGCCTTTGATTATTGCCGTTTTCATCTATCGTGCTTACAAAATTGTTGGTTTTATAGTTTGGCGTTTTAAGGTCTGGGGTTCGTAGTTTAGGGGCTCAGGGTTAGGGGTTAGGTTGAGGGTTCCGGTTTTGTGGGGTTCCGATGTGAGGCGGCACTGGCAGCAGGAGCAAAGGAGGCAGGCGTGCCATTACGTGTGTTTATCGCATTCCTAAGGGAGGGTTTGGGGGTTAGGGGCTTACATCCAGGCGGGCATATACAAGTCTGTGCAAGAAGGGTTTGGGGTTTAGGGTTTAGGGATTGTGTTTCCACGGGGTAGGGTACTAGGGGTCCTTAGGAGACCGTAAGGGAACCTTAGGGCTACAAGGTGTGATGCTGTTGGTGCGGTTGCTGATGATTTCGGATTTCCGTTCGAAAGGTATGGGGAAGTGTGAGAATGGCGATGAGATCGGTGGTGAGCGCGATGAGGGTGGATGATGACACTGGTGATTTCTTAGTGATGAGTGAGAAGCATAGCAGTTGCCATGAGGTGGTACTTTGGGCCAAGGGAAATTGTTAATTCTGCACCCAAGCTGAGCCTGCCCCCTGTGCCCTTGCATGAAAGTAAACGTTTAACCAACATGAGCTGCAACGGAGGCTATAAGCAGTTTCAAAGGTCACCCTCCTTGCTGCTGCAAGCGACACCTTCGCCCAGAAGAACACGCGGCTTGACTGAGGGGTTTGGTCCAGGATTGTTCGAAGCGCAGGTCATACTTCAGAGAAGCACCGCAGCAAGGCTTTTGCTGTTGACAGTGGCTATTTCCAGTTTGAAGCCGTAAAAAACATCACGGAAAAAGCTCGAAACCGTGTGCAGCTTCGTCGACAAGACATGACCGCACCCTGATGCAGCAAACTTGGAATAAGTTCTGCTAGCTAGCCAAGACCTAGACTGGTCCCGGGACAACGCCCTTGTGGATATAGAAATTGGAACACCAGAAAGTCATCCATGAGATGACTCGTAAAGTACTCTCGCAATCAGTCAGCCAAGAGTCTTTTTGAATTTTTGACCAACTGGATCTCGCTCCAAACCTTTCATGCCAGAACTAGCGAGGCCTCATTAACCAGTGGGTGGTCTCCACTAGTGCAAGAAACATTGACGCTTGAATGGTGTAGTACAATGAATTACTGTTCCATGGGGCTCCTTACTATGATATCTGGTATGACCTACCCCCCGAAACCTACTTCTGCAGGCCCCTATACTAGCATCACTTGGACCTCCTCCCCCGATCTGAATGCCCAGAAGCTATCCAAGCGAGTATGTATGCATCTATGTTGGTTCGTATGTCTGTCTATCTATCTGTCTGTCTTTGCATGCAAGCATACATGCTGGAGGGATGGATGGATGGATGGAAGTACAGAGCAGTCGGTCAACGCCCCTGTGGCCCATCCAGGAACTGCACCGTTGAGGAGAACTTGGAGAGGGCCAGGGTCTGGCCTGACGCGTCTTGGGGCATGCGGGCCTCGGGATTTCAGAGAACGACCCTGAGTAACATAGAGGCCTTAATAATTACCTGTACTATTTTAAGGGTTCCATAGTATAATGAAAGTATAATATTCCCCAACACCCATTCGTTAAGGCACCTTTCTTAGTCGGATCCGCGGATTCCTAGACAGGCCAGCCAATTTTGAGGCTATCCTGAAATTGGGTTTTATACTGGGGTCACTCACGATTTCCGCAAGTCTCAACAACGACAACGTGCGTCAATGGACCTGCCCTGATCTGTCCTGACGATGTACTGTTACTTGATCAACACCACATCACCTGGACCCGCAAGTAGAAATTTTAGGGGCCTGGATGAATAGAATATAGGGTTTGGGGGTATATTCTACTATGACAGTGGTAGTAAGGGAGCCCCCAAGCCCCATTCTACTTATGAAGGCCCCTACCATATCGCACCGGACCGGTGGCCGTGCTTCGACTCTGGACCGGTCCGAGCCCCGAGCTCCACCCCGAGCTAGAAGTCGGAAAAAACCCACTGGTTATGAGCTCCTTCGGGCTCCTTGCAGTTTAGATGTGTATAGAAGAAGAAGCCACTATAATGTCGGGTTCCTTCTATGACGTTGCTATATATGCCCAAAAGCCCTATTCTAACGATTACGGCCACTATATTCTATATTACGCCAGGCAGTCATGGAACGAGCGCAGCAAGCTAATTGCTCGGTGCGCGCAGCCATCTCTGTCGGCGACAGCCTGAGTAAAGATCGGTCTGGTTCTTAGTGGGGAATGGGGGCAATGGGTATCATAGGGACAGCCATGAGGGACCCTTAAGGGACCATCATAGGGATCCATTCCTCCATTCCCTACTAAGAACTAGACAGACATGGGCACTGGGTGTGGTGTCAGGGTTGGAATGCAACAGAGTTTGGGATTTTGGGGGTTTAATGTAGGAATTAAGAAACCTTGGCCCGACAACCCCCAAAGTAGTAGGATTCATACAAGGAACCCAAATAAAGGCCCAAGGTTTCTTAATCAAGTTCCTATATGCATTAGGCTTGCGGAGTCGTCGTGTGAGACTCCGGATTTTTTGTCAGGTTACAACAGGGTTTAGGGTTCCTTGTAAAGGGGTATATAGGGGTACTATACTATAGGGATCTTCAAATGCCACAACGGCTCGATGGTCAGCGCTAGGCCTTCATGTTGGCTGTATACGAAGTACCGCATCAGTCGACTTGGACCCAATCGGTTCGCTCTAAACTACTTAAAGGGTCATGGGACTTAGTAACTAGGGTTATAATTAGGGTAACTATACTTATAAGTCCTTATAACCCCAATTAGGGTACTTACAACCCTACTTACTAAGTCCCATGATCCTCCAAGTCAGCGCCGAAGCTCCGTCCTGAAGCTCTGAAAGGCCCTAAAAGCTTAAATCCCAAACGCAAGAGTAGAAGCCAGAAACTCGGAACATCGTTATCCTGATGTGCTTTAGGAGAAGTAGAAGGAATCCTAGCACGAATCAGCCCTAATCCATGTTCCAACCTTCTGGGGTTCACTTTAATCTCGACGAGCTTCAGAAACCCGCAACATTTAAGAGCCTGTAGATTCTAGAGCCCGACACCCTAGAACCCACCGCTGGGCGAAGGCCTCGGATGCCCGTATGAGGGTGAGGTGCCTCCTAGACAAGTGGCCAAGGCCGATCGTGCCTGTTGACCGTTGTTTGTTTTAGAATTGGAAAAGGGTGATTCATGATTTGAAGGACTTATGCGCTAGGCGTTAGAGCTTGCTTCCAAGGAAATCGCTTGATCTGGAACTTGAACCTCAGGCTAGGTTTCCATACGTGAGACGAAATTCGGGCCTGAAGCAGTTGAATTCGCAATTTAAGCCGGTGCTGCGAAAACCAGGCGTCTTCTTTGTTCGGGCTTTCGTCGCTAGACCACCCTAGAACCTCGCCGCTCGCCTAGCATGCCCGAGATTGAGCGCAGAGACCCTGACTTCGCCTCAATGCTTGCTCCCGGTCGACGCCCCTACACTCGACCTGAATCCCGGCGTGGAACTTCGAAAAAGCGTGGTAGGATTACATGAGGCTTTGGGGATGACTAGGTAGGGCCTGGGGGCATTTTATATTTTCCCTTATTGGGCTTAAGAAGATCTTATTTACTAATATTTTTCAAAGGCTTGAAAAGCACCACCTAAATGAGGTTTATTGTACAGAATTGGTTGTACAGTTCTGCCACTGGTTGCTACTCAGGCCTCCGATCTGGCTTTTGTACTGTCAATCTCAGCTCCAGGGCTTAATGTTTAGGGTTTAGGGTTTAGGGCTTAATTTTGAATATGATAATATTCTCGCCGCTTAATCCTGATGTTTTTGTATGGCCCGCAAAAAGCTCTTCCATCTTCTCAGCCCCTTGTAACTGTACTCTTGCCCGTGCAGGTGGCTGCTCGCCTTTACGAGGTGGCTCGGCAACTTTTTTACCGGGGTGCTGAGTAGTGCGGCTCCATATTCTGGTTTCTTGTGGAAGAATCTTTGATATAAGTTACTCGAACAGTGTGCTACCACAAACGGGGGAGGTCTCAACAGTTAGTGTTTAGGTGCGTTTTCGTGGCCCAAACGGAATGCTGCGAAACAGGATGGATTTGGGGTTCCAGAGGTGAGGAACGCCCTTATCCAAGGCAGGCTGCGAGGAGCTCTTGATTTGCGACACGACGGGTGTGGGTACCGCAGCCGGAGTGCGACTTCGCATCATTTTGTAGGGCTGCTTACGTTTAGGGTTGAGGATTATTCAGGGTGTTTAGGGTAATGTAGGAGCCTGATTAAGAAACCTTTGTGGCTTTATTAGGGTTCCTTATATGAATCTTATTAGTTTGCTGTAATAAGACCAGGGTTTCTTAATCAGGTTTTTACATTATTACATAAGGGGGAGTTTGGGGGTTTCGGAGGTCCAGGGCACTTCTTGGACTTTCGGGTGGCTTCGGGCCTCCGGCTCGGAGGGTGGAGGGGTTTCGGTTCAAAGCGGTCTGGTGATTTTAGGGAGTCTTTTTTTGGGGAGGGGGGGCTGGGCGGCGGGGGGGGGGGGGGTGGCCGGCTTAAATAGGGTCTATTTGGCAGCTGGATGGCTGTGTTTTTGCATTCAAGTAGTGCTTATTCTCATCACCACAGACCACGCCATGACACGGGTGACGTAGGCACAGACTCCATGCGTGCATAATTGATCGTTGAAAATGTCTGCGCTCTCGTGGTGCCTAGCTGCGTATTACACTGCGACATACAAGCGGCGGCCACTTGCGCCCAAAGTTCGTGTGAATGTAATGTAATGTTTAACCAATCAGAATGTCCACGACTCCTTGGAATGTAGACAGACGGCTCAAGAAAGGGTGGAGATTCCCCCAACCCTCAACGAAAACACGGAGAAAGTCTCTCCAAGTCATTCAGCTGATTTCTAGCAGCGAGCTCCTCTACCTCTTGGTAAGTCTCCATCTCCTCTGACGATAAATGAAGGGAGCTCGCTGCTTCGTCATCCGCAAGAAATGAGCTTCTTTTCCCCAAAAGGGTAAGGAAGAGATCCCTTGGCACATCCTCTACCGCAGCATCTCAAAGGAGCAGAGAACCCTTCCAACGTCACGAGAAAAAAAGAACTCCGGCTGCCTCTTAGTCGACAAGAAGAGAGAGGAGCTCCTTGTCGTCCCCTCTTCCTCCTCAAGGGATAGAAGAGAGATAGCTTTCAAGAAGTGAGGACTGAGCTGTCTCAATCTTCAAAAGAAGAGTCTGATCCTCCCCTTAGCCTTCAATAAGACATGAGCAGCCCTCTACCCCATCCTCTGAATTAGCTTCCAAAAAAATCCTTTGCCTCATCCTCGACAAGAAGAGACTGAGAGCTTCCTCCAAACTAATGGGACAAAAGAAAGCGCCATCTCAACAAAGCAAACAGGCCGCTCCAACTTCACGAGAAAGAAGAGGGCTCCGTTTACCCCTCGGCAAGAAGAGACCTCCTTTCTTTCTTGAAAAGGGGAGGACACTCAAGAAGAAAGGGTGGAGCTCCCCCAATTTTCAAGTAGAGACATCTGGTCATCCCTCAGCATTTAAAAGGAAAAGACCTCATGCTCCAAAACAAGAAGAGAGTCCCCAGGATATTCGTGGCAACAAAAGAGAGCATCCTTCTTACCTCTTGGTATGTCGCCTCTTCGTCTTAAGGAGATTGAAGAGACCTCGCTCCTAGCAAGAAAGGACAGAGCTCCCCTAGCTTCCAAAAAGAAAGATTGTCTACCTCATCCTCCACAAGAAATCACTGAGAGCTTCCTCCCATCATCTCCTCTGACGATAAATGAAGGGAGCTCGCTGCTTCGTCATCCGCAAGAAATGAGCTTCTTTTCCCCAAAAGGGTAAGGAAATCCCTTGGCACATCCTCTACCGCGGAGCAGAGAACCCTTCCAACGTCACGAGAAAAAAAGAACTCCGGCTGCCTCTCAGTCGACAAGAAGAGAGAGGAGCTGCTTGTCGTCCCCTCTTCCTCCTCAAGGGATAGAAGAGAGATAGCTTTCAAGAAGTGAGGACTGAGCTTCTCAATCTTCAAAAGAAGAGTCTGATCCTCCCCTTAGCCTTCAATAAGACATGAGCAGCCCTCTACCCCATCCTCTGAATTAGCTTCCAAAAAAATCCTCTGCCTCATCCTCGGCAAGAAGAGACTGAGAGCTTCCTCCAAACTAATGGGACAAAAGAAAGCGCCCTCTCAACAAAGCAAACAGGCCGCTCCAACTTCACGAGAAAGAAGAGGGCTCCGTTTACCCCTCGGCAAGAAGAGACCTCCTTTCTTTCTTGAAAAGGGGAGGACACTCAAGAAGAAAGGGTGGAGCTCCCCCAATTTTCAAGTAGAGACATCTTTTCATCCCTCAGCATTTAAAAGGAAAAGACCTCATGCTCCAAAACAAGAAGAGAGTTCCCAGGATATTCGTGGCAACAAAAGAGAGCATCCTTCTTACCTCTTGGTATGTCGCCTTTTCGTCTTAAGGAGATTGAAGAGACCTCGCTCCTAGCAAGAAAGGACAGAGCTCCCCTAGCTTCCAAAAAGAAAGATTGTCTGCCTCATCCTCCACAAGAAATCACTGAGAGCTTCCTCCCATCATCTCCTCTGACGATAAAATGAAGGGAGCTCGCTGCTTCGTCATCCGCAAGAAATGAGCTTCTTTTCTCCAAAAGGGTAAGGAAGAGATCCCTTGGCACATCCTCTACGGCAGCATCTCAAAGGAGCAGAGAACCCTTCCAACGTCACGAGAAAAAAAGAACTCCGGCTGCCTCTCAGTCGACAAGAAGAGAGAGGAGCCCCTTGTCGTCCCCTCTTCCTCCTCAAGGGATAGAAGAGAGATAGCTTTCAAGAAGTGAGGACTGAGCTTCTCAATCTTCAAAAGAAGAGTCTGATCCTCCCTTAGCCTTCAATAAGACATGAGCAGCCCTCTACTCCAAAAACTCATCCTCGACAAGAAGAGATTGAGAGCAATCTAAGGCGGCAGAAGAAAGCGCCATCTCAACAAAGCAAACAGGCCGCTCCAACTTCACGAGAAAGAAGAGGGCTCCGTTTACCCCTCGGCAAGAAGAGACCTCCTTTCTTTCTTGACAAGGGGAGGACGCTCAAGAAGAAAGGGTGGAGCTCCCCCAATTTTCAAGTAGAGACATCTGGTCATCCCTCAGCATTTAAAAGGAAAAGACCTCAAGCCCCAAAACAAGAAGAGAGTCTCCAGGTGATTTGTGGCAACAGAAGAGAGCATCCTTCTAGCAGAGAGCCTTTTTACCTCTTGGTATGTCGCCTTTTCGTCTTAAGAAGATTGAAGAGACCTCGCTCCTAGCAACAAAGGACAGAGCTCCCCTAGCTTCCAAAAAGAAAGATTTTCTACCTCATCCTCCACAAGAAATCACTGAGTGCTTCCTCCCATGTAATGAGACGCAAGAGAGCTTCATCTCAGCCCAGCAGACAGGCCTCTCCAAGTTCACGAGAATTCAAAGGTCTCCGTTTACCCATCGGTCGGAAAGAAAATAACTCCTTTCTCTCTTCATAAGGGGTTGAATCTTGCGCATTTCTTTTACCTTTTCAAAAGATGGAGAACAGCATACGCACAAGAAGAAGAAACCTCCTTTCTCTCTTGGCAGTGGAAAGAGATCCTGATTACTTCCCTTACCTTTTCAAAAGATGGAAAAGGGCATACGCTCAAGAAGAAAGGGCGGAGATGCCCCCACCCCTCAACGAAACCACGGAGAGAGTCCCTCCAAGTCATTCAGCTGATTTCGAGCAGCGAGCTCCTCCCTCTCTTGGTAGGTCTCCATCTCCTCTGAAGAGAATTGAAGGGAGCTCGCTTCTAGTCGAAGAAGACAAGGCTCAACGCATCTCCAGTTTCAAAAAGAACTGCGGCTGCCTCTTAGTCGACAAGAAGAGAGAGGAGCTCCTTGTCGTCCCCTCTTCCTCTTCAAGGGATAGAAGAGGGATAGCTTTCAAGAAGTGAGGACAGAGCTCGCTCAATCTTCAGAAGAAGAGTCTGATCCTCCCCTCATCCTTCAACAAGACATGAGCAGCCCTCTACCCCATGCTCTGAATTAGCTTTCAAAAAGACAAATCCTCTGCCTCATCCTCGACAAGAAGAGACTGAGAGCTTCCTCCAAACTAATGGGACAAAAGAAAGCGCCATCTCAACAAAGCAAACAGGCCGCTCCAATTTCATGAGAAAGAAGAGGGCACCGTTTACCTTTCGGCAAGAAGAGACCTCCTTTCTTTCCTGATATGGGGAGGGGATCCTGATTATTTCCGTCGCCGTTTTAAAAATGGAAGAGAGCATACACTCAAGAAGAAAGGGTGGAGCTCCCCCCAACTCAAGAAGAAAGGGTGGAGCTCCCCCCAATTTTCAAACAGAGACATCTGGTCGTCCCTCAGCCTTCAAAGGGAAATGACCTCATGCTCCAAAACAAGAAGAGAGTCTCCAGGATATTCGTGGCAACAGAAGAGAGCATCCTTCTAGCAGAGAGCCTTTTTACCTCTTGGTATGTCGCCTTTTCGTCTTAAGAAGATTGAAGAGACCTCGCTCCTAGCAACAAAGACAGAGCTCCCATAGCTTCCAAAAAGAAAGATTTTCTACCTCATCCTCCACAAGAAATCACTGAGAGCTTCCTCCCATGTAATGAGACGCAAGAGAGCTTCATCTCAGCCCAGCAGACAGGCCCCTCCAACTTCACGAGAATTCAAAGGTCTCCGTTTACCCATCGGTCGGAAAGAAGATAACTCCTTTCTCTCTTCATAAGGGGTTGGATCTTGAGCATTTCTTTTACCTTTTCAAAAGATGGAGAACAGCATACGCACAAGAAGAAGAAACCTCCTTTCTCTCTTGGCAGTGGAAAGAGATCCTGATTACTGCCCTTACCTTCTCAAAAGATGGAAAACAGCATACGCACAAGAAGAAGAAACCTCCTTTCTCTCTTGGCAGTGGAAAGAGATCCTGTTATTTTCTTGACGCTCAAGAAGAAACGGTAGGGATTCCCCCAACCCTCAACGAAAACACGGAGAGAGTCCCTCCAAGTCATTCGGCTGATTTCTAGCAGCGAGCTCCTCCCTCTCTTGGTAGGTCTCCATCTCCTCTGAAGAGAATCGAAGGGAGCTCGCTTCTAGTCGAAGAAGACAGGGCTCAAAGCATCTCCAGTTTCAAAAAGAACTGCGGCTGCCTCTTAGTCGACAAGAAGAGAGAGGAGCTCCTTGTCGTCCCCTCTTCCTCCTCAAGGGATAGAACAGAGATAGCTCTCAAGAAGTGAGGACAGAGCTCTCTCAATCGACAAAAGAAGAGTCCGATCCTCCCCTCAGCCTTCAATAAGACATGAGCAGCCCTCTTCCCCACCCTCTGAATCAAGAAAGAAACCCTTCTAACTTCTCCATGTTGCCACCACTTCCTCTCCAAGGGATAGAAGAGAGATATCTCTCAAGAGGTGAGGACAGAGCGTTCTCATTCCTAGTTATTCTTGGCAAGAGCAGATTTCCCTAGAGGAGATTTCTTATACCTTCCTCAGTCGCCAGCCTTCAAAAGAAAAGACCTCATGCTCCAAAGCAAGAAAACAGTCCCCAAAGGTTGTTCGTGGCAAAAGAACAACGCATCACGAGAAAGAAGGGAGCTCCGACTGCCTCTCTGGCGATAAGAAGAAAACTTCTTTCTCTGTTCGTCAGCAGCGACAGCTCCTGAACATCTCCTCCTCGAGAAAAAAACTTGGAAGGGAGCGTACGATCAGGAAGGAAGGATAGAGCTTTTCCAAATTTCAATCCTTGACAAGAGAATGGCCGGTCCTCCCCGTGGCCTTCAAAACGAGACGAGAAGCCCAAGCCCTCTACCTTACCCTGCTGTGAAGCAGGAAGAGAGCTCACTCCAAGTTATTCTTGGTAAGCGACGAGAGCTTTATTTCAGCAGAGAGAGCCTTTACCTCTTGGTAAGTCGCTTTTATCTTAAGAAGATTGAAGAGACTTCGCTCCTAGCAAGAGAAGCCAGGGCTCCCCTTGCTTCCAAAAAGAAAAGTCTTCTACTTCATCCTCCACAAGAAATGATTGAGAGCTTCCTCCCATGTAATGAGACGGGAGAGAGGTCCATCTCAGCACAGCAGACAGGCCCCTTCAACTTCACGAAAGACAAGAGAGCTCCATCTACCCCTGCGTCGGCAAGATTTTTTTTCCTTGAAGTTCTGCAAAAAACACAGAGAAAATCACAGATCACAAGGGTGTCGCCCCAAGATTTGTACAGACTCAGATCCCAAAAACCCAGATCGCAAGGGGTGTCCCCCTAAGGGTTCGTTGAAACAACAAGTTCCAAAACAATAAATCGCAAGGGGTGTCTCCCTAAAGCTTTTTATAACAAAAGAATTCCAACACCACAAATCGCAAGCGGTGTCCCCCCCAAGGTTTTGTAAGAACTCAGATCCCGAAATCACAGATCGCAAGGGGTGTCTCCCCAAGGTTTTGTGAAAACTCAGAACCGAAAACCACAGATCGCAAGTGGTGTCCCCCTAAAGGTTGTTATAACAAATAAGTTCCAAAATCACAAATCGCAAGGGGTGTCCTCCTAATCCCTGCGAGCCGCGACCGAGCAGAAAGCCTGTAAATACCGCGTTAAAAACAACGGCCAGGGACCCCACACATCTCGCGCAAAATCTGGCGGAAGTGATCCGCCACCGAGCAAAAAGCTTGTAAATACCGCATTCAACAAAGGGCCAGGGATTTCACACATCTGTTGGCAAAATCTGGCGGAAGTGAGCAGTCGGTACTTCCGCCAGATTTTGCCAACAGATGTGCGAAATCCCTGGCCCTTTGTTTAATGCGGTATTTACGGGCTTTTTGCTCGGTGGCGGATCACTTCCGCCAGATTTTGCCCGCAGATGTGTGGGATCCCTAGCCCTTGAAGTGGTGGGTGAGAGGGTGGTGGGAGGGTGTCTGGGAGGTAGCGTGGGCAGGAGGTGGAGGGAAGGTTGTGTAAGAACTCAGATCCCAAAATCATAGATCGCAAGTGGTGTCCCCCTAAGGTCTTGTGAAAACTCAGATCAGAAAACCACAGAGCGCAAGGGGTGTCCCCCTCATCCCTGCGAGCCGCGACCGAGCAGAACGCCTGTAAATACCGCGTTAAAACAACGGCCAGGGATCTCACACATCTGCGGGCAAAATCTGGCGGAAGTGATCCGCCACCGAGCAAAAAGCCTGTAAATACCGCATTAAACAAAGGGCCAGGGATTTCACACATCTGTTGGCAAAATCTGGCGGAGGTACCGACTGCTCACTTCCGCCAGATTTTGCCAACAGATGTGTGAAATCCCTGGCCCTTTGTTGAATGCGGTATTTACAGGCTTTTTGCTCGGTGGCGGATCACTTCCGCCAGATTTTGCCCGCAGATGTGTGGGATCCCTAGCCCTTGAAGTGGTGGGTGAGAGGGTGGTGGGAGGGTTTAATTCCCGGCCCCAATTAAATAATTTAAATAATTTAAATAGTTTAAATAATTTACATAATTTAAACAATTTAAATCCTGAGGGAGGGGGTGGGGCGGGCGGGTCCGGACCCCCCCGCGGGAATTAAATAATTTAAATACGGGCGAGGCCCCCGGATTTAAATTATTTAAATTATTTAATTCCCGGCCCCGCCCCTCCCCCAGACCCCCCTCCCCCAGGATTTAAATTATTTAAATTATTTAAATTATTTAAATTATTTAATTCCCGGCCCCAATTAAATAATTTAAATACGGGGGAGGCCCCCGGATTTAAATTATTTAAATTATTTAATTCCCGGCCCCAATTAAATAATTTAAATACGGGCGAGGCCTCCGGATTTAAATTATTTAAATTATTTAATTCCCGGCCCCAATTAAATAATTTAAATAATTTAAATAATTTAAATAATTTAAATCCTGAGGGAGGGGGTCCGGGGCGGGCGGGTCCGGACCCCCCCGCGGGAATTAAATAATTTAAATACGGGCGAGGCCCCCGGATTTAAATTATTTAAATTATTTAATTCCCGGCCCCGCCCCTCCCCCAGACCCCCCTCCCCCAGGATTTAAATTATTTAAATTATTTAAATTATTTAAATTATTTAAATTATTTAATTCCCGGCCCCAATTAAATAATTTAAATACGGGGGAGGCCCCCGGATTGAAATTATTTAAATTATTTAATTCCCGGCCCCAATTAAATAATTTAAATACGGGCGAGGCCTCCGGATTTAAATTATTTAAATTATTTAATTCCCGGCCCCAATTAAATAATTTAAATAATTTAAATAATTTAAATAATTTAAATCCTGAGGGAGGGGGTCCGGGGCGGGCGGGTCCGGACCCCCCCGCGGGAATTAAATAATTTAAATACGGGCGAGGCCCCCGGATTTAAATTATTTAAATTATTTAATTCCCGGCCCCGCCCCTCCCCCAGACCCCCCTCCCCCAGGATTTAAATTATTTAAATTATTTAAATTATTTAAATTATTTAATTCCCGGCCCCAATTAAATAATTTAAATACGGGGGAGGCCCCCGGATTTAAATTATTTAAATTATTTAATTCCCGGCCCCAATTAAATAATTTAAATACGGGCGAGGCCTCCGGATTTAAATTATTTAAATTATTTAATTCCCGGCCCCAATTAAATAATTTAAATAATTTAAATAATTTAAATAATTTAATTTAAATCCTGAGGGAGGGGGTCCGGGGCGGGCGGGTCCGGACCCCCCCGCGGGAATTAAATAATTTAAATACGGGCGAGGCCCCCGGATTTAAATTATTTAAATTATTTAATTCCCGGCCCCGCCCCTCCCCCAGACCCCCCTCCCCCAGGATTTAAATTATTTAAATTATTTAAATTATTTAAATTATTTAAATTATTTAATTCCCGGCCCCAATTAAATAATTTAAATACGGGGGAGGCCCCCGGATTTAAATTATTTAAATTATTTAATTCCCGGCCCCAATTAAATAATTTAAATACGGGCGAGGCCTCCGGATTTAAATTATTTAAATTATTTAATTCCCGGCCCCAATTAAATAATTTAAATAATTTAAATAATTTAAATAATTTAAATAATTTAAATCCTGAGGGAGGGGGTCCGGGGCGGGCGGGTCCGGACCCCCCCGCGGGAATTAAATAATTTAAATACGGGCGAGGCCCCCGTATTTAAATTATTTAAATTATTTAATTCCCGGCCCCGCCCCTCCCCCAGACCCCCCTCCCCCAGGATTTAAATTAATTTAAATAATTTAAATAATATTATTTAAATTATTTAAATTATTTAATTCCCGGCCCCGGCAGATTCCCCCGGATTTAAATTATTTAAATTATTTAATTCATGGCCCCGCCCCTCCCCGGACCCCCCTCCCCCAGGATTTAAATTATTTAAATTATTTAAATTATTTAATTATAATTCCTGGCCCCAATTAAATAATTTAAATACGGGGGAGGCCCCCGGATTTAAATTATTTAATTCCCGGGGTCCAGGCGCGCTGGAACACCACATGGGGTCTATTTGGCAGCTGGCGCGTGGAGTCCTGCCAATACACACACATCCAGCTGCCAAATAGACCCGGTTTAAGCCACACTCCCGGGGGGGGGGGGGGGGGGGGGGGGCAGGTTTTTGGGCCTTTTCAACGTTTGCAAATGGCGATTTGGGCATGCGGATTCTGCACTGAGCTCTCGGAGCGGCGTCGGTGAGTGTAGTTTTTTTTTTGTTTTAGTGCTATCCTGGGCCCTGGGGTATCTAGTCGTACAGAAGGCCCCATTGAACAGGTGTTCGATAGCTACTTAAGTATGGGGTTTATGGTTGCCTGGTCACGAGCAGAGGAAGTTCATGAAGCTGATGTGTCACACCGACCCGCACCAAGAACCTCGCCTGAAATGTCCGAGTTGTGAGAGCGTAAACCTTGAACATCTAACCCAAAACCCTAACCCCTGAACCCCTAAATCACTAAACCCCTAAACCCTAAAACCCTAGCTTTCTGAAAACTCCGCATTGCCGAACACAGCGGCCAAAACCCAGGAGGCGGGTCCTTGAGGAGGTGGCAGGCCTGGCTGGGCCCTGCATCAACCTAACCCAAATAAAACATCTACTTTTTCTATACCTGCACCCTGAAGAACCTACCTTTTTATAGGATCCTTATTATGATTTCCTACAAGTGCTAGGTTCTCCAGGGCTAGGGTCCAGGTAAGGCTTCCTGCATGGTATATTAAGTATATTATTCGGGCTACACGAGAGGTACATGGGTTCTACTTACGGTCACCGAAAACGTTGCTACAAGGGTTCTTTGGGGCATCAGGAACTGGGCAGTTGGGTGTAGGGAAGACATTTCTCAATCCGAGGCCCGGACACCAGCCTTTGAAGGGGTGATCCTCATCGCGAGTGCTGCAGGGGGGGGGGGGGTTGAAGGGTGTTGCAGAGCTGGGTGGCAGCATAAAGGGTTTTCAGGTCAAGCCTTAGGGGAAGTTAAAGCTTATATAGGATTTTGGGCAGTTGTGTCTTATTTTGTTAAGACGTTCTTGTCGGGGTTTGGTGTCCCAAGCACTATCCCGAAAGCTCCGATGCCTCTCAGCATCATCCAACAATCATGCACACTTTTCGACCCCAGGGTGTGGCTGGCTTTCAAACTAGAGCTTGTGGTTGAAGGATTGGGGGTCTGTGTTGATGAACATGGCCCGAGAGTCCTGAAACCATCAGGCCCGGAGCTCCAAACGCTGAAGCCGCTATGCAACTAACGCCTCAACAGCAAACTCCGTAGCCTTTGTTGGGCAGGTGCGGGTGTCCCCATGGAACAAATTGGAGTCCATTTCCACGACACCTACGGCCAGGTGGGGAGTGGCCGTGAGAGATACTGTATGATAGGGTTAACGTCTGGGATCTGGGATTTTGGTGAGCAGTTGTTTTGAGTTTTGAATTGTGCCATATCATGTACGCCACGGCCTAGGGCTCATAATCAGTCACATGACATGGGAGTCTTAGAAAACAAGGGGTACTGTACCAATGATGGCGATGTTCCCTTAATTATCATCACCATCATCATCATCATCATCACCATGAGCATCATCATCGTCATCATCTGCACCATCGTCGCGTCATTGTCATCATCCTCGCCGTCCTCCTTCTCATCATCACTGTCATCATAATCTTCTTCATCACCGCCACCACCACCACCACCACCACCACCACCACCACCACCACCACCACCACCACCACCACCACTACCACCGCCACCACCACCACCACCACCACCACCACCACCACCACCACCACCACCGCTGTCCTCCTCCTCCTCCTCATCATCAGCATCATCATCTTCTTCATCATCATGTTCATCATCACCATGAGCATCAACATCGTCATCATGTGCACCATCGTCACGTCACTGTCATCATCCTCGTCGTCGTCCTCTTCATCATGATCATCATCATCATCATCATCATCATCATCATCATCATCATTGTCATCATCTTCTTCTTCCTCACCGCCGCCACCACCGCCACCACCACCACCATCACCACCACCGCCGTCTTCCTCATCATCATGATCATGATCATCTTCATCATCATGATCATCATCACCATCCGGGTGGTGATGACGATTGCGGCCGCGATGAACATGCATATCCTTGTGGTGGCCGTGGCGATGATGGTGTTGAGGAGAACGAGGGGCACGCACAGAATCCCTCCGTCATGTGCTGCCCATGGTCATGATTGTCATTACGATTGTGGTACTTGCGGTAATGATGACGATGGCGATGATGCTGGGAGTTAAGCTGATGGTGGTTGGACTACGGCTCACATTTCTGGTTTCTGATCACGGCAATGTCGAGTGTTACCTCTTGGTGGGCACATGGGATTGGCGGAAGCCAACAGCACTTTTTTTGGGACTCTCGGCCTTGGGTGTTGGCGTTTTGGGCTTTTGGCTCTAACTCTAACCATGTGGGAGCAGTGAGTGCGGAACCCCTTTCTTCAGAAGTTCATAGACCAGTCATTAGGCCGGTAGCTGCAACCTAAATTCCTGATCGACCAGGCGGTGGCCAACACCTTAGCAGCCGTCGGCTCAGCATTCATGGCTGGGATGGTTTCAAAAATGATGGGTTTAAGTCAATCATGAATACGGATTGTCGGCTCCGAACCATCGGCCTTTCTTACGATAGGTGCAGCTTAGTAAAGGATTCAAAAAAACTCTCATCGCGTCTAGACCTCCCTTGATGTAGACTGTACTGTACGGACCTGTTCCAGACTCGAACCTGCCAGTCCCAGACCAGACGCTCCAGGCCACAGATTGGAAAGAAGCTTCTACTATGTAGCAGCGACATGCTGCTCATGGCATGCAGGATACATCGCACAGGCTTGTTGAGGTCAGGGTGTCTTAATATGGAGAATATACGTTTTTGCGTTCTCCAGAAAGGTGCCTCGTGTATAAACCTTCTTTAAACATAAACATCGATGTTTTAGTGTTAGGGTCAGGGACTTCTGACCTAGGATATAGTACGTAGGTAACTGGGCTTCTCGGGGTGGATGCTTGAAGGGATACCTTGGCTTGATGTGGCCTCTCGTGCAGACCGAACTTCATAAAGCCTATATGAAAATCTCGATTTGTACTTACATATGTGTCTATATCTATAGCCTGACGGGTAGATAGTTGGATAGATAATAGTTGGAGAGAAAGGCAGGCAGACAAGCAGACATATGATGTTGTGCATGCATAGTTGAATAGGGTAAGTATATGACTTGAATTTTACAATTTGTATGCCTACGTACGTACACTAATTTGCATTGGTTCTTGCAGGCATTGCAATTTGGCGTTCTCCGCGTCGACGCCGCTGCTGGCGGCGTGGGCGGTTGCCCTTTTGCAGGGCCAGGCCACCGAGTTTGAAGAGTTCCTCGCAGTTGGCACGATACTTAAAGGGTCATGGGACTTAGTAACTAGGGTTATAATTAGGGTAACTATACTTATAATTACGTATAACCCCAACTAGGGTACTTACAACCCTACTTACTAAGTCCCATGATCCTCCAAGTAGGAGGTGGCAACGCGAGGACTTGCCTCGTAATTATTAATTCTTTTGTTGCTAGCAGTTGCTTTCAGCAAAGAATCCTCAGATCATCGAAGAATCCTTCCAGCTACTAGTTACTTGTGAACTAGTGAGAGTGGGATTTCCGAGTCCAAGGCCATCGCACTACACGGGACGAGATATGACAAAGCATGCTTGCACCCAGTAAGCGCCTAGCGAAAGCTTTCGGGCGTCATGGAGCATCTACATGTTTGGCACAACCAACTTAGCAACTTGTAGCAGCAATCGACAAGTGGAGGAATCCCGACACCTCCCCACCTTCCCAGCTGCTAGTACAAGAGAAGTGAAGGTAAGCTCGGATCAGGATGTGTTGGGCAGAGGTCCAGCTACAGCAACTTAACTGTGTTGCCGAATTTCAATACAAGTAGCGGGTTTCGGGGTGCGTTGAGGGCAATGTACACCCCTAAGCCCTAGAGAGACGGGGCAGCGTACAAAACTTGCCGCATTCGCTCGAATTCACCTGTCAAACAACTGTAACTGCTTCGCCATCCATCAGCCATGCAAGAGGCAAAAAGCTCTAAACCCTAACCGTAACCTGCGCCCAGACTCACAAACTCTTTGTGGGAGTCTCTGTCCAGGAGCCAGCGGCAATGTCGCTACCGAGGACGTGTTGCGATTGCTAGAGGGACTTGGGGCAGCTTGGATGCACGGAGATTTTAGGGTTTCAGGACCTGAAGCCAGAAGTGGTTTAGGATTTGGGTTCAGGGTTCGGGGCACTGTTCAGGGTCAGAAGGATGGTTTGTCTTTGGCCTAATGCCTGCCGAGAAGCGATAAGAGACTAAATGCTGCAAAGTGTGGTTGTTCTGAATAACGGCACCCTGCTTTACGGCTTCAGTTTGTAATCTTTCACACCAACGGAAGTACCTACGTAACTCAACTTGAGGGTGGACCCTGAACTCTTTCTTCCTTGCTCATGGCAGAGTGCATTTAAGTTTCAAGGCCCAACTGTGCGTGATGCTGTATGCGAGGCCCTTCGATATTCTGATCACTCTACAAGTGATGTTTTGATAATGAACTCCTAAACTTTGGATCCCGAATTAAACCCTAAGCCCGCCCTGAGGTCGAAACGGGCATCCAAGCCTTACCGTTGGCACAGACCGGGCAGTGGCTGACGGTCCATGTCCTCGGGAAGGAGAATGGTGCAAAGGCTTCCTTAAAGGGAATCCTTTTAGGGATCCTTTAAGGATTCCTTTAAAGCATCCGTTAAGGGTTTCTTTGAGGGTTTCTTTGAAGGTTCGTGTCTTCAAGGTTTGATGTTGAGAGATTTCCAGGTGTTCTAGGGCCTAGAGCTTCGTGGAGTAGGGTTCAGGATTTGAGGCTGTTGAGACTTGGCTTCAGGGTTGCATCAGGCGGATCATCTCCAGCCCATGATTGCGGCACCGTAACTTACGAAGAAACTCTCAGCTTGGTTGAGGCCACATCCCCTGCTGACAGCTTTCTCACTTTGCCTCTGAAGCCCACGGCTTAAAGCCGATCGCGACCCCGCAGTCTTAGGATGTAAAACAGGTGCGAAGCCACGGACCAGTGTCAGGAAGCTCCCGAGATTTTTGTTCCTGAATGTGAAAAACCTATACTCCCATACCCTGGAACCAAAGTCGTTTAATCCCGCCCCTAAACCCTAAACGGTAAAGTTCGGCGGCGAGGCGGGGCCGGCACTGCTTCGCGCAGAAGGCTCGGCGAAGCCGGCGCAGAGGTGCCTCCGCTTTTCCAGAGGGTCCATTTATACTACTACTACTACTACTACTACTACTACTACTACTACTACTACTACTACTACTACTACTACTACTACTACTACTACTACTACTACTACTACTACTACTACTACTACTACTACTACTATGGAATTTGGCCCAAAATACCATCCCGATGATGGGTTTGGGGGCCTATTCCATAATAGTCGTGTATATGGACCCCTAGGTTTGTTGCAAGACACTCAATGGCCGGCCTTCATGGTTGATTAGGGTTTGGGGTTGTGTGTCGGTGCTGTTGGGGTCGATGAGGCTTCGAGGCCTTGGGGCTGATGCTCTTGACACTGTAGAGTGGTAGGAGGCTGTGTGCCTGTTTAGTGTGTTTTCAACATCCGACATCCAGGCGGGCATATGCAAGTCTGTGCAAAAAAGGGTGTTTCCAAAACGGTTGCGGCCATGAGTGTAAGCGGTGATCAAGACATCGAGAAGCGACGGCACAAGACATCCATGCGGTCTGTGGCTTGGATGAGTTGGAGCGGCCACCCCAGCGAAATAATTTATTTGCATTCGCGCGACACCGCCCCATCCCCTTCTGCCCTGGCGGTGACTAATTCCTAAATCCTATACCCTAAACCCTATACCCCAAAACCCTATTAGTTCCCACGAGCAGAGGGGTACAGTAAGCAATTGCTTTGTGGTCTGCATTCCGAAACTTAAGGAGCTCCTGCTTAGTAGGTTAGTGGAGGCTTAGCGTTGGTGGCACAAATACTTGGTAACATCAGCCCTCTGGTGCTTGTAGTCCCGACATAATTCCAATTTTTTCTTGTAATTGGGATATAATGCCCTTTAGTTTTACGGCCCCTGTTGAATTCTACGCCGTGCAACTGAACCTTTGTTTTAGGGATTTACTGTCGGTGGCGTGTCTCAACAGGTTGCGCATACCCGCGAGCTTTATCTGGCGAGTCCGAGGGTGAGGGCGTTTGCCAGCTTGCTCGCTGCTTACGGGATCTAGTGACTGTGATCCTTCAACCCTAACTACACTCAACCCATTGCAGTGCCTTTCTTGATCTGAACCATGTTTTTAGTGAGGATCCTGTAAGGTAACCCCAAAAAGTAGCCACAATGGAGACTGACGAACCTTATTAGGGACCCAAAAAGCACACAAGCATAAGCATTTTACCGAGAGATCCCTACCTGATTGAGCTTCATGTTAAGGGGGTTTACATGCGATTTCCCTATTCTAATTGTTGCTTATGTGCTTTTTTGGGGCCCTACCTTAAACTTAAACTCTACCCTAGCCCCTCGACCGCAAGCCCAAGACACCAGGTCCAAGGAACCTTCGACATCGAGGCCCCTCCAGGGCCTCAAGGTTTTGGAGGCGAGGCTTCCGTGGGGTTCTTGTTCCTGATGTGGAGGGGGGCGGGTGATTTTTGGTAATGAAGAATAGATTACTGTCTTTTTTCTGGCATTACTGTTCTCATGAAATTAAGAATGCTATCGAAGTTGTTGGTATTCCAGGATTGCTTTTGCTGTCAGGGTTCCGGGGAGGGTCTCAGGTTCAGCTGGGTCGATGTCAGAGAGCATGATTAGCCTGGGTTTGTTTGTCTAGATGTGTGCTTTGCGGTGTAGGGTTCTGAACATGTCACAAGAAATAGGCGTTGTTCATGTCTTCGGTGATAACTGCTGCATCTGTCTGCGCCTGTTGCATCTTTCTGACCGCTCTATCTTCGTTCTGCTGACTGGCCTGTTGGACACGGGAACCGACAATAGCTGTCCTTAAAGGTCCCATGTACTCATAAAGTATATAGTCATATAAGTGCCTGGGCCTTACAGTATCCTTATATGTACACATGGGACACTTAGGGTCTTGGTGTAGCTTCAGCTGCTACGGTTTCTTTTGCGATTCGAGACTCTGTGAAAGCTAATTAGGCACCATGGTGTCGTAAACCATAAACCCTAAAACCCGCAACATCCGAGAGCTAGAACTTTTGGAGCCGTAGAGCCGTAGAGCTTCAGGTTCGTGTGCGAATGCAGGCCCTGCACCCAAAGCTGTACATGGGACTTTCAAACAGATGAGGTCACTAGTTTTGACCTTCCATGCTGGGATTCCCCTGGATCCTAATTGTCCCCTGACTATCCTAAAGCATCAAGACCAGCAAGCAGGGACCCCAACATAAGGAATTATGGCCATACCTTCGGGGGATCCTGGCGGCACTACCATACAATAGCTTACGAATCCGCAAAGGGATGGACTACCCTGATCCCCCACGTCCTATAGATCCGGACTGCCTTAATCCCTAAGCCCTGAACCCGCACGAAGCAGCTTTTTTCAGGTCGGACCCGGCCTAGTTGCAGGAGGTTGGACAGGCCCCATTGCCTCAGTTTCTCTTCGCACTTCCTAGTTGTGTCTTTGGAGTTCACTGGAACAGAAATGCAACTTCGATGCAGGCTTGCAAGGTTTGTCGAAACACCCTTCGTACGTTTGGTTCCTGATCGAAACTGTTCCTACAAGAAAGGATCAAAGCACAACTGATTATCACAGTTCTTCTGTTAAGGTTTGGAGCGCAGGTTGCTTTGGTCTTCGCATGTCGTCGCATGCTTGAGTGGGTTTGCGGGTTCCGGATCCACTAGGGTATGTTGCCGTGACCTCGGTTCCGGATATTGTACTGTGTAGGGCTCTGTACTGTAAGCATCGCTTGAGACCATAGCAAAAGGGAGAACGTGACAATCTAAGATCTGCCGTGCAAGCATAGAGCAACACAGTTAAGCATCTTATGCAATTGTTATTCGAAGTGTAGCTTAACTTAACTTCAATCGTAGACAGAGAGTACAGTTGCGTACATGAAAAACAAACGAAAACAGTCAAGGCACTGGTTTCTTCGTAAAAAATGCAAGCACAGACTAACATCTGCTTTTGTACAGGGCAACAGGGCGAATCCTGAGCCGGTGCAGTGCGCCAACTTGCAACCCTAAACCCTAAGCCCTGCTCTGAAGCCCATACCAAGTCGTGCCGTTGAGAGGCAAGGGGTACCGTATTTTGGCGTCCTTATAATCAGGATGCTACTGTTTAGGGTGCTAGGGTCCCCTGTTTTCGGAAGCTCCCATATAGAAGCCTGAGAAGCTACCACCAACGCCATTCCTTAGTGAATTCCTGGAATGATAGTGCTTGGATTGTTTCCAATATCAGTCCTTGCGGGCTTAGAGCTACAAGCCTGGTAGCTTGCTGTGGTTGCACGGTTACCCAAGTGAGATCGTTGAGAACCTCAGGCATGTCACTCTACTTCAAGCCTCTTTGTTCCGTATCGTTTCTTGAGGTTGCCTGGAAAAAACCCTCTACTTCAATCCTCTTTGCTCCTTATTGTTTCTTGAAGTTGCCTTAAACCCTAAACCCCAAGGAGGGTTCAACCACAAAAAAAACGCCTTGCAATCTCGGCTCACAGGGGCGACTTTGGCTTACTTTGGTGCAGAGGTTGTGAAAGTCGCCTCCCCAGCTGCCGATTGTCCGATGAGTATTACTATAGGGGCCTAAAAAATTCCCTCTACTAATTTGCGGGTTCCTTATTATGAATATAGTATTATGGGCCCCTAAAACCCCTATTCTAATTATTAAGGCCCCTTTATATTACTACAAACTTAACTGTTAATCTCAAGTTTGAAGTGTCTAAAATATCTCCGGAAGACCTGGTGGATAAAACCGGTCGTCGAATGGCCTCACAGACGCTGATCCACATCATGGCAGCATCAGCTGCATCAAGCTTGGTTTGCTTCTGTAAGGCCCCACAACATCGCAAGGTGAGGCAGGCATACGGAGGACGTTTCTACCCGACAAAGTCCTTGTAGCCATCCCATCGAGATCATTGTAACCTAGAACTATGAAACTATGAATCTGAACGGAGTCCTGGGTCGCCTAAGCAGCTAGTCGCAAGGAAAAGTGATACTTCTGTATGGGCACATGGCGAGTGATTTGCTGTGTTGGCAAGGGGCATCCCGAAGCTTCTTTATGTACACACATAGATATAAATGTAAACATAATTATACTAAGAAAATATCTTGGTAAGTATATGCCTACAAGTACCCATAAACATATAAACCTATATATATATATATATATATATATATATATACATACATACATATCTTTCATAGTCTATAACATAATTTGTAAAATCAATTGCGTGTATGTATATATATATATATATATATATATATATATATATATAGGTATATGCATGTGTGTTTGTGCAGGTTCAAGGGAAAGGAAACCCCATGAAACCACCATCTGAGCTGTTGAGCTTCACGATCAATCCCACCGCTCGATCTTGAAATCGCAGCCATTTTGGCCAAGGCTCAAACAGCGCACTTTGTTTCAAGCTGCCTTCATCTGCTGCAAAACATGGCCCGCTCCCGCTCCGTCACTGGTGCCATCGTGACTGCACTCGGCCTCGGCTTTGTAGCCTGTCAGCTTGGCGGTGCCTTCGTGGGATCCTCCCCGCAGCTGCGGGGAGGCCCTCAGGTGGTGCGGCATGTGGGAGTTGACTATCTTCTGCGCAACGGCCCCAAGGATGCCGACCCTCCTCTTATGGACCCAAACACTGCCTCAGGTGCCACCCACGAGATCGAGTTCAAGAAGAAGCCTTTCGGAATCCTCCGCTACGCGCCCGGAGCGAGCGGCAACGGTGCCGTGGTCCGCGAGGTGAAGCAGGAGTCCCGCTACCCAGGCGACCCACAGGGCCAGGCTTTCGTGGCCGGCGTCCAGCCGGGTTGGGTCGTGGCCTCCGTGAACGGCCAGGATGCAAAGAGCATCAAGTTCGAAGACCTCATGGAGTTCATGGACGACGAGGTCCTGGACCCTGTGGCAGCCCTGTCCCTGAACTTGAAGGAGAACGGCGTCTCCTCCGAGGGTAAGGGCATCGGTGAGAGCACTTTCACCTTCGGTGGTGGCAACCTCGCGCCACTGCCTATCAAGGTTGTGTACCAGGAGCCGTGAGTCAGGAATCCTTGCAAAGATGAGTTGAGCCTCGCACAAATCTGCCGGACAGGGCACACTTTCTTCTCCGTTTCCGAGGAACAGGTAGTAGGCGCACGAACGGCCTGCAGCTTGACCGTACGTAGTTCTGAATGTACACTATTGACCTCCGTGGTTAGACCGAGTATGAGTCCCAGAAAAGCCTTGCCAGAGTGCACTCTTTCAAAGAGGGTTTAGGGTTTAGGCTTTGGGGTTTAGGGTTGTAGGGTTAAGGGTTTAGGGGTTTTAGGGTTTAGGGTGTGCATGCAAAGTGAGGTTGTAAAAGTAGAACCCACGCGTTGCTAGGAAAACCGTCTCGTCGAGCTTAGAGTTCAGGGTTAGCCACAGCGATGATGTAATGGTTGCTGCCATCAAAAAACTATCGACGACGGACAGCGGATAGTTCATTCGACTCGTACTACTGTTGATGACCTAAATCCTGCATTGCCTTAAGGACCCGAAACTATGGGAATTACGGTATATTCCTTATTCTGGGTATTTCCGGATTTACATCATCAACCGTAGTACTGCTTCCTACTGCGACATGGCTAACGACCCAGTGGCTCCCTCATGCTCTCCAAGGGCTCTGATGATTCGACTCTTAAGAGCTTAAGAGTCGAGTCTGGGGAGTTTAGGGGTTTAGGGGTTTAGGGTTTAATTAGGGGTTTGGGGTTTAGGAAAAAGGGGTTTAGGGTTGTATGGTTTAGGGTTTAGGTACGGGTTTCCGTGCGCCGTTTACAGTTGATGTTGTGATTTAAGATCGGAATAGGCGTGCATGTACCAGCAGGAATACCGCACCAGTTTGGCTTCCCTGAAGTAAGGAATGTACATGAACAGAGAAAGTTGGAGTTGGTATTGGACTAAGATTTATGTTCAGTCCCCGCCCCCGTATGCCAGCGGATTTCCCATCAAGTGATGCCGTTCTCGCAATACAAAATACCCAGAGACTCCAAAACCCCTTAATTAAGGAATATACCTTAAAATCATATTTAAGGTATATTCCCTAATTAAGGGGTTTTGGAGTCTCTGGGTGCCCCAAACCCTGAAGCGTGCAGAAGCCCTTGTCTCAGGTTCCAGCCCAGTGCCAAGGGCTTGGTCAGACCTAAATAATTACCTGTACTATTTTGGGGGTTCCTTATAATAATTATAGTACAAGATACCCCAAAACCCTATTCCAATTGATAAGGCCCCTATACTGTAGTAGTCAGTGTTCGTGCTGCAGGCTTGAGATTTGGTTTTCCAACGATTTTTGTTGGACTAACTGCTATGGCACGCCGCCGCCCTGCTGTCCCGTGTGGTGCAGCCGCTACAGGCCCGGCCGTTGGTGTCGAACTCACTCGCTCTCCCTTCTCGCTCTCTCTTCCCCTTCCCGGTGTTCATATATGCACGTGTGTAGACCACCATACGTGTGTATCTGTACACACATATGTGTATATATATATATATACATGTACATATATATGCGTGGTTGTGTATATCCATCCATCCCATCCACCCGCCCGCCCGCCCGGGCGTGCGTTGCGTGCGTGTGTGCAATTATCCACACGCACATGCATACATACATCCATACATTCGTACGTCCATGCATGCATGGATGCACATGTGTGTGTGGGGGTGTTGAGGAAGATTTACATGCAAGGCTGGACACGCACACACAGTTTCTCTTTGTCTAAAACTGCGCACCTACCTATCTGTCTATCGATCTATCTATCCATCTATCTATCTACCTGCATAAGTATGCACCTTTATCCGTGCAGCCTATCTAGCTGTCTATATCATTATCCATGAATCGGTTTATTTATTTTCTTTCGCCGACCGCTCCATCTATCTATCTATCCACTGACATGTCCATCTATCTATCTATCCACTGACATGTCTGTTTGTCTATTTGTTTATTTCTATATCTGTTTGCATACTGCACATCCATCTGTACCTGTAGCTCTCTACCTATCTATGTTTCCATCTCTCTGTTTCTTTCTCTCTGTGGATATTATGTTTCTAGGCACATGTGTATGAACGGAAAGGAATGAGAGTAAGCACGTAAAGCTTATGAAAGCTTGGTAAATACATGACCCACTGAGGGGATAGCAATATGACAAGTATGTTTGTGAAGACCCGTTTACACATGCAGACACGCTGATACACTCCTGTTGACATGTAATTACGAACACAAGCTGCATGTAGATGTTGCCGTCTGCTCGTATGAGGTGGACAGTGGACATTATATCCTGTGGAAGAGTGATGGGTAAGAAAAAGCCCAAGCCAATGTACTGTAAAGCTAAATACAGAATCTTGACCGCAGGTACACAGCGAGCTGCTGCTGCAGCGGCGTCTCGCTTGATCCGACTTCTTCGCTGCGGGCTTTCGTAAGCGAAGTCTCTCTAAACAAAGTTTAGGGTTCACATATTCAGTAAATATGTGTATATGCATATATGTTACCAATAGTGTAAGACCTTTATTGATCTGACTCTGCTCTCCCCACACTTACCATCATTTGAGCTCCTAGGTGCTTGAATTTTGGCCCTGAGTATGATTACTGGAATTTGCAAAGCTCTCCACCTGGGGCTGCTGGATCTACACCTGGCGACAAAAGCTTCGGTGTTGGGGCTTGAAGTCCTAGGATTCGTGTCCCTGTCGCTGTACCCTTGAAGCCCGAAACACGGCAGCCAACATCGCAAGCCTAGACGCCTCGCCTACGGGGTGTATGAATGGCGACCCTGGGCTTAGGGTTTAGGGTTTAGGGTTCAGGGTTTAGGGTTTAGGGTTTAGCGCGAAGCCACCGCAATCCACCCCAGCAAAACCATCTGCCTCAAGCCCCCCAAAATGCCGAGCACTCTGACACTCGAATACCCGACTCTACACACCCAGGCTTTTTCAGGACTCGAAGTTGCGGAACTTCTACGGGCTTATCAAAAGTACAAGCTTGTCTAAACTGCGGAGGTCACCCATCTGTAGCCTGGGTTATGGGAACCTTGAAAAGCGGGTCACATGTTAAAGTAGAGCTATAGACATGGCATATATATATATATATATACATATACATTTGTGTTTGTATATAAACAGAGTCAAAAGCAGTAGTTACAGAGGTAAATAGGTAAACACGCACAAGAAAATAGATGTTTAGAGGCAGCCGGGTAAGCTGAAGGCGGTATGCATTCGACTACAGAGTCCAATCGAACGGCTTTAAATTCGGGACATACTTCTTTATCAATAAATGAATTGGGAAGCAATGTTTGCAAGAGAAGACTATCGCCCTGAACTTTTGACCCTGACTTCTGCAGCTTAGGTCTTCAGCAAGCTCCTGACCCTGACATCTTCAGTTTAGGTCTTCAGTGGAGAAGTCTGAACCCCGAAGCTCCTAATAACAGGGGCATTGCCATAGCTCCACGCCAACTGCAAAGGTGCTAACTACCCATAGGCCCCCATAGTAGTTCCTTTTTGGTGTTCATATTTGGAATTCTATATGGTAATCCCAAAAAGGAACGAATTTGGGGCCTATGGGTACAGAGATGGCATCCTCAATCCACAAGCCGGGCTGCCTCAGACTTGAACCCCCGGCCACTCGAAGCCTCGAGGCTTCTAATAAACTACTTCCGCTTACCTTGTCCGAGCAGCTATCCCTCCACGGCCCCACCCACCTTCCCATAATGCCACTACCCAGAGAGCCCAATACCCCTTAAATAAGGAATACATATGGCTTGAATTATATAGGGCTTCATATTATGATTTAAGCTATATTCCTTAATTAAGGGGTATTGGGCTCTCTGGGTATTCCTGAGCCCCTTCTTGGACCCCAGAGCCAAAACTACGCACATCCCCATCATAAGCCAATAGCAAGGCGCGTAAGATTAATTGCAAGGGGTTCTTATTAGCATGCAGGGCACAT
This sequence comes from Symbiodinium sp. CCMP2592, assembly GCA_905221615.1. NCBI lineage: Eukaryota > Dinophyceae > Suessiales > Symbiodiniaceae > Symbiodinium > Symbiodinium sp. CCMP2592. Next base: position 264,062 of record CAJNDT010003179.1, read on the forward strand.
ACAATTTTTCAGGCAATCTAGTTAGGCTTTCCGGACACGGACGACTTGAGGCTTTCTCTGCGCTGGTTGCAGCCACCTCGAGGGAAAGCGCCTTCGCTGTTGCCAAGGCCTCCTGGATTTCGATTCAGGGACCGCTTGGGAGGCCCCGGGATCTGCAGCAATATAACATAGAATAGTAGTTTTTTCGTAAATGTCATATTACAGCATACAGTAAGGAATCCCGGAGTAAACCAGCAAGTGAGTGAACAGCCGCGTCGGGTCCCAATAGGGACAACGGTAACAGCAACGGCAGAACATCCACCCGCCCGTGTGCTGCGGCAAAAATGCAAGACAAGCAACACACCCACAGCCCTACCCCCCCAACGGCGACAGCCAACAAAAGCATCCACCTTGCGGGGAAGTCGTGGGCCTAGCAGGGCATTCTCTGATTGTCTCCCATCTTCCAGAGCAGAGTTCCCCCGGCCGGTCAGCCTCGAATGCCTTTAGTAGGTTGCGTCGCACATTCGGCCGTAGCAAGTCAATCGGGATTTTCGCCAATGGGGCTCTTGATAGGGCCCCCATACTGGGATCAGGTACGGAATCCGAAGCCCTGCAATCTTACATGCTCTTTGGGCTTCAAGTCATCCGATCGTGCGGCTCTGTTTGCATTTCGAGCTTTTGGGATTCGGAGCCTCGATCCTTTGTCTGTTCAGAAAACCACATCCCAGAAATCATAATTTCTGTAGTCATGCTTTTATGTCCGTTTGCAGTCACGGAACCACTAGCAGCCGCAATGTAATGCTTTTAATATCTCACACACCGAGTTCGAGCACCTCACCATCTTAAGCCTACAGGATTATGTTCAACACCCTAAGGGCCCAAAAGACCCAATAGTTAGGGACTTGGGTTTAGGATAGTAGTTATGTAGCTCAATATTTAACAGAGTATATGATTATCATATACTTGGACCCTTAGGGACAGGCCTTAAACCTCTCACATTCGCAGACTCCGAACCATATGCCTCGCCTGGATTGTCCGAGTGTGAGCACCCAAACCCTAAACTGATACAACTTAACAAACCCTAAACCCTAAACCCTAAACCCTAAACCCTAAACCCTTTCACAAGTCGCAGGGGCCCCGGAGAGCCTTTCTGGCAGCGGCTGCTGCGGTTGCCGCCCCGAGCGCTGCCTCTGCGGAGGACTTCGCTGGCTGGGAAGGCGCCTTGGAAGTTTAGGATCCTAAACTAAGGGTTCCTTAAAAGGGCTCCCAAAGGGATCTTTAGGGTTCCTTAAAGGGACCTATAGGGTTTAGTTTAGGGTTTAGGGTCTACTTGGAGGATTATGGGACTTAGTAAGTATAGGGTTATAAGTACCCTAATTGGGGTTATAAGTAATTATAAGTATAGTTACCCTAGTTATAACCCTAGTTACTAAGTCCCATGACTCTTTGAGTAACCAGGGACTACTCAGACCCTCTGGATGATATTCGTGACAGGCAAGCTCCGTGCGGTGGCGACTGCGGGACTTGCATTGGCCAGTGTGGGCCTAGCTCTGCGAGGAGGAGACGGGATTCCATCACCCTCAGGCTTAAGTAATAGGTGTGAAAACCCGAAACCATTGTAGGCCGCAGGATCCAAGAGACCTCGTCTGGCTTGTCCGAGTTGCGAGAGCATAAACTGACCCACGCTTCATTTTTGAAGGGGTTCCTGTCACGGACCGAAGGCACTTTGGGACAATCACGCTTTGAATGGTGTTTTTTCGATTTCCAACTTGAGGATTTGGAATAAATAAACCAATACCATCCCTGAGGGTTCCTTCGCACAGTTATACCATAATGTACCCCGAAGTCCTGTTCTGAACTTGTTTTGGTGACTAACCTGCTTATTTTAAACAACATGGCTTGATGTTTCAGGTTCCGCGGTTTGCAGCATAGGTTTCAACCTTGACCAGCGTCGAGGGATGAGCTGAAGGCCTGGATCATAAAGCCTTGATCACACCAATCCTCACGACAGAACTAGGATGGCTTGACTTGCGGAGCATGTCACAGCCCGTGTTTCAGGACCCCAACCACACACCTTTAAAGATGCCGCTGTGACGGCAACTCTTCCAGTATGTGCCAACACTGGTATAACTTGGCAATGCACCAGGCGTGCAAGGAACGAGAGCTTTGGCTATGGGTCTTGGGCTCTGTGGCGCGGGCTGCTAGGATAGACTTTGATCGACATGTAGCGTGCGTGATAATCGGAACCTGCCCATGCCGCAGCTGTTTCAGCACATGCCGGGCATGCCAGGAAGGCACCTCTGTCCTTCACAGGTTGTTGCACGAGAACAGCCGAGCTTTACTAGCCACTAGCCGCCCCGACGTAACACCAGCAGCCCACGCCAACACCTGCCCTCAACCCTGACTCGTAAATCTGAGTCAAACGTTAAGCTCCAAGTACACCCCCACTGCAAGCCCACTACCCTCGAAGTTGACCTCTAATCTAAGCCCTATAACCCCTAAACCCTAATAATCAAAAATCGAAGACCCTAAACACTGAGTGAACCCTTAGCCTTAGAGCGCGCTCCAAAACACAACGGCCCATGCCTTCTCCTCAGAAGCCGCCGAAGCCAAGGGTGTCAGAGGCGGGCAGGGGAGGCTTGGGCGTTATATATGTACTTATAATAGTGCCTGTATCCAAGTATATAGATAGAGAGAGAGAGAGAGCTTATAATAGTGCATGTATCCAAGTAGATGAGAGAGAGAGAGAGAGAGAGAGAGAGAGAGAGAGAGAGAGAGAGAGAGAGAGAGAGAGAGAGAGAGAGAGAGAGAGAGAGAGAGAGAGAGAGGAGAGAGAGAGAGGGGGGGGGCCGATTTTCATACAATGCCGTTGTTACCCGGCTTGATCCCCCCCGGTTTCAGAGAGTTTACGGCTCAGGATCTTGAGATTTACAGGTCTCTTGAAGAGTTGTTTGTTTGGGTTCGTGGAGCCAAGTGAATGGCAGCAATAGTTGTGCTGGAACAGTTCTGTTCTGTAACTGCAGCCATACCGAACAGAATTACGTCGATGGTCAGCAGTGCTACCGACCGCAATTTCTTATCAAGAGCTGTTGTTACGGGATCTCGAGTGTCGCCTTCACGGAGCGACCTTGGGTTCTCGCAACTGTCCAGACTACAAAGACAGGTTCGGGCCACTGCGCGGCCATTGAAGAGGACACCTCGCAAGCCGCAGCGGGGTTTGATTTTCTGCGCTGTAATGACCCGGCATCATCCGACACCTTGCGCTGGGGTCGATTCGAAGCCTGCGCCTAGGCTTGCCCGCATCGCCTGCTTACTCTTCAGCCCCAAGAAATGAATTCACTACCATTAAATTATTTAAAACTACATCCAGAAGCCCTCCCCGCACCACCACACTTGAGGAAGCTCACCGGGAAGCAACCGGACCCCCATTCGCCTGACCAGCCCGTTTCCGGGGAGCCCCCTGGATGCTTTCATTAAGGAGGTTTATGTACCCAGAGAGCTCCACATATTGGGGACAAGCAAGGGAGGGTATCAGTGTGTCATTAAAGCTGTGGGTCCGCATATAGGATATTTATTATCAACCCCGGAGGGAGGTTTCTTAGTTGAGGAGGGCGTGGTCATTCCATTACGCGCCTTCGCTACTGCCACTGGTCAGAACGAGTAGTCGCTATTCTTGCAGCTGCAAGTCAGCTATGAATCTCTGTAGTAGTGGAGTAGGTAACCTTTAGCCTTTCTGCGGCACTGTAATCCCCATATAGTCCCAAACGTTAGCTTTTAGTCCCCAAGGGTACTGGACAAGTGAGCTCTAGTCCAGCAGGAGGAGAGGTGCAGGTGTTGAGTAAGGTTGCAAGGCGGCGCTTCGGCCCCACTCGTACAACTGAACCCCTGAACCCTAATAACCGACCCTCCAATGCCCAACCGGGCACCAGCCAAGGCTCTTCCCCACGAGGGAAGTTCACAGTCGTAACTGCACTGAAAAATAGCGGCCCTTAACAACAAAGCCTTAAGGCTTTTGGTCTTCAGGGCTTTTCAGTCCGAGGTCCAGCGTGCTGCTGCCCATCCAGTCCTCCTCTTCCAGCTCCGGGGCGAGGTGCTCACTTTTTCCACGGGCTGGTTTACTGCAGCCTGAGCCCTAAACCTCCACTAACTTTTTGACACCTTTAAGCATGGCTCGGTGGCTTGTCTTGGCTGTCGGAAGGTTGGGAGCTAAGTAAGTAGACTTCTCCTCTCTCTGTCAACTTTGAGTAGTAACACAGCAGACAAACATGTGTACCCATAACGCCATGCTTAGCTAGATCCTAAGCGCTCAGCTCGAATGTAGGGGTCGGAAAATCCGTATATAGTACTGCCCCCTTCTACTTGCTAATTGCACTTGCAGTATAGTAGACCCTCAAGCCCCGTTCCTCGTGTTAAAGGCACCTTCAGGAGTCCTAGAAGCTCAATGCAGCTCAACGCTTCATCTCATTCCCACCCTTTCGGATCTCGTCGAGGGGAGTGGGGGTGTCACAACTGGGGAACCCAAGAATCCTTTATCAAGAACTGTACGATCCGTTTGGCTTCGGGTCTAGAGTGCCTTCGTGCGAGTGCACGAGTCCAAACCCCAAGCCCTGAATACGAGGGGAATCCTCCGATAAGATTGGAACGATACAGAGAAGCTTAGCATGGTCCTGCGCAAGCATGACACGCACAAGTCGAGAAGTGTACCGAGTGTCAAAAGAGTCAAAACCCTGAATAGTACTTGGAAACTTTCCCGAAACTTCCTCGCTTGTGGACTTCGATTCCTGCCATGCGAGAAGGAAAAGAATTACCCTCTAACATACCCCAAATAACCACTATTAAGGGCCCATAAGGGCTCCATGAAAGGGCCCTTGTGGGGTCCTGGCAAAAGAATCGTAGCTTGGAGCTTTAATCATTACCATACTAGTCTGTTTCGATTCTCAAGGCCCCTAAATGAAACCCCAGTGTCAAAACCCCGAGTCGTAGCTTGGGTACCTTATTTTGGGGCCCTTATAACATCTTATAACTAGGATCCTACCATTTAGGGTGCTATATTAGGGTCCCTTGTTTTCGGAAACTCCCATATCAAAATCGCAGAACTTGCCTCATTTCTGTAAACGCATTAGGGTCCCTTGTTTCGGAAACTCCCGAGTCGTAGCTTGGAAGGAAGTCATGGAGCCTTGCCTCCTCCGCCGCGGTTATCGATGTGGAGTCTGAGGCGCCGCGGAGTCTGTTTCTGGTTAAGGGCCGTTTAGGGTTTAGGGTTTAGGGCCAAAGAGGGTTTAGCATTTATGGCCAAAGAGGGTTTAGGATTTAGGGTTTAGGGTTCAGGGCGAAAGAGGGAAGGGCTTAGGGGAGTTTGGGATATAGACGAGGAGCGCTGGCTCGGTGTTTGGGGATAAATGAGAGGATGGTTTGGGCCCCTCGTGTCCTCATGCTTAGGACTCAGAGGTTTCAGGCATGTTTGGGACTTCGAGGGTTCAGGTTGTATGTAGGGGCTTTGTGAGAAGTAGTTGGGGAGACACTAGTAGTCGGGTACAGTGTATAGTAATGGCAGCGTAGCATCAGCCACAGCACTATTGACTGTGTCAGCAATAGTCCCTGTTTTGAAGCCGATCCCTATGAAACCCGGCAAATTCCTTATGGGACCTTGCAAAACCGTGTAACATAGTCTAAAGAACCTTCGGTAGTCCTCATTCGAACCCTGCCAGATGCTATAGAACCATTCCAAACCGTTCTGCAACAACTCTTAACCCTTCTAGGACCCTTATAGGTGCGACGAGTTTCAGCTGGGCGGGTGGCAAAAAAAGACCCTTATAGACTTTAAACACACTATAAAGCCCTCATGAGACCCCACTGAAACCATTAAAAAGTTTCAAACCACTACATATCCTCATGAGATCCCTCTCAAACAACTCAAAAAGCCTTGGAGCTCTATAGGTCTCGGCCTTCCGCGCGTCCGTGGCCGAGAGCTCTCCGGGAACCTCGAGCCGGCAGAGAGGTGGAGGGGGGGTGACGTAGTAGTAGTAGTAGTAGTAGTAGTAGTAGTAGCAGTAGCAGTAGCAGTAGCAGTAGCAGTAGCAGTAGTAGTAGTAGTAGTAGTAGTAGTAGTAGTAGTAGTAGTAGTAGGGTTTATAGTTCAGGGTTTCAGGTTCAGGGTTTAGGAGTTTCAGGTTTTGGGTTTAGGGGTTTAGGTGTTTCAGGTCCTGCAGCCGGGCTTGAGGTTTCGAATGCCTGGGAGAGGGAGAGAGAGAGAGAGAGAGAGAGAGAGAGAGAGGTGTTTCAGGTGTTGGCTTTAGCGGTTGAGGGGTTTCTGGTTTAGGGGTTTAAGGCTGGGGTTGAAAAGTTAGTCTTGATGCAAAAAAAGGGTTTCAGGGTTCATGGGACTTAAATTAAAGGTTTTGGCGAGGTTTTACATTCATTGTTACATTATGTTTTGAGACAGTCATGGAACAATCTACGTAGCCCCCAAATTTTCAAAAGCCCTAAGGCCTTAATCCTAAACCCTGGCCCTAAATCCCATAAACCCCAATTCTGAGAACCCGCCGACTCCTAGGCCATCTACAAACAACTTTTTGAGAGCTGTCACGCAGTTGGAATGTAGCACAAAAATCCGCACACAAAAAACACAACTTTCGAGAAACATAGGGAGTTGCTGAAAATTCGGGGTACTTAATGTTGGGGTCCTTACAATAAGGATCGTACTATTTAGGGTGCTATAGTAGGGCCCCCATTTTCGGAAACTACCATTTGAGTCCTTCAACCCTGAGTCCTAGCTGCCCAGCCCATGGGGTCACCGTTTGAGAGACGTTCTCCCTGTCGGCGTATGTATGTGTATGTATGCTTACATATTATAGCACTTGCATATGTGTATATATACATATATATATATATATATATACACGTACACATGCATGAATACAGACATGTATGTATATGTATGTGTATCTCTCTCTCTATATATATATACACATAGGTAAATAGATAGACAAATGGATGTTGTTGCTTTTGAACTGTTCCTCGTTGCGAAACTCAACGCACAACCCCGCAAACCGCAAACAGGCCGTAAATCCTCAGCCCAATTCCGGAACTCAACACCCTCAAATAGCCCTCAAACCCAAACCTAAAGCCGGGAACCATCTGCAATGAAACGCCAACATAAATATCGACACCCTAAAGCTCTGAATACTAAACCAAATCAGCTAAAACCCATAAATTATATAGAAGCTCGCATTTAAAACCTGAGAAAGGAAACCCTTCAAAGAAACCCTTAAAGTAAATTTAACCTGAAAGGAACAAAAAGCTTGCTTTGGCAGGGCGGAAGCGCTCCGCGGCCAGCTGCCTCGCCGAGGACATGGAGACTGCAACATCCGGAGGCTTGGGAGTTCAGGGTTTTCAGTTGGTTTAGGGTTCAGGGTTTAGAGCTTACGGTTTAGGGTTCAGGGTTTTCAGTTACTTCGGAAAGTTATGGTTGCTGCCGCGAGTGCAGCCGCCTTGACTTCCGACATCCAGGCGGGCATATACAAGTCTTTGCAAAAAGGCATACCCTTATTTTAAAGTTTGAAGTCTAAACCGTTAAGGGATCCGATGGCTTTGAGGATGGAACTGGGGAAGTCGAGGATTTCGGCAGTTTCTAGCGATTTAGTGGATGTAATGTGTTTTTGTTACTGTTTGTTCTTTGTGTTCATTGTTTGAGAGCGAGAGACAGAGACAGAGAGAGAGCGAGAGAGAGGGATCTTGATGGTTTCGGCGGTTTGGAGAGTTAGAAATAGTGGTTAGGGAGAGTCAGGAAGAGACCTTTAGGGTTGAACAGGGCCTGGAGGGCCTCAGGGATGTAGTTAAGCATGGAGGTCAATGTTCACATGTCTCCAGGATTGCATGTTGCTTTCCTCAAAGATGATTTCTGCTTGATGCGCGAGATAGTTCTCAACCCTACTATAGGGGCCTTATTACTTACCAATACGATTTTGGGGATTCCTTCTTATAAGTATAGTATATTGGGCCCCAAAACCCCGTGCTTGGCTGGGCTTGGGCTCCGAGCCTGGAGGATTCCGGTCGCGTAGTTGTCCCAAGCGCGGAGGCCCAAACTTCAAAATCCAGTCGTAGGGCATAGCTTAAAAAGTTGCATAACCCTAAACCCTAAACAGACGAATTGAAAACAAACACTATGGTAGTGCATAGCTTAAAAGAGTTACATAACCCTAAACCCTAAACAGACAAATTGGCTGTGTCCGAGTTGTGAGAGCGTAAACAGACAAATTGAAAACAGAAACTATGAGCTCCAAAGCCTGACTTGGATCCCCTTTCAGGTGCGAGCTCCTCGTCGGTACCGGCTCTGGAGCCCTATCAGCCACCCCGGCCTCTTCAAAGGCCACTGTTTCTGTCTCCGGTTCCAACTTCCAACTGCTCCTGACATAAAGAGGTGGCCGATAACTGCGACGGCCATAACTGTTACTACACATAGCTCAGAGCAACCACCATGCCACCGCAGCCCACCGACCAGACGTGAAGTAGTTCTGCTTGCAGTTGTTCCGCTGACAGTACTCCGCGTCTTGGTCGTCCGCATCACCGACAACATCCTCATCTCTAGCCGATCTCTGCTAAATAAATTTCCTACACTGCTGATGCCACTGCTGCGATCATAAAGATAAGACTGTCTGGTTCTTAGTAGGGAATGGGGGAATGGAGCCCTATAGTAGTCCGTATATAATCCCCTAATAATCCATTCCCTACTAAGAACCAGACAGCAAAGGACCCCTTATAGAACCCTTTCTAGGATCCCTCATAGGATCCCTTCAAGGGAACCCCAAACAGTCCCCCCATTCCCCACTAAGAGCCATACAGAAGAGACTTGTACTAGCATAGTATATACCTGGGGGCCCAAATACCTACTAAGTACCTACTATACTGGTACTTCGGCTGATGATTTAAATCCTGCATTACCTTAAGGACCCTAAACTATTGGAATTATGGTGTATTCCGTATTATGGGTCATGCAGGATTTATCTCATCAACAGTTGGACCCTTTGGGAAAGATAAACGACTGCTTGGAGGGTCGGGGGACTTAGTAAGTCGGTAATACGTAGACTTATAAGTACCCTAAAAGGGATCCTAATTGGGGTTATGGTACTTATAAGTCTCTAAAATATCTAGTCACTAAGTCCCCCTAAACCCTAAACCCTTACAGAATCCCTATAGATCCCTTTAAAGGAACCCTAAAGGAACCCCTTACAGTTACTAAGTCCCCCGACCCTCCAAGTGCCCTGGGACCAGGCAGGTAGCGGCTGAAGAGCCCGAGCCGAGCTCGGGTGCGGAGGAGCCCCCGAGGGTTTAGGGGTTGAGGGTTTTAGGGATTAGGGATTAGGGGCTTGGGTTTTAGGTTTTAGGGTCTTAGGCGTATTGTCCGTACTTAGCCTGAGCATCTCGCCACGAGTGCGGTGTGCTTGGGGATCCTGGCCGGGCGAGCACTAATCAAGCCTGTGGAAAAAGGGTCTTAGGGTTTTAGGGTTTTAGGGATTTAGGGTCTTAGGGTTTTAGGGTCTTAGGGCTTTAGGTTTTAGGAGTCTTAGCGTTCCCCGGCAAGAGATCAAGAGGCCTGGATGCAAAAACGGTCTTAGGGTTTTGGGGTCTTAGGGTTTAGGGTTTTCGGGTTTAGGGTTTAGGGATTAGGGTTCCTTTCAAAATCCCTTGATTAAGGAAGATATCTTAGACTATAGTGGGATCCCTAATACAGTTTGAGGTATATCAAAAAACCATAATGGAAGGGATTTTGGACAGTCTGGGTTCGGGGATTCAGTTGGATCCTTCTCGTGCCTGGGGGTATGCAGTGCTTCGGGAAGACCGGGGCAGTTCTGGATTAGGGATGGCCTTCGCCTGCTGCATTCCCCAGCTGTTTGCATGCCAACCACTGACTTTTGTCCAGCCTTCTGAAACGCATTCAGGCAGACCTTCCCTAGCCTAAAAGCTCTAGTTGAACAGTGGAGTAGTGGAGCAAGAGAATCAACAATCCAGGCGGCATCGAATTCGAACTCCAGAGGAGGGAACATCGTGTGGCAACGCGAGCATTTCAGTTCACCAGCTTCGCACCACAAGGAGAGATGGTTCCTGGCCTTGGGGAGCAAGATCGTTGGTGTCCAGCACTATGATGGTGTCGTGTCTGACCGCGAGAACGTGGTTCTGCGACGTCAGCCAACGAACCCCTACGATCGCAATGCCATCCAGGCACGCACTTGAACTATCTTTCTCGGAAGTTCTAAAAATGAGACTCAAGATGATGAATGCCTTCTATAATTTGTTTAACCCACCAAGCCCACGGACCCGCAAGACCAGGTCCTGAACATGCGCAGTGAGCAGATTGGCCATGTTCCGCGGGAGATGGCCGCCGCCCGGACCCCAGGGCATCTAAAGCTCCCTTCTCGGAAGCAGGCAGAACATGAGGAGTACGCACAACTATACGACGAAAGACGCAGGGCCTGTGCACAAGCGCATACGACGCATACGACTTGGTTCGAGACTTTTATGCTCTCGAAAGCTGGGATGTGGCGTAGGCTCGGGGTTGAGTGTCTGCGCCCGCACCCCTTCCGCCATGCCAGGAGACTCCTGGGGTAGTATTGCAGTTATACTAATAGGCTGATAAGGTGCAAGTTCCTTTTATGAAATGGTTACTAATTAGTGGTAGCTTACATCTCTGATTGTGTTCTTTCATGCACTTTTGTGAAAATTTATTATTATCCAAGACAAACACCTACAAGCCCAAAAAACTTGCGCGACACTCCCAGGTCTGATAATTCGGAAACGTTTGTATCCAAATTCAGCGAGAGACTTCATTAATCCTTAGTTAAGGCTGCCTTACCCAGAATCCGCATTGTGGTCCTTTGGTTTTAGCAGGACTCGTTCTCGGTTGATGAGCTTTCTTCGAGCCTGTAGGTTATACGGCTCCGGCGCATAGAACCTTTCTTGCTGGTTCAGGTCCACCAACATGCCTACGACCTACGATAAGATCGGGCTAGTGTGCCTACTCTGAACCCTAATGAAACCCTGAACCCAAAATAAATAAGCCCTAATCCCCAAAACCCTGAACTCTAAACCCTAAGTAAACCCCATAGCCTCATCTTCAGGCCCTTGCCCCCGTCATGGACCGGCTATCTGCTCTTCAGGGAGGCGAAGGCGCCAAAAGGGCCTTGGCGCTTGTCTTTGATGGTCGGAATTCCTGACCCTCTCTCTCTCTCTCTCGCTCTCTCTCTCTCGCTCTCTCTCTCTCTCTCTCTCTCTCTCTCTCTCTCTCTCTATATATATATATATATATATTTCCTGAACTTTCCTGAACTTCTCAGGATCCTAAGTGCTAGCCCTAGAGATCTTAAGCCCCGAATCCCTAGACCTTCAATGAAATCCTTGGACCCTATGAATCCCAAACTCTAAACCCTGAACCTTAAACCCCAAAATCCCTAAACCCTAAACCCTAAACCAACAAAAAAGGGAGAAAAGGGCAGTCTAAAAAAAAAAATCCCCAAAGGCCCTGGGCTCTGAGCCCTAAAGGCCCCAGGATTCTGGGCATCGTGCTCTGTGACCCCGGAGGCTTCCTGTAGAGCTTTTGGGGGGGCCTCCGGGTCTGGGGTTTCGGGATGGGTTTAGGATTTATAGAAGTCTAAAGTTTAAGGTTTCGGGACTGTATAAACCCTGAAAGAAACAGATTTGGGCGGCTTCCGATGTGGGATGGAGGGAAAAGGCGAAACACTTTACAAACAGGGCTTGACAGCTGATCGCCGCCATGCGATGCACTCGACACGACTTTGTCGCAAGATACTTTCACCTTCTCAACATTGTTTGGCGGCAAACTCTAAACCCAAGCTCGGAGGAGACTCTGATTCCCGAATCTTTGCGAGACGGAAAGGGAACGTTACAAAAGCCAAAACCTGAAGCGAGACCCCAATCCCGTCCTTCCATCTGTAGCCATCCGACCTATGGACACATGCCTCGCCAGGACTGTCCGAGTGCCGAAACCCCAATCCCTAAACCCTATAACCTCTGAACTCCAAAACCCCAAAAAGCCTAAACCCTAAAGCCCGGTCCCTACTTAAAGGGTCATGGGACTTGGTAACTAGGGTTATAATTAGGGCAACTATACTTATACTTACTTATAACCCCAATTAGGGTACTTATAACCCTACTTACTAAGTCCCATGATCCTCCAAGTAAGCTCTTCCTGGTGAAGGACAGGAGCTTCGGGTCGAGGGATCCATTCCGCGTGGCTCCGGCAACGTGCACCCCGGGCAAAATGTAAATAGAAGCCTGGATTGGTCGGGTTCGTTTAGTAGAGGGGCCTAAAGAATTGATTACCTGTCCCATTTTGGGTGTTCTTTATTGTAATTATCGTATAACGGGCCCCAAAACCCTATTCTAATTATGAAGGCCCCTATACTAAGCGCTCACTTCGCGGATCCATAATAGTTGTCATGACGGCTGCGGATCTCCGAGCGTGAATGATGAGAAATACTATGCCTTAGTGCTTCGTATCCTAATTCTGGCAGTTACATATATATATATATATATAGAATATGCCCCAACACCCCGAACTCTGTGTTTGCAATATTTTGCAAGTGCGAAACCTTGATTATGGGCCACGAAGCGCGCTTCGCAGAAGCTTGCGATGTCTCGGCCAAACGACCGGAAAAGGGCCTGTCATAACAAGAGCTGACGAGTCCCTCTGGCGAGGTTCTCGATTCCAATGAGACTGCAGGTTTTCGGCCAAGATCCGTCTCTCGGCAAAGAGGTTGTCAGGGGTCTAGATTTTCCTTAGGTGTTCTTGAATGCTCCCCGAAGAAATAGGTCTTGTCTTGGCAGTGCAGCATAAACGCTGCAGCCCTGCACTCTGAACTGGATCTGCAACCCCAAATCCCGAAGCTTTCTCTGAACCTCTTCAAGCCTTTATAGCTAGTAGGGAGTGGAAGAATCGTAGTAATAGTAGTTATAATTATGATTGTACCCCATTCCTCCATTCCCTACTAACCAAGGTTAAGTAATACCACAGCCCCAATGGCAGACGAGGAGCGGGCGCTTGGCCCCACAGCTTCGAGATCTAGGGGAGCGCCTGCGTCGTACGTGGCTGGGGCGGCATGCAAGGTTCTGGGGAGGTAGGGCCTTATAGCCTCAAGGTTTAGATTTACGGGGCTAACGCTTTTGGATTCTCAGCTTAGGGTTTAGCGTGTTGCTTTGGGTTCTCGGGCATTGGGGTTGGAGTGTAAGCATGATTTAACACGCTGAAAATTTTCGAGTTTATTGAACGGATAGCTTGGCCATTGCAAACGCCGCCGAGAAGGCACAAGGGCCTATAAACTCCTCAGAAGCTTTCCTGGAAGATTCATGCAAGTTCATTTGGAGGGTGAATGTCCAAGTAGCTACGTGCATGTCTGTCGGCATCCCGATTACACACGACCTGTACTAATACCCATCCTATAACTACCTGTGGTCTCCATTGTGAACCCCGACAAAGCCCCCAGACGCTCAAATCTAAGTGCCAGAAGCCTTGCCGGCCTTGCGCGAGAGTGAGCGACGAAACCCACTAGCCTGAGCACTACACTCAGATACTGTGCGGCCGCACGTGGTTCTGTGGAGGCTGGTCCCACAGAAATACCATGCGATGTTAAGGTTTCAGAACTGCGGTTTCAGATTTTCATGTTTGACTTTGAACTGACGTTTCATATTTGCGGTTGCGCGCCTAGGGCCTGAGGTTGAACTAGGGTTTCGGATTTGGGGCCTGTCTTCAAGCTGTAGATGGCGATCCCAACCTAGTGAATCTCTGTGGCCCGCTCGGCGGCCTTGGACAGCAGACACATTGCAGACTGACCTTTGGCGTACAATGTACAAACGGAGACGTCGTTCCGTGGTTGTTCATCCTTTGGTTGCTTCTGTGACTGTCAACCCCAAGCACAAACGGTCGACATCCTTCAAGTCAATAGTAAGCTACCTAACACCTCTAACCCCTTAAACCCTACACCGACGGTTCGTCATTTTGTTGGCAGCCGCGCGGGCAGACAGACAAAGGAACGTCAACCCAACTTAAAACAAAGCCTATATACACCCTTGTGAGCTCCGAAACCCTACCTCAACCCCTAAGCCCCCAAACCCTAAACCGCTGAACTCAAAACTCTCAGAACGTCCCCCCAAGTTTCTTCAGGTGGTGAGCTCGCCACAGGAGGATGGCACGCCCGAGCCCTGTCTGCAAAAGGATTACTTAGTCGTTTGTTTGTGTTGGTGGTGCTGTTGGTTTGGGCAGGGGTTTAGGGTTTAGGGTAGGGGTGCAGAGTTTAGGTAACTGTCGTTCCTGGCTGCTGTCGATACTGTCGCTGTTGCTGTTGTCGTTGTAGTGCGGCAGGCCACATAGCTAGCCAGGGCGAGTGCGTTTGTGTTGGCTACGTAGCGGCTACTTAGCTGCTTTTGACCCCTGAGCTCCACCATGCTGAGCATCCTGTGCACTCCGATGCAACAGCCCCCAATGTTTAAAGATAGTAGGTTTGCAAAAATTGACAAACGAATCCCAGGATCTAAGCCCTAAATAAACAGTTTCCGGCTCCACGGCTTCAATCAGCCAGCCTCAAATCCCGAAACACAAACCCTAAACCCCAAACTCCTGAAACAAAACACAACTCTGCCCACGAGGTCGCTGACATGACGCCGGAGATGTGGCGCAGCATCGCCGGTGGCAAGGCGCTCAAAGTCCCCAAGCCGACAGGGCCCAGTCACTTGGCTCTTCTGTGGGGGGATTTACAGTTTTAAAATTAGTGCTTGAACTCTGCCCCCATTCTGTGCCGGTTGGAGAAATCCGTCGCATACTCATATGTAGCCGCTAGTACGACCCCTAACGCAGACTATTACAGAGTGGGGGCAGAAGTGAATTCTTGTGTGCTTGTGTGTGTATGCTTTTCTCGGGGCGTGAAAAGGTTCAATAAGGGTTGGGTTTGGAGCTCAGGGCGTGCAGGTGCCTGCCCTGTTCAGCTCAATCTTCAATCTCAAGGCCATGAGACTAAAAATACCCCGACGTCGCTCGAACCTTGCATCAGCCTTGCATGAGGTACGGCGGCTTAGCCCGGATACTCTGCTCCCATTCCTTCACCCAAAGAGCCACACAACCCCAAAACCCAAAGACCCCGCGTGCTAGAAACCCAGAACATTTGCCGCCTTTGGCAGCGGGGTATGAGGGCAGCTCTCTCAATAAATGTTTCTTTCTAGGTCCCCGAAATCGTACGGCAGTCTTATAAGAAAGAACCCTCAAAACGACCCTAATTTGGTGAACCACCCAAGAACCCTAACCTTAAACTTGGCCATAAACCCCTAACCCTCAACCCATGTGAGTGTAGGCATGGGGGACATCATCGAACGAGAGCTGGAAGGGATCTTCCGCGATCCACGAGGCTTCAAGGGTGGGATGAAGCCGGGGGTTGGGGATGACGGTAGGTGGGGTGATCCCCTTCATCCCACCTTTTTGATGCTTTTCAGAGGCAAGCTGAGATTTCCCTAAACCCGACCAACTTAACGAACATGCAATGCTCTAACATGTAGCATTAATTTGGGTGTCTGTTTTTTTCTGAAACTCAAACTGCTGTTGTTGAGGGGGTCTTTCGGTTTGTTCTTTTTGCAGCGTCTGCAGGGCACTGCGGCTCAATATTCACTCACATTTGGAAATGTTACTCACCTTATTGTCCTCTTCTATTTGTTTCAGCCACTATCTGTATTTTGGTCGCGAACCCCGGTCCTGTGTGTGCGGCTCCGGGTTGGACGTTGTTTTTTGGGCAAATGTTACCATTCGAGGGCTTAGTTACGGAAAGTAGAGTAAGGAAGCCTAAAGGTTGAGGGTGTTTTAGGGTCATGGGGGATAGCTTTATTCGGAGACCCCTGCTGAGCTCCAAGTTTCTCGGAGGGAGCAATTTAGCCGTTTACGGTCTATGCCAGAGGCTTGTTTCCGAGTAAACATAAGGACCGTCCTCATAGACAATCCTCTCTGCACCGTCCTGTCAAGCATGACCACCAAATCAACACGAAATGTTGAAATCGTAAGCCCCAAGCCCCCAAACAGTACCCCTAAAGCCGAAAGTTCGCCGGGGCTTGTCATCGCTGGCTCCCCTGCTACGTATGTTGAAAAACATCGTATCAATTATGAGGCGACTCTGCTTGGATCCTTGTGCCTGTGATTGCAAAAGCTTGAAAAGCATGAGAAAGCCTCCTAGCAACAGCCCCTACGGTTGATGATATAAATCCTGCATTACCCATAATAAGGAATATACCATAATTCCCATGGTTTAGGGTCCTTAAGGTAATGCAGGATTTATATCATCAACCCTACGACCCTGCCCACAACGAAGTCCGAAAGTCCAAATGGCGAGCCCAAAGTACTGCGCCAAGAAGTTGCTGCACCCAGAAAGCCGACCCCCTAGCTTAAGACAGAGTCACTTCAGGGCTCGGAAGATATTGCGACGCCGAAGCAGAAGCTGCGAGCATTGTGGTAGCGACGAACCAGAGCGAAAGCACCTGTAAGCAGCTCTTGAATAGCCACCCGCCATGAACTACGAAGTGAACCGAGGTCTGAGAAATTGGGGCCTTCATCAGCATGTAGTCTCCATATGCTTCTATGAAACTTTACCCACAAAACCTGTTCCCATCATTAGCAACGGTCTGTGTATTATGTGTATTACCCTTGATGTCGTCTCCATGATGAAGTTCTACTATCATCTACCCACAAAATCCTACTCTAATCATTACAATAAACCTTAAACCCTGAACCCTAAACCCTAAACCCCTTGAGCCAGCAAGTAGACGCTGCTGACGAGGCTACGAAGCAGCACCCGAAGCCTCGCAGCCGACGGAACTCATCACTGGCCTCTATCCTCACCAGCTGAGCCTTGCTATAGTCTCCTTCGGAATTATTTTTGTACTTATTTTGTTCATCTAAAGCCCAAGAGAATATTGAACATATGCTTTTTACTGTGGTTCTAAGGGGGTATAGCTTGGAGATCCATGGGTCTTTGGGCCTCTAGGGTTTTAGGTTTTAGGGCTCTAGGGAGTCTTTGGGTCTTTGGGATTTAGAGCCTGGTCCACCTGTGATTGGAGTCAGGTTTAGGGAGAAAAGGTTTGAGGAACTAAGGAACTGAACAATGAACCTTAAACTTAAACATCCTTGTCAGACGAATTCCTGAGCCGCTATTGTCGGTATAGTATAGCATGCCTTCATGATCTCTGTGCCATCAAATTGTCTTCGTCTTCGTTATGATTATCACCATCGTACAAGTATTGTTCTTCTTGCTGGTGCCGGGGTGTAGAGGTAGGAGTAGCTGTGGTCTTGGTGGTGGCAATCGTCGTCAACCTCGTCGCCATAGCCATAGATGCAATGCTATCAGTGCCCAAGACAAGTACGGTCAGAGCGTGGGAAACCTGAAAAGGCGCCGGGTTGAAGACTCGGCAACCACTAGTGTGCAGAAGAGGGCTAAGGGTTTATGCTAGTTTCTGGTTTCAGTTTCAAGCAGCTTGCGCGATGCTGCATGCCGGCCCGGTGGAATCTCTGAAGCTTCTTGATGTTTCCATATGGACCAAAGCCCCCGTCGACACTGTCATCCTGAAAACATTCAGCCGGCCATGCGGCCCCAGATGTCGCAACATGGGAAGTTCAACGATCCGAGACCCAAAAATGACTATACCAAAACTATTTTGGGGGTTCCTTGTTATAATCATGGCAAAATATACCCCAAAAGCCCTATTCTATCAAGTGCCCAGTGCTGGACCCAGCAGAACTGCACCTAGGAAGGCGCTGCACTGGATGCTGCAGCAGCTTGGTAAAGGGTTCAGCGCAGCAGGCGAAATTTCTGTTACGAATGCTGTGCATGGATAGCTCGATCCGTTGTATAAAGTGTAGCGAATCTTCCGTAGTGTAGCATATTCGGAGTACTGCAGGATACTTTCTTGCCACAGTGGAGCTCAAGGTGAGTGTTAAGCTGTGAAGATATGGCACACGGTCATGCATGCTCTGGCAGTATACCCGGGTCGGCTTAATCTTTGTAAGCCTTGACTTGCTACGTTTCTTGTTAGTCTCGGTCCATTCGGAACTACGCGTCTAGCTTCCAACCAAATGCCTTCAGGACTGCAAAGAAGCCAAATGTAGGACCTTCAACAATGAGTGATATCAGTACAGCATGTTGCCCCACAAGTACGCAGCGCAAACTTTTCACCGAAATCCTCCGCCAGTCCTCCAAACCCCCTTGTGAAAGCCTGCTGCAGCAGCACAGGAATCTGCACCAGCTCTGGGAAGTCCTACACTTAACAGACGCCTTGTACACTCCGTGGATGCACTTAGGCACGGTGACAACGAAGGCAGTTTTGGAGAATGGCTCGCCTCGAGGTAGATGCTCCGAGAAAGGTGCTTACAGCCCGACTTACCGTCAACCTACTAGAGGGGCCTCTATGTTTACCAATACATACCAATACTATGTTAGGGTTCCTTACTGTAATCCAGCCTAAAATGACCCCAAAGCCCTAATTATTCTAATTATTAAGGCTCCTAAGTACAAGTCGGCTCCATGTTCGGCCGAGTTCCCTGGCCTTGAACCCCCAACCGGGACCACCCGCAGGGCCAAGACATAAGGAGCCACAAATGATTTTACCCCTAGGGGGTTTCCTGCTCTTCAGAGTTTGATCGTTTACTGGAATAACGAACCCGATTTGCGATATTGCTCAACGCCGGTATCATCACAAGTGAGACCGGATACTTGTGAACTCGTCTGCATGTGACGGGGACCCTACCGAACTCTAACTTATATAAACTTATATATATATATATATATATATACATACATATATATATATATATATATATGTTTATATACATATATATATATATATATATATATATATTATGTAGAAAATATGATGGTTTTCTATTCATATATCATATATCATATATATATATATATATACACACATGTATATACATATATATAGATACACATATGTACATGTATATGCCCTTACATGGAGTGTTGGCAGTTGCAAGTGCCGACGCTCAGGCAGGAGCGCATCCTGACAGTCGAGGAGAAGTTGGCCGAGGCTTCCTGAAGACGATCGACACATTAGTATACCAATCGTGGTCTATCGTCGTAATAAGGGTATATAAGGGTCAGGGACCCTTGCCCTTGTTTTTGATGCTAGACCACTATTGGTATAATATTTGTAAGGGATTTCGATGTTTATTATTGGGTTTCAGGTGTAGGTTATAGAGTAGAAACCCTCGGGTTCCAGAGAGCACCCTAGCAGCTCTAGCGCGAAACTGAAAACTAGACGAGCTATGATGCCTGCTAAGCAGTCGTCCTATGCGTTCGCGATTACGACTACAGCCCTTTCAAATGTAAGTACTAAGGCAGTGCTAAGGCCGCTATATTGCAGCAAGGTCCGCCGCCGTAGTTTCGGAATATGCGAACTGGGAGTTAAGCTAAGGGCAGAAGCCGGTTCTGACGGGTCTTAAACGCCAAGCTCGTCTTCCCGAAGAAGATCGGAGGAGCCCTCCGCTCTACACCGGTGACAGTCGTGATCCCACCCTTATGAGGCCTTAAACTATAGTCTCCTTACGATTTTTTTATTTTTGTTCATATAAAACACAAGAGACTATTAAGATTCCAATCGGAACGCTCATCGAGCGATGCGGCTTATCAATCAGTGGTGTACTGTCCAGTTCCTCGTTGCAGTCGTTTGGGCATGTGCCCATGCAGAAAGCAGGAGGGGAACACGCCAGATTGATAGGCAGCTAGATCGCGTGGTAAGCAGTGGGAAGGTTGGAGTATGGTGCGAGTGCTCAATGACGCGACAGCAGACGGGCAGCCAGAGAGCAACCCTAACCCTAGCACTTCCTCGCGACGACCGGAGGCGGCTTCTGAAAGCGAGGGGACCTCGGCGGCTTCATCGGCCCCCCGGGGGCGTACGAAGGCCTGTGGTCTTCCCCAGACCGTCGGGTTTTAGGGGGTTCAGGGTTGGGGAAACCCCAAACTCTAAACCCTAAAACCCCTAAACCCCTAAACCCTAAACGTCCGAGTTGCGGGAGCGTAAACCCTGAACACCTAAACCCGAAACCCAGGAGAAAGGGCCCATTGAAAAAACCCGAAACTCTGAACGCTAAACCGAACAACATTTATGATGCGACCATTTCTCAGGATAAAGAGAAGCCGCCCCAGGACACTCAGCCTGTCACAGTTGGCTGTACATGGAGCTACATGGGCAGTTCTTTCCTTTGGATCCTTTCAAATGGGTGCCGTACTACTTTGGGGAGAGACTGATCCATATAAGTACATCCCAAGAAGGGCTTATTATCCTATCCCCACTTCTTCTTATATCCTTGTTTGAGTTAGTCCTCAGGAACTAGGCCGTTTCCACGCGCGCGCGAGTTCAGAAATGAGCGCAGGCCCGAAGCGGAAACGCCAAACCTCTTGAGCTGGAAGTCCGAGCTCCTCCTCCTGAGCCACGGTTTTAGGGTTAAGGGAAGGGGCATCGTGCCCCAAACCCGAAGCTCTCCACAAAAAGCATTAAACCTGCAGCCCGCCCGAGGTGGGCTTTCAGGCTTCTGCAGAGAGGACCTTAAAAGGCGTGCAGGAAACAAGAAAAACTTGAAAGTCCTTCGATCGCAACTTCAGAATGTGTGGAGGCCGCGAGATCTGCCGCAGCCCCGTTGCAGCAGGTTTTCTTTTGGACGAAGGACGGGTCACTGTGCCTAAGTTCGAGGAATTTGAGACGAACACCGGCCCGAAATCGACGCTCCGACACACTACATTCACTACATGCTTATGACTTTGAAGCTGCCTTAGGCATCCTGATTCTGAGAAAGACCTGGGACCTCCCCTTTCGTTAGGAATCCCCGCAACAGCTCAACATGGATTCGAACACTCCATGCCGAGGTCTTCGGATGTCGGACCTACGGACACAAGACTGTAGGGGCCAGAAATGTCGAGACTGAGGTTTGGGGTACTATAGGAGCCCAAATAATTACCTATACTATGGTGGGGTTGCGACTACAAAGTTGTCAGGCCCGTATGTGAGATGCTGAAGCCTGGACGGTACTTCGCTCCCAGCAACATCCAACCCTCTGTAGCCGCCACTGGAAGGAATCGCCTTGAGTCACTCAGCCGGTATCCTTAACATTGACCCAAACCAAATGCCCAAGCTCCCCAGCTAAATCCTGCACGCAAGCTACAAAGCCCTAAGCCATGACCTCCGGTATCGCCGCGGAGTTCCAAACGGCCATGCAGGAAGTGTCTCCTTCCGGGATTGACGCTTGCCTTTCAAGAGTCTGATGAAAGCTGTGCAGTGCTGATTGGTTTCGCCTGTCGACGACCAGTCACGGTTGGCACTTCAAGAGCTCGAGGAAAACCTTGTGAATTAAAAAAACTTTCGAAATTGAAAGCCCTAGATGCCCTAAAGCCCCAATCCCACACACAAGAAAAGATAACACAGCCTGGGTTTTAATTCCTAGTCACAAGAACTTGCAAAGCTACTTGCGGAAACTAGTATGGCACATGTGTGCATCCGGATCCGACTCTGAGGTGTAGGAGTTGGAGCCTTTTTATGTTTGAAAGGGTTCTTGGGTAAGAACCTACGGAGTGAGTCGTAATTATGGACTTAGGATTTGAGTTTCGGAGTTTAGGCTCCAGGTCTAACGATGTGGGTTCATCCCGGGCTCTCCTCGTCTGTGTGTGTCCCAGTCGTCCCAGAAGAGTTTGCGTTTCGGCTTCCCTACGCTACGGGATCCTAGACTCGACACTAGAGATCCTGAATCAGGAGGATTTCTGGAGTTTCTTGGAGCTTATGATAGCTTTAATGCAGAAAAGACTTCACAGCATGTCCCTTAAACGCCTCCCAGCGCTCTGCCGAGCCTCTGCCGACAACAAGCCCGAAGTTTCCAAATCCATGGCTCTAGGCTCAAAACTTGGCTGGTCCCAGGCTTCAACACAGACCTTAGGCCTGAATTAAGATAGGGGCCTTAAACAGATTATCTATAATAGTTTGGGGGTTCCTCATTATAGTTATAGTAAAGTGGGCCCCAAAACCCTATATATTAGGCCCCCCTTGCTGAAACCTCATGCCCAAAAGCTTGAACCTCGAAGCGGAAAGCCAAAGAGTTCTGAGGTGTACAAGAACCTGGCGACGAACTCGGCATTTAAGAAGCCGCCGCGGTTGCCGCGAGGCGGCATCCTTGCCGACGACATGGGCCTCGGCAAGCGACTCTGCTGCATCAACATCTCTCTCTCTCTCTCTCTCTCTCTCTCTCTCTCTCTCTCTCTTTCCGTACAAATATATATATATATATATATAGACAGAGTAAGCAAACTATTTCCATTTCATGGCAACATCAAATTAAGAGCCACGACAAGAATGCAGTTTTCTTGCAAAGTGCCTCAGATGCAGGTGGGCCAGGGGATACTCTGAGGAGACTTGGCAACCTCAACCCTGGGCTGCAAACCCCAAGCCGTATTACAGAGGCCAGAATAATTAGTTGCCAAATTTATTCCTTCGGGTTCCTAATACTATAGAGGAGCCCCAAGGCCTATTCTAATTATTAAGGCCCCTACATTACTCGTGAGCGGTGACACTTTGTTGGCTCTGCTGAACTCAAACCACGCCCGAAAGGTTCGGTTCGAAGGCTAAACCCAAACCTGAACCCCTACTATAGAGGCCTCAATATTTACCTATACTATTTTTGGGGGGTTCCTTATCTTAAATTATAGCATAGTATACCCTCCCAAAACCCTGTTCTAAGTCTTAAGGCCGTTATATTCCACCGTGAGCCGAGGTCCCCTTCAGCAGCAACAACAAGAAAGCCAACACAACGGCAACAGCAACAGCAAACAGCTGCAGCCGCAGAAACGAGAAGCGGCACCCGGCACCACAACAACCAACCCCAAAGCCCGCAGCCACCAGAACCATGTACCAACAAGAAAGTCATGAAACCAATGCTGCAACCACAGGCCCGGCAGACCCCATTTTGCTGAAGAGCGGAGGACGATCACGACCATTGCCTTGATCCTTGCCAGCCCACAGCGGGAGTCTCGTGCAGCAGCCGGGAAGTCACCAGGCCGGGGAAGACACCGTCAGAGCCATTTGGGAGTTTCCGAAAATTAGGGGTACCTTGATTGTTATTTTGGGGTCGTTATAATAAGGATCCTACTATTTAGGGCACGATATTCGGGTCCCCTGTTTTCGGAAATTCCCATTTGTTGAAAGAGCCCTGACGTGGATGCCGGTTGAAACGGGGTTTCGGTGGCAGGGTGTGCGTGTATTTGCGCTCTACTTTCGAGCTTGTTTCCAGGGCGAGAGCCTTGGAGTTTTGTCTTAATTAATTTGGGCATGCTGCAAGCTTTGCTTGAGATGTCGTGCAAAAAATGTGCATGTTCTTTCGGACGACGTCCAACTACGAAATAAGTGGAAAGCACCTTGATGACTGCCTTAGGGGCGGCCCAGCTGTTGAATCCCTTTTTCTGCTTTCCGTCTGCTTGCGACCCCCTCCTGCCCCTCGCCCTTCTCTCCCTTCTCTGGCTCTATCCTAAGGCCCCGAAGTAGTTCCTTTTTGGGGTTCATATTTTATTCTGCGAGGTAATCCCAAAAAGGAACTACTATCGGGCCTCTGGGTATCTTGCTGCGATTCAGGCAAAAACCTTGTTGTTTGCCCGCTGTCGGTGCTCTACAACTGGTCGGAGCAGCTGAAGTTGCATGCGCCAAGCCTTCGAGTCAGGACTCGTCGGCGCCGCGGAGGGATTGGGGCCTAAGGCCTAAGATTTGTATTGTAGCAGATTAATAAAACTTACGCGTTTGGTGTTTTGGGACTTGTATTGTAGAGTCTGGGAGTTAAGATTCCGAATTGGTTCCGAAGATGTGGAAATCACGCACAGGCAGGAACAAGATGCATCACGTAAACCACGTAAGTTTATCGCCGTCGTCCTCCACCATGTCTGCCCTTGCCCCATGGGCTAGGTTTCAGAATCCACCTTTCTAGCGGGTTCTTGCAGGTTTATGTGGTCTCATATTGTTTTAAATGCCACGTGTGCGAGGACGTATCACGGTCCAGACCGCGATCGCCACCCGAAGACTTTTGGTCTGCATGACGTGACATTGAGCCTTTGCTGCATCACAGCTTCATGTCTGCTGCCGGACGCTGAGAAGCTGAACCCTGACGGTCTAACGCCGTCGCTAGCGCCCGAAATCTTACAGACGGAGGACGTCACTGAGGTTCGTGTAGTCATGATGTGCGCAACCTGTTGAATAAGCACTCACCTCACACCCGTGCTTGAACGTAGGATCTCGTGCAACAACACCGAGTTCTTCCACATTCCCAGCCAGGACTACCTATGATGTTCTTCGGGCGGAAGCCAGGGACAAGAGCCAGGCCTGATTTGGAGAGGGGGTCAGGATTCTGGTGCAACGGGGGTTGGCCCCATCACTGCGCTGATAATGGAAGACGGCTGCAAAGCCTAAGCCGTAAAACCCTGAAGCACGAAGCCATCCGAAACCCCTGTGCAGACTTTCCGCGTCGAGGGGAGTGACGTATCAGTTGTTGCACTCAGCCACATGTCACCGTAGATTGCAGCATGCCCTTGAAGTGGTAGTCTCTGATGTTCTGCTCTACTAATTACATCTTATTTGGAAAGTTGTAGACGTAAGTACGCAGTTACCACATCTTTGTCGTTTGAGCTCTTTCATCCATCCAGGCTCCTCGTGCCGACAAGGCTTCATTCCTGAAGCATGAATATATGAAGATCAGTGGAATGTCCTTCCTTTAGATAGTTCGAAATTCCTTTCAAACGGGAGGGTCGGCATAGCAAGGAACTCAGCACATGGGCTCTGAAAAGAAGGATCCCCGATTGTCTCCAGCCCTCAGATTCTTTCGGATTCTCGCGATGGGCTTTCGAACCTGCGCACTTCCGGTTGTAGTTTCGTTTCTGTTTGTCGGTGTCCTTGTTGTCCTGCAGGATACTAACCCTAACCTGGTCAACTGAGCAGGGGATCACGTGGTCGAGAATAGGAAGTTAGCCCCCGGATCACCTAAAGATGTACACTGTGCAACAGCTTCAAGCATAGCTTTAGGGCCTGGGCTCCGTTGCTTGGCAGCGGGCTGTTCTCGATGAGGCTCACGTGGCCAGGCAGCATATTCAAACACTGGGTCATGCATGTTGAGCCGCACCACTTCAGGCTGTTCCTGTTGTGAGTTTTGGGCCGGGTGAACGGGATGTAGGGTTTTGCGAGTTGAGCTTAAACCCCCGAGCTTTGTAACCCTCGCCCACCACAGCTATGCAAGCTGGAACTGCAGATGTGGAAGTTCAGGGCCTACAATTTTGGGGCCCAGGGGTGTGGGCTCGGTTTAGTCTTAGGGGCTTGGGGTTTACAGCTTAGGGAATAAGGAATATACAATAATTCCCATATAGGGTCCTTAAGGTCATGCAGGATTTTTATCATCAACCGTAGTCCAGTCTGCAGAGCCAGGCGAACAGGACGCGAGGAGAGGGGCCAGGAACACCATGACGGATGTGCACCAAGACTGCTGCCAAGATCCTATCTCCCCACAGTGTGTGCCGCTGACTAGGCTAAGTCGCTTAAAAAGATGCCTGAACTGGACACCAGTTTAGGCTTCAGCCCTTAAGGAACAATCGTAAGTTGCAGAGTATACACCCCAGAGCTGGGAACCTTCAGCTGATGAGCTGCATAGGACCGTTGTTTGTCAGTAAGCATCTTAAGCTATGGTCTGTCGATGGCTAGTGCTCCTAAGCCTTTTTCGAGTCTCTTAGATATATTTGGATACTGCAAGGTTTTGCCAGTCTGCAACAGGTGATCAAGGGCCATCGGCAAGCGACGGCGCAGGCTGCAGCCTACCCGCACTTAGATATGGGAGTTTCCGAAAATTAGGGGTACCTTATTTTGGGGTCCTTATAATAAGGATCCTACTACTTAGGGTACTATATCAGGGTCCCCTATTTGCGGAAAGTCCCGTATAAGCCCTTGAGGGGTGCGGTTCCCAGGAGGTTGGAAGTTGAGGGGAGGTGCTTCAGGCTTCCGGAACCCCTATAAACACCTGAGCCTAGGCCCAAATCCATATACCTTGACTGGCCATGGGTTCTAGTAGTACTATAAACTATATCATAATATCTTGTTAGTAGTGTTATAAACTATATCATAATATCTTGTTAGTAGTATTATAAACTATATCACAATATCTTGTTAGTTGTCACAGTTTAAGTCTGCTGGCCAGTTGGCTTCAAAGGTTCATGGCTCGGACCGGAGTGCTCCCGAGATCCCCATGAACCGAAAAGACGGAATCCAGAACCCCAAAGCCCAGAAACCACGAACTCCGCCCTCGCTTGTGAAGCTTCGACCCTCAGCCCTCTCCAAAAACTTCAAAGCTAAACCCAAAGCTGCACTCTTGTATAGCATTGATGTGCTTGCTTTCGTGTGGACTGATGACCTTCACACTTCTTTCAGCCGTGCTCTCTGACTTAACCCTGCAACCCGGGCTTGTCGGTCCTAGCAAGATGGAAGGCAAACCACCCAAAAGCACCGGAACCCAAACCCACAAACGCACGACTGCTTGAGGCCTGAACCCTAAGCCCCTGAACTATGCCCTCAACCTCAGGTGTTCCAGCTCATCACTGCTGAATGCAAGTGGTGCCTTACCGGGACGCCCATCCAGAACTCCGTGGAGGCTCCGCAATGCCTGTGTTTCGCGTTTACATGTCGGGGCCAGGGGAATGCAGTCAGTTCATTGTTCAGTTCGAGACCAGTTTGTTTGAATACGCTTTGTACCCGGGTTTTCCCTTTGAGTCGGGGCGTGTTCATGGATGTGTGTTATCCTTCTGTTCTCCCTTTGGCTTTACATAAGTCGATAGACTCCTTGTTGCATCAGAGAATATGGTGCTGTAGCAGCAAGCCCTGCACTAAAACTTTGAACTCCAGCGTAACAGGGTGGAATCCGTGGGTTGAAGATGCTTCAGAGCACATACGAATGTTTGTTCCACCGTAAGCCTCGACCCTCAATCTTGCAGTCGAAGCCCCTCAGGCCCTAAACTTTCAACTAAAAAGCCCATCCCATCTCACCTGGCTGGCTGAGGACCTCTTCTCCTTGGCCCGTTTTCTGAAGCTCGAGCCCTTTGATCAGTTCGATTGGTTCAACAGGAGCCAGCTTGTGGATTTGAGTGTCAGGTCTAGGGAGGCAAGGTTTGGAGGGAGTTAGGGAAGCAGGATTTGGGCTGAGAACTTCGCATTTTGTGAAGTAGTTTACATAGCCCCTGAAAACTCTATGTAGTCCGAACCCTTAACCTGAATCCCAAATCCTAAGCAAGAGACAGAGATTGAATGCCCTGGGCTCGGATTGATAGCTCGATGAGTCTTCTGAAAGCCTTCTAAGATCTTAAAAGGAACTTATCAGCCTAAAGCCCCAGTGTCCGAACCCTCAAACCGTACAGTTCGAATCCCCGAGCCGCTTGCTTGGAGGGTCGGGAGTCTTCATAAATAGGCAATACGTAGACTTAACTTGTAAGTACCCCAAAAGGCATCTTAACTGGGGTTATGGTACTTGTAAGTCTCTACAATAACTACTTACTAAGTCCCCCGACCCTCCAAGTCAGGGGTCATGCAAAGGATCTGGGAGGTTTGAAAGTCTGAAAGTGGTGAAGGTTTGCGGTGCACGCAGCTTGCAAAGTTGGAATATAATTATCGTATCCCCTTTAAGGTAAATTATAGTGGATCCTACCATGAAACCATATTCCAACTTTCTGGAGTTCCCTGTAGGTGTTTCAGAGGCAGTTTTGTATACCTTTGCGGAGTTCAGAGTTCGCAGGCTGGATGGTTGTCAGTTTCCGGAGCGGACTTTGTTGTTAGGGAAATGTTGCGAAAGCAGATCGTCGGTTTCAATCGTGCACAGCCCTACAGTCCTAAAGGCACGAGATGTCCCCCCCCCCCCCGCCCGAATCATTTAAGCGTTTGCTCATTGTTCGCTTCCCTTACTTGAGCAGAAAGGCTCCGTACTGCTAGAATGCTAGAACCTATGGTTTATGGCCTCCCAAGGCAAAAGGGGCACAAGGCTTTAGATGGGCTTCACAGAACCTAGTAAGGCAGAAAATCAGTGTGAACGGCCAGGGTGCCCGCTACTATAGTGGGGCCTGAATAATTACCGAGACAATTCGGGGGGCTCCTTATGATAGTTGCAGTATAATGGGCCCCAAAACCTATTCTAATTATTAAGGCCCCTATAGTACTTTCTCCTGAAATCCCGACCTGGACGTCCACAGCCCTTGCAAACCCTTACCTGCGGCTTGGTGAATTTCCAGGTGGGTTGGTTACGAGACCCTCGAAGACGAGCAACATCCTTTTCCCAAAGCACTCCTAACCATGGGCCACGGCAATGCATGTGTGTGTGTGTGTGTCTGTGCGTGCGCATGCCCCTGCATCCGTACAACGGCATAGAATCAGTAGGTACAGAAGCCCATGCATACACCTACGGATACATGTATGTGTTTACGCACATGTACACACGTGCAAGCTGGCAGGAGTCCTTTCAATCATGTTGGTGTGCGACTGTAGGCATTGCATGCATGGAGGTACTAAGTAGACAGATGGCAACAATGGGTAGCAGTTTCTACAATCAACTTCTGCGGCCCACTGGAAACAGGACCATCCTCCGACCTCTGAAGAACCGCGATGCGTCCTGGCTGAAATTTAATTTAGGCAGAAAGCTGCTGCCCAAGACAAAACCATGATCATAATGCTAATGCTGGAGCCGAAAGTCAAGCGGTAGCAGTCCTTCATCATAACTGGAACAGCTGCCAAGTGGAGTACACG
Source organism: Symbiodinium sp. CCMP2592 (assembly GCA_905221615.1). NCBI lineage: Eukaryota > Dinophyceae > Suessiales > Symbiodiniaceae > Symbiodinium > Symbiodinium sp. CCMP2592. Next base: position 292,886 of record CAJNDT010003179.1, read on the forward strand.
CGTCTTAGTTGAGGTCCGCCGGCGTTGGGTTGCTCTCACAGACAGCCTTAGTTAGCTAGAGGTATGCCCCTATACTGTGAAGAAGAAGGCAGCATTGTAATTTCGTTATGATGCTGACATGAGCGCGAGCTAAGACCAAGACACACTTTCCGCTCGCTGCTTCACCTCAGCAGACTTTGGCCCCCCTAAGGGTCCATGTATCCATATGAGTATACATTGAACCCCAACGTACCTATATAGGGACTAGTTTATGGCCAAAGTATATACTATTTAGGTACATGGACCCTCAGGGTCCGGTGCTTCTGCTCCAAAACCCGGTGTTTCAGCAGGTTTCCGCTTGTTCTGAGTACGCCAGGTGTGTTGGTTGAATAGGATGTTCAACTCTCATTTCTTTATATATTCCGAGGAGAGACACGTTTCTTGACAGCCGCCGGCATGTCAGCTACTGACATACGCCATACACCGAGGGATATTGCATCGTAATATGCGTGTACCGTTTTGGGTAAACGAACTCCCAGACCCCCGGGAGGATCTAGAAAGTGGATCCCTAATTTGGGGCCCTAAACTATTAAGGGTACTTTACAGGAACCCCCCTTAAGGGATCTACTTTTTGGATCCTCCCGGGGGTCTGGGCTAAACATTTCGTTCTGCGAAGGTCTCGGGTTTCGAAAGGCTTCAGCTGCTGTTGCGGACCTGGTGTTTGCGGCGGACCAAGGACTGCGCAAGCTCAACCCTAAACCCAAACTCTACAGAGTCTAGGTTCCTGAGATGTGCCCTTTTTCCGTGCTGGTTTCTGGCTTCACTTAATAAGCCCAAACAGTAGGATTAAGGGTACCCTTATTAATTATTAACGGGCTACTCAGGAGCCGAGTTAGTGTGTAAGTAGGGCTCTCGTTTTGCGCTTCGGGCTTTTGCTTTGGATTCGAAGTGTCTGGCGTCAGACCCGCGATCGAACTTTTTAGGGTTTCGGGCTTAGGGCAGTTTAGGGGTTAGGGCTAGGGTTTAGGGTCGTTTAGGGTTCAGCGTTTAGGGTTTATTGGCGCTTAAGGTTCAGGGTTTAGGGTTTAGTGCCGTTTAGGATTCAGGGTTTAGGGTTTAGAGCCGTTGAGGGTTTAGGGTTTAGGGCTTCAGTTCGACGGGGCTCTTGCTGTAACCGGGCTGCTGGACAACGAGGCCTGCTGCACAAAAGGGCTTCAGTGCGGGGTTCAACACTAAGTGTGCCTTGTTGGCAGAAAGACTCAGCGAGGTTGTCCGAGTTTGGCAGAAACGTTGGGATGTTTGGTTCCGGCTTTAGGTTGACAAGAAACTTAGGGACGAAATGAACCTAAAAGGGTTTAAGGCTCCTATACCATTCTGGGGATTCATAGTATAAGGGTATAAGAGCAATACTTAAACGGGTCATCTGGTCCCCAAGGACGGGCACGCAACGTAGAAAGTTAGTTTCACTTTCCCGTGCTCCAGAAATCCATAACCTGCTCATGCACTATCAGCTTGTCTAATCGCATACATATTGCGACTGTCTGACGTAACCTCAGTGAAGCACAAATCGCAGGCTGTCAGGGAAGTTTTGCATACATGAAGCGTGTAACCTGGAATACACGAAAGTAGAGGAACCGACCAAGAGCCGTCAAGCAGATGAAGCTTGCATGAAACTCAAGCGGCTGCTTCCACACATATTTCAATTGTTATCATGTTCTCAATTCATAAATGCAGCGAGCATACCCAAATTTCATGCATACTGCTTGTGACGAGGGCGCAGTGAACCAACGAGACCACAAGCCAGGACATGAGCATTCAGGATGCTGAGACAGGGCTTTCCCGGCCACTGTTGATGCTGCCCCGGAAGACGCTGGAGGCAAGATCTTTGGATTTAGAGGTTGCATGGGTTTCTTTAGAGATGTCAGGTTTCTGTAATACAGGTGTTGCGCTTATGCTTTGATTGCAAGAGTCACCGGCATCCTCACAGCCTTTTTGACCGGTGCACAGGCTTTAGCTTTGCTGTGCGATTTCGACAAACAGAAGAACACCGCTTGACTCATGCGGCAAGCATGCGAGCCGGGGCACTGACTTTACAGATACCAGCCTGAGTTGGCAACGGAACTCCGTTTTGAGCGCTAAGTCTTGCTGCGTTCTGATGCAAGCAAGGTTGTCAAGGTGCCACTGGACCCCGGCGATCGGGTGCTCTATGATCGTGCTTCGTCTGAACCTAGGGCCAGAACTCCCAGTGAGGGTTCTTGGAATTAGAATGTCTGTTCGAAGCTGCGCTGGTGAGTATGTTTCGGCTTTGGCAAATCTGCCCTTCGTGTTAGGAGGAGAAGGCTTTCTAAGCACAACATGTTTGCTCTCTGTCGACCCGTATTATTAATAGTATTAGTAGTATTAGTCGTGTTACTATTATTATTATTACTGTTATTATTATTACTATTATTATTATTATTATTATCATTATTATTATTAGTAGTAGTAGTAGTAGTACTGAAAGTCTCCGAAGCATTCCGAAGCCTCAAGCCGGACTCTTCTAGCCGCCTGATGCGCTGACTCGCAAAGCCAAGAACTCTGACCGTTCAACCCCCTAGTAGTAGAGTAGGGTAGTATAGTCCCTAAATACCCCCAACATGACCAAAAAGGTTAACCTTTAGTTCCCCATGATACCCGACAAGTAGGACCCGCAATAAGGTTTGTTCAACTGCGCAGCGGAGCGTGTCAAAGAGCTGGAGGCGAGCCATGAGTGTTGATATCCTTTATATGGTGGGGGTATAGAAACCCCAAAAAGTTAAAGGTTACCTAAATTCAGATTCCGGACGTTATGCTTTCGGGTGGTTTGAGATTTGGTTTATGAGGTTTTGGCGCATAGCTGTTGGTTTTGAGTGTTTTAGGTTTACATTACGGTGTGTGGAAAGGCTACTGCTAACAGATTGAAAGTGCACCGTTGTTATCGTGGGGCTGGCTTACGGATCAATTTGTTTGACAGCATATAGCACAGCGTGATGAAACCAATCCGCTGTGCCATTAGTGCGTCGATGAACCAGTATCGCTGCAGACCTTGCAGGCTTAGTCCGAGAGTGAGTGTCAACAAAAGCCAAAGACCACATGTTCGCCCAAAATGGAAGCCTGTGCCTAAACCCTAAACCCTGAACCCTAAACCCTAACTGTGGGGTCGGGTTTGTCAGTGATTTAGCAGATAGCAGGTTTCTGTTGCGAGCTCTGGTGGATCCCGGAGTGGTGGTCTAGAGACTTTTGCGAGTCTTGTGCCATTTAGGAGCACTCCTCCAGCAAGAGGGGAAGTTGGTGGTGTTTGCATGGACATAGCCAGGATGGTGGTGATGCTGTCGTTGCTGCTTCTGGTGACGAGGATTCTGCTTGCCCTGTTGATGATGCTGCTGGTGAAGATAGCCGTGAGGAGCCCGATGACGAAGCCAGTGGTGCAGGCGATGCTGATGCAGATACATGTGCTGGTGGTAGGGATGGTGATGATTACGATGGTGAGGATGAAGATGAGGATGAGACTCAAAACTCAACCTCGTACTAACCAAGTGGTAGATAGAAGTGAGCCCGACAACCACAAGGTACAAGATGAAGAGGAACTTTGGCATTCCAGCGCGAAACTAGCACAACGGCAGCACACAGGAGAGGAGCCAGCTGGGCCAAAACTTCTCGCAGGTGCCTGGCCAGAAGGTTGAGTTGGTCAATAGGGGCTCAGGGTTTAGTGGTTGAGGGGTCCGGGGTTCCGGGTTTAGGGTTTATAGGATTTACAGGGGTTACTCGGAGCACGGGCATGGCTGACTTCCCATCTGAACAGGCTTAGAGCCTGGGTTCTCAAAAAGGGGTCTTAGGTTCATATAATGAGGGTGAGGAGTTTAGGGTTTTCGTGAACCATAGTTGGGTTTCAAGGATTTGTGGGGGTTTCGGGTTCGAAGCGAACCTAGATGCTTCAAGTTTAGGTTTTGGATGTCATGAGCACAGGGTCACCAGCCTGCCAAAGCCAAGTCTGCGCAACTTTTCAGCAAGGCCGTAAAGAGCAAGGCTCAATGCACTTTGGAAGCGCGTATAAGACTTATCTTCGCATGCAGCGGGAGATCAGGTGCCGTGGGTCACAGACCCGGGCGGCACAAGAGCGATTATGAACAGGAGAGGATCACCATCTGGCATCGTAGAATACACGACCAAAGCAGACAACATACAACGTAGAGGCATAAACTGTGTGTATATATATATATATATCACCATATATATATATATATATATTTATTTATTTATTCACAGGTGCAGAGAGAAAGAAATACGTAGGGTCTTGAAAGACATTGGTTTGGAGAACAAGAGCTGGAACCCCTCAAGGTGCTGTCCCTGCTTGTTCGGCTCCGCCAGCAGCTTGTCCTGCTATAGTCTGTCCATTTGGGCTTAGGGGGTTTTAGGGTTTAGGGTTTTAGAGTTTGGAGGGGTTCGAGGTTTACTAGGCCACGTTGTGTCATGCTTTGCGTTCCCTGCTTTTTCAGTCCTAGAACCCCAAACCTACAGTTTACACTCCCATATCGTTTTCATTTGGAGGGGTTGAATTTTTAATCAGAAACGTTCACAGGCAGTCTAGCGCAGGATGAGTGATGATAAATTTCTTTAACCCCACGGAATGCAACACCCCAAACACCCAAACACCCATCAGCAAGATCCAACCCCACTCACAACATCGAATCCCAAGCCTTCACCATATCAACCGAAAACCTTTCAGCAAGTTCCAGCTCCCCAATGGCCCAAACCCCAAACTCTCCAGCGTGACAAGCTGCTAAGTCCCAACACTTCCCCAAACTCGGAGCCCAAAATCCTTCAATCAAGACGTCAGAACCTACTCCCAAAGCCCTACTCTAAACATAGACCCGGAACCCATCTCTCCCAAAATCTCCTATGATTAAAGCTCATCAAGGAGCTATCTATGACATTTGTAAGACCCTCTGCGCACCTCACTTGCAAGCCCGTAATTCAGGAACCCGAAGGCTTGGCAATACGATGTGTTAGGCGTTTAGGGTTCCTTATTAGAGGTAAATCTGAAAAGCGCATACCCCAGAACCCAACTTGACATCAGAAAGGACCTTAATGTAGGGGCATGTTGGGGGTTTTTTAAAAGGTTTTTCTAGTCTAATATGCCCCAAGGTTTTACTTTAATTATTAAGGCCCCTACATTATACACTATGTTCGCCCCAGGCTTTGCTGTGCCAGCTCCTTGCTCCCGTCTGCGCTTCTGACCGAACTGCGGCAAGGGAAAGGCTTCCGTGGGCTTGGGGCTTTGGGGGGTTTAGAGTTTGTTTAGAGTAGGAGCCCAAAAGTTGGAAACCCAATAGCCTCAACCCTTAAGAGCAAGGTATAGGGAATCCCAGCACTATTTGGCCTTAATCCGGTTTCCAACTCTACAGGGTTGACTGTAGGGTCATCGGGTTTAGGGTGTTGGTTCCACGGTTCAGGGGCTTGAGGATCGCCGACCTTTTCCGGCGGGGTGACGTGATGGCTGATGTAGGGTTTCTGCTACCGCACAGGATCGCAGTGCTCTCATCGGTTGTTGGCTTCTGGAGTGCAAGGTAAGAAGCCTGCGAATCATCGTAAGAAGTCGTATATGGTTTACGGTCTATACCTTCATTATGGGTCCTGTGAACACGGTCAAACCCTCTGCCCTAACAAAGCCACAACAAACCCTGTAGGCACTCGTGGAAAGCCCTTCGCAGTCTTCACAGGGGGGCCGGAAATAATACGAGACTACTTCTCGCCCCTGTAGTCCACATATTCACATATAATTATCAAATGCCGTGACCGACGGACCTTATTGTATCTACTATATAAGGCCACTGTTGTAGAATCCACAAAAGGAGCCCTTAGCAGACCCTTGCACGCAAAATCATGCTAAGGATCCATCTGTAGTTCAAGTACGGTACATACTCCCTAGAGGCCAAATGCTTGAAGGGCTCCTTTAAGAGAACTCGACGGTGTCCGTTAAAGGGTGCCTCTAAAGGTTCCTTTGAAGGACCCCCTGAAGGAGCCCCTATAGATGAAGGAGCCCCTGTAGATCCCTTAAAGGACCCCTTGAAGGAGCCCTACTAGATCCTTTAAAGGACCCCTTGAAGGAGCCCCTATTGATCCCTTAGAGGACCCCGTAAAGGAGGCCCTATAGATCCGTTTAGGGACCCCTTGAAGGCGCCCCTATAGATCCCTTAAAGGACCCGGAAGGAGCCCCTATAGATCCAGATCCCTTAAAGGACCCTTGAAGGAGCCCCTATTGGGCCCTATAGTTAAAGAACCCCTTATTGGAGCCCCTATAGATCTAGATCCCTTAAAGGACCCCTTGAAGGAGCCCCTTTTGATCCAGATCCCTTAAAGGATCCTCCGAAACAGCTGCAGCTGAAGAGGCGATGCTGCCCGGGTCCTCGAAGCCGCCACAGCTGCCCTGGGCAAGGACAAGGTGAAGCTTTCGGTGTAAGAGTATAAGCATATATATATATATATATATATATATTTTTATGTATGTATATATATATAGATCGTATTATAGGGTTTAGGGTTTAGGGTGAAGTTTTCCTAGTAGCTGAGTAGGTAACCTTTAACCTTTTGGGTACCTCTTGGGGTTTTCATGATCCTAGCATAACTGAAAACTGAAAAGGTTGACCTGTTTTGGCTAGGATACCCAGCCCCTAAGGTGTAGTGTATTTGTGTAAGAATGCATAGGCAATACAGAGCTTGAGGGTGCAGTAACAGCAGTGTGTAGGGTCGGAGTCGTTGTACTATAAGCTTCCAGTTATTAAGGCTCCCACAGTCAGAAAATTGCAGGGCTCGGAATCTTTAGTGCATGTGATGGCTAGGGCTCCTGATTACAAGAATGTTTAAACCTGTACCTCCCCGTCCAACTATAAGGGTTACCGAAACAGGTATTTTATGGCTTCAGGGTAGATGTTCCTGAAGAATCATGATTTCAAAAGCTTGGAGTACTTCACATCTGGACAGCGTAAACCCGACGGGTTAGTAAGACTTTGGCGTCACAGGCACTTCATGGCACTTCTAGACATTAGGGCATTAGGGTTCTTGAAGGTGCAGCACGGGCTTTTGCTCTCGCAAGTCGGTTCGCATCCGCACTGCAGGTGGTGGCAGTTCGAGTGCATGTACCACCAACAAAGAGGCTTGAAACGAGCCTGGGGTAAACCTGAGCATAGTATGTCAGCAGGAAGCCCCAAGCATTAGAACTGCCGGGACCGCTTTGCACCCCACAGGCTCGCAATCCCAGTCACTTGCAAAACATACGCCAAAGCATAGAACGAGCAAGTCAGGGCTTTGTAGGGTTACGGTTGAGGCTTTAGGGCATGCTTTCAAAATCTCAAGGCGGCGAACTCTTGGGCTTGGCTTACCTGAAAGCACCTTCCATTAGAGTTGCGAGAGCGTACCATGGGGGCCTTAATAATGACCGATACTATTTCGGTGGTTCCTTACTATAATTATATTATCATATATCCCAAAACCCTCTTCTGATTATGAAGGCCCCTATATCCCAAAATTCCTTATATAGAGCTCTTATGAACCCTCTTAAGGGGCCCTCTGCCCTGGAAGGTTGAGCATCTGCTTCGCAATCTCGCCCAAGCGCAGGAAGACGACTGCCTCCTGACGATGGTTTTGACTAGGACCCAGAGTAGGCCCTTATTCCCATTTTTAGGGTTTAGGTTCCCTTATAACCCACTTTAACACAAAAAGGGCACCCTTTTTATCCCTAGGTTACTCTTAGGTCTAGTTGAGGTTATTTCCACGGACCCTCAGCCCGAAATTGAAAAAAGGGGCTGGACCTCCAAACCGCCACCTTGGCCTTAGTCGCTGCAGGAATCTAGGAGCTTGATACTTGATTGCAATACGCGGTGCCCCAAAACTTGTTTGCCATCTTGATGTCTTGAAGATACACTGCCGATTCCGTTCGCTGCCTTTTCGTTTGTCTCTGAAGGTGCCCACAACTGCAGGGAATTTCGGGTTTAGGGTGTCTTGGCGCATTAGGGTTCAGGGGTATAGGGCTTATGCACGGAAGCCGAGGTAGCATCTGTATGGAGTCGGGCTGTGATATCGTCACGCGCTGCGGTCACGTATTTCACCGTGCGCCTGGGCTTATTCACGATGTCAGTTTCAGTGTTGCTGGAGTCTTGACGGGCCTGAAAAGCTAGAGTACGGATAGTAGGGTTTGGGGGCCCGGTATACATTTAAACATAGACAGGAACCCCCAAATAGTGTAGTATTGAGATGAAAGAGAACCATGAACTCCATAACTAGGTGTCTCGTTACCCCCACGCTCAATGCTGGTTCGCTTCACACGTTTGGCGGCGGGCCTCTAACATGTACTGCAGTGACAACCCAACGAGCAGCCTCGAAGCAAAGGCCTCCTGAAGTCCTGAAATGGGAGTTTCCGAAAATGGGGGTACCTTATTTGGGGGTCCTTTTAATAAGGATCCTACTATTTCTGTTGCTATATTAGGGTCCCCTATTTTCGGAAAGTCCCAAATGGCAGCAGTCTTGGCCCAGATAGTAGCAGAAGTTCGGGGCTGCCGGCCGCCCCCGGATAATTTAGGATCCCGAATAGGCTTTGGGGTATATCATAATGTCATAGCGTAGGGAAACACGCCACGAAAGGTGCACCAGTAAACTGATGCCAGATATGCCGACCCGCATATTTGCTTGTCGGTGCATGGGCGGCAAAACACCCCAATTCCGAAAGAACAGAAACAACTTGACAAACATATCTTGGAGGCAGATGTGCAGTTTCGTCTCTAGGTCCAGGTAACCTTCTAGGTTCCTGAGTACTAACCTTTTGCCCTTTTTGTTTTGGCATTCCCTTATTAACGCCGAATAGTAGAAAAAGTGTAACCTTCGTATTAAGGGGCTACTCAGGAACCTATGCTTGGTGAGGGCAAGAGCAAGTACCGTACGAACAGCGATAAGTGGAACGGCAGAAATATTCATGAACCATGATGCTTTTTACAGTCTTGGTAGCAAGGATCAACATATGGCATTAGTCGTCAGTAAGCATGACAACAGACAGCCCAACAATGTCAGCAAAAACAGTGAGTGTTTGTGGAAGTGCCACTTTCAGACGGACGAGAAAGCAGGGAACATGGACGATAAACACTAAGTAACGCTTGTAATAGCCCGTTAAAGGAGCCCTTGAAAGGGTCCCTACTCCAATTATCAAGGCCCCTTCATCAAACACCAAGGGCTGTATCGAAGCCGCGCTGCGCCAACTCGGCCAAGGAAGTGCCTCGACCCGGTTTAGGGTGGGTATTGGGGTATTGGGCTTTGGGTTTGGGCTTGGTGTGCGAGGCTTTGGGGTTTGGGTTTAAGGATTTAAGGTTGGTGCCGGGTTTTCGGGTTTGGGGTTTAAGCGTTTCGGTCTGGTGCCGGGATTTTGGGTTACGAGTTTAAGGGTAATCGTGTGTCACGTGGGACCATCTGTGTCCTGCAACCGGGCTTGACGTTTCGAATGCCTGGGAGAGAGAGAGAGAGAGAGAGAGAGAGAGAGAGAGAGAGAGAGAGAGAGAGAGAGAGAGAGAGAGAGAAAGAGAGAGAGAGAGAGAGAGCGAGAGAGAGGGTCTTTGCTGCCTGGCGTTCCCGAAAGTGGCCCTACCGGGGGAACATGTGCAAGCGAGCCCTGCGGGGGATGTGGTAGCCACAGGGGCGCGGAGATGAGGCCGGGACCCAGGTGGTTTAGTGTTAAGGGCGGGGCTCGCTGCATGAAAACCCGGGGCACACTCTGTAGTTCCCTGCCACACTCAGGATGAACCCCAAAGCCGACCGCTCACTAACACAGTGGGTGGGTTGGGCGGGCCGATGGCCTGAGGGTCTTGACGACCCCTAAGCCCAGCAGAAAGAAAAAAAAGAGAGGGTCTTGGGAACTCCTGTCTGATGCCGTTGTATTTTTACTGGTGGTGCATCGTCTTCAGAGTGTGGGATTTGAAGCTTGGTCGTTAGTGCATTGGTTTCAAGCTTCAGGGTTGGCACAGGTGTGGTCACGGAGCTCGAACAAGAAGCAGCTAAAAACCCTCCTCAAAGCCTAAATCCTCAAGGCGTCTATTTTGAATCGTCACTGAGGTGCCGGGTTGTGCCCTCTTTGCCGCGGCCCCATCAAAAAGTCGGAGCTCTTGGAGAAGCCTGCTGCTTCTCGGCTTAAGTAAGGCGCCAGTTAAGGGGTCAGGGGTTTCGGGCAGTTTCGGGTTTTAATAGTATTACCTGCGGCAGTAATAGGCTTCTTCGCAATCGAAAAGGGTTCAAACGGGGTCTTTCATTGTCTACAGGGGTGCACTGCACTTTGGGATTTGCGGAGTTGTTCGTGAAGGCTCATGGACAGCTGAGTCGGCTTGATTGTCGCACAGCTTGGCTATGGCGTCAGTTGCGTATCTTCCGTTTTCTACACGGGTACCTGTTGTCAGCCAAGACGAAGCATTGAAGCTTGACTACTTCACATTCACAAGTGGTCACTAATGAGCATAGTGACTGCTCCTTTGCTGTCCCCATGTTCCCCTGCTCTCCCCATGTACGCGGACACACCGACAGACAGACACACATACACACCCGCGAGTATGTACGTCCTGCTTAGGTCTTGTCATCGGGTTAGAGCCCTGCCTTCTGTCGGCACTCCTTTCTTGAGGCCCCTCCAGTTTTGAACAGATGCTCTAGGGCCCCAAAGTTTACGAGTCGAAGTTGGTACTGAATTCCATTCGGGTGTTCCCGAAGGAGGGTTCAGGGAGAAGTCTCAGAATTGGCGACTGCTTCGTGGCATGTGGCATTGATGCAAACAGCTTCGGGATCCTCTCCACTCGTTGGTGTATGGTACGTCCTAAACTGTTAGCTGGGTATCGCGCAGCCGCAGGCATTCGCAACTGTTGTGCGACGGTTGATGATATAAATCCTGCATGACCCATTATAAGGAATATGCCATAATTCCCATAGTTTCGGGTCCTTAAGGTAGTGCAGGATTTTTATCATCAACAGGATCAGTCTCTCAGGCTCCTCCCATCAGGATGCAGGCTACCCTGGTTTTGCTAAGGAATACCGCCATTGATTCAGAGACTTGTTGGTTCTATCTTCGGGTGGAGCTCTGCGTAGACATGTTGAGAAAGACGACGTTACCCCAACCCATATCTAGTGATAAGATATCTTTCGACATGCTTAGGGTGTCTGGGCCGTTACTTCTTACTCCCGACGGGGGAGCACAGAACCTGCTCCTTCAAGTAGGGCCTTGTATTCAGCGGAGGCAGCACAGTGTCAAATCTCTGACAGGGCCTCCGGCCCTGCCCTTTGAATATGGGAGATTCCGAAGGTTAGGGGTACCTCATTTTGGGGTCCTTATAATAAGGATCCTACTACTTAGGGTACTATATTGGGGTCCCCTGTTTGCGGAAACTCCCATACTGAAATAAGGATTAGGAGATGTTAAACGTACACTGGTTTAACCCTGTTGAGAGCCGCCTTCAAATCTGTCGGTATGGAGCTCCTTCGTCCTTAACCGGCCATCAACTGGCCGTTAAGCGTTTGAGTCGGAGAGTATGAGGGTCGATTAAAGGAACAATAAGACTTCGCCCTGAAGTCCTTTGCGCGTCCCCGCGAAGTAGGAAGCAAAGAGAAGCACAAAGGAGCTGGAGGTGGTAGAGGGAGACGACGGCAGCGATATCCATGCGGGCGCAAGCGCCAAGATCAAGGTCTGGAGAGGGTTTCCTTTAAGGGCCAAGTTCAGGGATTCATCAAAACATATTGGGGGTTCAGGGTTTAGGGTTCAGGGGTTGGGGAGTGTTTGCTGGCACAATCCAAGTCCATGCTGAAAAAAAGGTGTTCAGCGAAGCATAATAGGGGTGTAGGGTTTAGGGATTCATCAGAGCATAATAGAGGGTTAGGGGTTTTGGGCTTGGGTTGAGGGCAGTAGCTTTGACACTGGGGTTCGTTTTGGACCCGATGGAAATATGGGTGTTGGTAGGTTTCAGGGGCTAGAACATTTTGTGTTGTTTAGGATTTCTGGTGGTCCGACCCGAACTGTTCAATTTCAACCGCTTTAAAGAAGAATCCGCGTGTCTTGTTAAAGTCTTAGTGGAGGCTCTTTGGCATGATTGAGTCCTGATGGATGTGCTTTTGCAAGTTCCTGTAGCCGGCTTGGAGTTTAGGGCACGGGCAGATGCCGTGTGGTTCCATGTGCCTCATATGGGGGCATTGATGAATATTCTGAACTGACTACCCCTCGTATTTTAACTTGCCACGGACCAGCATGTATGGACGGCCTGTGGAACACGAACAATACAGTAGAAGCTGGCGAACTAAGGAGGCGGAATGAGCTCTGCATGACATTTGGGATCAGGATGCAACAAGTACTACGATTGAGCACGAATTTTCACGAAGGTTAAGCTAGAACATTGTGCTCGCATGAGCATGCGCGACTCACAGGTTAGATCTAGATGCCGTCGCCGTGCACGTTATCACCCTCGTGCCACGAATACCTTGTGGGGAACCGAAACGAAGTTCCTGTAGGACCTGGAAACTTCATCACGAACCCCCTGTTCCAAGTCTCCGGGCTCCATATATGACACCGTGCCGCAATCGCAAAGGTGTCCTGCAAAGACTGACGCTGTTCTTAGAAGAACAGGTTTAGGACTTTGAGTTTGGCAGTGTTCCTAGTGACCTAGTGTTGGGATTTTGGAGGTTTAGGCTTTAGGGTATTCTGCAACTGAAAGGCTGTGCTGGCCTTTTTGGTGGAGAACGTCTTCAACAAGTCGCTTGGCAGCTGCCGAAATCTTCATCTCACTGACACGTCGAGTCATGTTTTCTTCAGAAAAGGGTAGCCTCGAAAGCTATGGCTTGGCAATCATAGTCAGTGTAGCTACAGCAACTGCACGGAATAGGGAAGGTAACTGCAATATTCATCCTGGAAGGGAACGTGTCACCTTGCCAAGGATTTTGGTCAAGTTGCACTGCATCTTTTACTTTTCCACTACCACCACCCCCCCCCCCCCCCAGGTTGTTTTTAAATGCCTGGGTCAAGACGGAACCATCAAGCTTTCAAAACCGGCCGGGCTAGAGGTTCCCGGCTTGCGGTTCGCATAGGTTTGAAGGTTTAAGGCGCAAGGGTGCGACGTTTGTGTCCTGCAGGCAGCGCAGAGTTCCCCGTCTCCTAAGCCCAATGGTTTCTGCGTCCATGCAGTCGGGTCCCAAACCGTGACTAGAACTTGAGGGGCCTGGCTACTTAGACTTGGTCTTGGGTTTTCATCATACTTACAAAGGGAGTATAAACGGGAATTCTCCCCACGATCAGGCCGCTATGGCACCCAAGGGCTTGATCCAGAATTCCTTGGCATACCTGAGCCAGGGGCCTGCTTACTTCTGTGCTTTCCTATTTCTAGGTTTGAGCGTATGGGGAGCGAAGGATGTGGGTAGCTGCAGATTCTTTTCGGTGGGCTCATGACATGAAGCGACCAAACCCGAACCCACAGCTTATCCCCCCAAGCTTAAGCCTCAACCTAAGAGCCCTCAACCCAGCATCAACTCGCACCTGCCACCCTCAGACCCTGAACCCTAAAGCTTTCCTTGCTAAGTAGGAGGGAAACAACCCCAAACCTAAATCCTAAACCCTGAACCCTAAACTGCCCCAAACCGGACGGAAAAAGGTGCTCAAAAAAAAAACTGCCCCAAACCCTGAATTGAGCCTAAACGATCAGGAGCGACGAGCACCTTCAAAAGCCGCACAAGGCTTGGACAAGGGCTGTTAGCACCGGCGCACAGGTGTTTAGGGTTGATAGGCTTGGGTGTTATAGTCCTGAACCTAGAACCCTAAACCCTAAACTTCTTCTACTGGCTGCTGCCTCTTGGGAACAAGGAGCTCAAAACAAAACTTTGAAGACGTTCGGGGGCTTTATGGACGGGGTGCTACGGTTGATGATATAAATCCTGCATGACCCATAATAAGGAATCTACCATAATTCCCATAATTGAGGGTCATTAAGGTAATGCAGGATTTATATCATCAACCGTAGTGCTAAAGGGTTTGGCTGATGTTGGGTGTCTCTCGGAACCGTAGCTCCAAAGCTGCCAACTCTCGTCTTGGCACTACAGGGGGCCTTAGGAATTACCTGTACTATTTTTTGGTGGGTTTCTTAATGATACTACGTTCTAGTATAATATACGCGAAGACCCTGTTCTAAGTAGTAAGGCCCTGTATTATGACTTTCTCTTGGTAGTGACAAGGCCGTGTGCCATCGACACTGTGCATCGACACGTCCGCATCGCAGGTTTCCATCGGTTTGAGCCTGCAGCCCTAACGCTTGAAGTAGTAATGGAAACTGTTGTAGAAGTTAAAACAGCAGCAGGGATAAGGAGAAGCATGCCAGAGGTGCAGCAGGACTTATATGTATAGCAGCAGTCATGGCGGGTTAAACTGCTACGGCCCCTCCTGCTCAGCAAGCCTCAAGCCCCAAATCCGTGCTTTTCATGTAGACGCCCACTATTGCTTCATATGATTCCTCCAGCGTTCCAACTCGTACAAAAGAATAAAGGTACCGCAATCCCGTTTTGTGTTAAAAGGCCCGAGTACTGGTGTTCATTATGGCATGTCGTGAGAAGCTCGGTGTGACATGCAGCTGGAGTCTGGAGATTAGCCTGGGAAGGTCTATCACTTTGAACCCTCTTATTCGTGGCTTAGACCCCAAGCCTGAACTTAAACTCTAATTCTGTATTCCCCACACAGGTGCGTCTATGGCAATGACAAGATACCAAAACCCAGAGGGCTTAGGATTTCGGCCCGTAGAAGTCCTGTTTCAGTGTTTCAGGATCAACCTGATTTCTTGTACAAGACCTTGCGGAGACATTTGTGGAGAGCGCAATGTAGAGTTCCGACTCCAGACTGTGGAAGACTGTGCTGGTGGAGTTTGCTTCAGCAGTACTTGTTGCCAAGCCCTAGATGTGGATGTAAAGGCTCCTCAGTGCTTACAGGTCTGCCGTGACTTCAACTCACGGTCCACTCTAATCTACACCCGGAGATGCAAACCTGAGCACCCAACCTGCAGCGCAATCCAGGCCGTGGTGTTCTCCCAGTTCACCAACATGCTGAACCTGGTGCAAGCAGCGCCTTGCATAGAGCAGAGAAGCAGTGATGCCCCAAACTGCTACAGTAGCCAGAGGGTATGGCCATGCAAGCCTCAACACATCAATGTTGCTTCCCTTTGCATCCCTCTCCCTCTCTCTCTCTCTCTGTCTCTCTGTCTCTCTCTGTCTGTGTCCCTCTCACTGCTTGCATGCACGCAGTTGTGGATATAATCAAGCATGTAAGAAGGTATGTAATGTATGTATGTACGTCTGTATGTATGTACATACGTACATACATAAATACATGCATACATGCATATATACAAACACATGCACACACCCACCGCTTAAACTTAAACCTTGGTCTCTGTATGTGCTTTGCAGGTTTTTGCCCTGTAGTCATAACGTATAGAGTCTCCCAGGATGTGGATTCGGAACACCCCCAATCTACAAAAGCTTGATACACCATGCAAATCCTCGCGAAAGCCTCACGAAGGTTCGACTCACGATATAAACCCTATTAAAGCCAATAAAGCCCGTCAAAGAGACTTCAACAGCTTAGGAGCTCCTCCGGCGGAATTTGCCTTTCGTCCGCTTAGACGGCTCCCTGAAGCACGAGCAGCGAGTACAGGCCCATGGTTTAGGCTGTTGTGAGTTTGCGTAATGTTGGGGCCTGTATATGTAGAATAGGGTTTCGGGGTTTCCTTATTATAAGTATACTACAATATGTCCGCGAACTCTGTTCTATTCATTCTAGTATATAGGGTTTAGGAACAGAGTTGAGGTCTGTCGGCCTGCAGGGTTTAGTGCTTCTCTAGCTTCTTTATGAATTTCGGGACTCTTATCTAAAGTTAAAGCCGTGTAGTAAACATCAGCCGCAGTTTGCGATGCATGATGCGCCAAACTGGGCAAACCCTACATCTCAGACCTTCCGAAAGCGGGCCGTTATTTGCGAGGAAACTCCAGACGCTCCCCCACAAGACACCGAAAGGAGCAGGGCTTCAGCTGGGCTGCAACGCCTTATGATTCTTAAGGCTGTTCTATTTCCTAACCATCAACACCTCCTTCGGACAACTTCCATGTTGGTTCAGACTTTTCCCACAGCCTTGACACAATCAGGCGCAGCAGAGCTTCGCGGGGCATGGGCATATTCAGGCTGGCAATCTGAGAAGTGTGTACAGGGGCTGCGCTGACCAAGCAGCATGTGGGTGGTTGTCAAAATTATGGGCCCTTTCTGGGTCCCTTATATAGTACGGCACATACTATTTAGGGTACCCAAAAGAGGACCATAACTTTGACAACCACCCATGTGCTTGATGTGCAAAGGGTATTCTGTGTGTTGCTTGAATCCGGGCCTGGTTTTAGGGTTCTGGTTTAGAGTTGGGAGTTTCCGAAATAGGGGACCCTAGTATAGTACCCTAACTAGTAGGGCCCTTATTTTAAGGACTCAATAAGGTACCCCCCCCCCCCCGATTTTCGGAAACTCCCAGTTGGAGCCTTGGAATGAAGTGCCAAGCAGGTGACTTCATTCATTGTCGCTGCAGGCCTCTAGCCAACCCTCTTCATGCTTGCCGATGGTTAAGCCGCCAAGTGCAAGGGGGGCGATATGGTTTGAAAGTAGTGGTACTTGTTTGTTGTTGTCCGTCCCAAGAAAGTCTGCTGAACTGTGTCAATGAAGCCGAGCTGGCTAAAAACCCATGGATCAAAAAGCAAAGCCGGTTGAACAACCTAAACCCTAAACCCTAAGCCTAAACCCCTACTCCTTATCTCGTGACTTTCCGGGTTCAGTAGGCATGCATTGCCCAATCCCTACTTGGAAGGTCGACTCATAAGTACCATAACACCAATTCGGATCCCTTTTAGGGTACTTATAACTCTACTTATTACCTATTACTTACTAAGTCCCCCGACCCTCCAAGTAGACCCAGGGAGCCTTCCGCTGAATTCCAGAGCCCGCATAGGTCATGCTATGCAGCCTTAAGGCGGCTGGCACAGGTCTGGGCGGTGTTTAGGGTTTAGAGTCGGGATCTTCTTCATGGATTGGGGCTTTGTGCGATGAGGTTGCATTTCTGGTTCAATCTGCTGGTGACTGAGTGTTTGACAGCAGAGTCTTTTCTGGCGTGGCGGCTTTGTCTGCATCTGGGCTGAAGGATACCCGAGCACCGAGGCATAAAGAGCGATTCTGCGTTGCAGGATGTCGGAGCGGTTCGGGAAGCATTTCTCGTCGTTACTGTAGTAGTTTGTCGCCTGCGGCTCTCTTCATCAAGCCCAGAAGTACTATAGGGGCCTTAATAGTTACCTATACTATTCTGGGGGTTCCTTATTCTAGTTATAGTATGATGGGCCCCAAACCCAAGGCCCCTATATTAGGCCTGAGCCAGAGCCCATTTTTACAGAGGCAAACAGCGTCAGCCGATCGATTTCGAGTGTGTCCTCACAGGTTCCCGACTCCTTCAGGAGCGTTCTTCGGCTTTTTTCTTTTCCACGGCGAGCACAATTTGACAGATATGCTGGATTTCACATCCTAAAGCTCCGGAGAACGTGGAATACAGTCTCGATGGATGTCTACTTACAGTGTAGGAGACCAAGCATATACTAATGCACGACGGTGGGTGCTATGCCCAAACACGTAAATAGTAACCACAAGAGCTTGCCTGATGGAATGTAGTGCTTTCGCTTCGATCCGGGTGAGTGTTTCACAGAAGCATGCACGAGGCAAACTCTTAAAGAAATGGCCTGCGAACGGGAGCTGGGAAAGCTCCAAATGAGTGGTCGCAAGGTCTGTTTCTCTTTCTACAAGGCCGCCATATCAAGCCTCGAGACGAAGCGCCCTACTGTCGGAAAACGCAGGATTGAATCTCACGGCCGCAGACTTCGTACTTCTAATCGACCCGCGCCACGGCTGAAAGCTTCGAGGTCTCACTCAGCTGCTTGATGGGGTTCCGGTTTTTGAATTTTGGGTATGTGGACTTGCTGAGCAGGGCTTGGATGTTCGGGAATCGCATGGCTGTAACCGACACCACTCCCTCTCGCAAGTCCTCGATTCCACCGCGTGTCTTTAACCAGCAGTGTGTCGGAACTGTAGAGCGGTTCGGAACCTACTTGCAGATTTTTGTGCTGCAAGGTAGTGTTGCTGCGGTGTTTGGGGCCCTTTATGTGTGTATATATATATATATATATGTATATATGTATATATGTATATATGTGTGTGTGTGTGTTGTGTGTGTTTGCGTGTGTATCTGAAAAAGGCGTATGTATGTACAAGTTATGCTGCGTGCAGGTATACATCCACACACCCACTCGCACGCACAGACCGTCGTACATACATGCACGAAGACAATGTCAAACCTGCAGGTACAGCGCAAATGCACACATACACGCATACATACATTACATGCATGCATGCACACATGCATACGTGCGTACATGCATACATATGCTTGCATACAGACAGACGGACGGAGCGACGCGCGGTTTGGCATTCGATTGTTTACATCTGGTGGTTTTACTACTGGGATTCACAGACACATGTTCCATGGATGACTTGAGCAGAATCCCTTCGCGGGTTGCAGTCTCTTCAGGTTCCCTCCTCCACACAATTCTAAACCATTCGGCTCCCAATGCCCGATTCCTTGAACCTTTAAGCCATGCATCAACAAACCCTTACAGTAAGCCCAGGACTCGACACCCTCCGAACAGCGCGAAAACCAGTGAAGTAAACCCTAAGCGCTGAGCTCGAATCGGTGTGCCAATACTGCCTACATCGTTCAGGAATGCACATGAAGTCAGAACAACTTCCCTCTGTGGGAACCACTCCCCGAATCCTGTCTGGTTTCCATGCCAGGTCGTGCGAATGACAAGACTTGCTGGGGTTCATGTAATCTTTTGCGTCCTGCTACATAACTCCAGTAACACATACCTCAGTCGGACAGCGAGTCAGATTTTGCATGCTTCGCCCCAATGCCAAGTTAAGCCCAGTAAATACCAGTCGCCCGAGGTGGTGGAATCCTGCCGTGGAGGAGCGTGCCAGAATCATTGGGAACCTGGTTGAGGGTGCGCGATTTCGGGGGATTTGCGTTGCCAGCACAATCTCGATCTACTGTGGGCAAACAGTGAGTAGGTCAGCATTGGTCAGAGCTTAAGCAGTGGTGTCTTGAATTCTCGGAAGCTCTAGCCACGGCTATTTATCTATGTGGTCTATGATAAGAGCATAAGAAAAACAAACTATAATAGTACAGCATAACCCTACATGTATATGTACATATGTATATATATATATATATATATGCATATATATATATATATATATGCATATATATATATATGCATATATATGTATAGCCGAAATATATACACATATTTATATACATATATATATATATATATATAAATAAAAATATATATACATATATATATATACACATAAATACAAACATAGGTATGTATATATTGTACCCCCCAATGGATCTACCATATTGTGGCTGGGTGAACCCCACCACACGAAAACAAAGCTATTTGAGGCGGTGGGTACTGACCTGCTTTTTTGTGGCTGGGTGAACACCCCAAGGATCCGTGGTAGAGGCCTCGGCCCCGGTACAAATCGGTACCCGGTGTCCAAGATTCCAAGATCCAAGACTGCTGCGGAGCCTTTTCTTGGCATCTTGGATACCGGAACCTGGTCCGGTACAAACCGGTACAAGTTGCACCGGCCTGGGCTCTGGTATCCAAGATTTCCAAGAAAAGACTCCGCAGCAGTCTTGGATCTTGGAATCTTGGATCCGCTCTGTACCCGCTGTGCCGGTTTTAACTTGGCCAGGGCCCATATCCAACATCTAGTAACTTTGAAGCATCTAGACTGTAATGGTAGGAGATGAACTGGAATAAGAGGTTGATAAAAAGTTCTATGTGTGATATCTGAGTCCTTTGTTCCTGCTTTAGGTTTTGTTTTGTTATACATGTTTGAATGGAAGCCAAGAAAGGAACACACTGAGTAAATGCAAGCTTTATTCTTTTCATTAGACGAACACCACTGGAACCCTAACAGAGCTAACTGGTTTGTAACGAAACAGATGAACATGCGTTTCTCTTTCGCTTGTTCCATTCCAACTCATGTTCTTAATTTGGTAGAAACTATCGCCTGTGTAATTTTATCTATAATGAAGTAAACAGGCATACACTTTGTTACCGTGCTTTGTTTCATTGAACTAAACACAAAAGCGAACCCTACTTTACACATAATTCATCATCGTGCTCTTTCATAATTCAGTCCTTGAACCTAGAATGTTGCTCGATAAAGGATAACTGTCGCTTTCTTCATGCCTTCCTTACTCTTATTTTAATTGAACAAAGGGCCACATGACAAATCTCAAGACCAAAAGATACACATGAAAAGCAAACACACCAATGAAACAAAGAAATGGAGTGAAGAAAAGGCACGTTTTGTTTCATTGTGCTATTCTCTTTTCAGCTTGCTCTGCCCTCTTCTGTTGACTCCCTTTCTTCGTCGTTTCCACTTTTCGTTGATAGAATTATGACACAGAATATCTGGTCGTTTCTCTTAAATTTACGCCCCTCATTTTTCGCAACAATCAGACCACGCATACGCTTCATTTCATTCTACTCCATTGTGTCATCCTTTAAATAAAACAGGGCATCAGTTGTGATCCCGTTCACGTGCGTTTTGCTTGAACAAACCAAATATTCACTTCTGTTTCCTTCGTCTGTTGTTAGTTGTCGAAGCAAAATACACACTCACTACAAACCTGGAGCTGTGTTTAACTGAAAGGAACACGCATCACACTCGGTTTCGCTTGTCTCTCCTTCATTGAACTACATCCCATCAGAAGCTTTCCATCTCCACGTCCACTCCTTGTTTTGAGTCATCTTCGTTCGTTCGTTCTGTTGCGCTCGCTACCTGAGCACACTTGACTCTGTGACACCGTGCTAAGTTATCACGCACATAGGCTATATACAACAGGACTCACTTCAAGGATTTCTAAAGGGTAAATCCTTCATGAACGACTCCTGGTTCCGTTCCTGTTGTTCACAGGCGTTTTCGCTTAAAGCACGCATTGATTTCTCCGTTTATATTGACGACAAAGGTCAACGAAAAACCGTCTTCATATGATTAACCTCTAGGCCTAGATACGTAGAAGCAGAAACAGAGCATAAGGGACAAACAGGAACGAACAAGTGACGGAGCGAAATCACCCATACAATGTAATGTTAAACATAGGTCATACGATGTGCCATTAAAAAGAGGGCCCTTGTCACTCGGCTATGTGCCCTTTGACCGCGCATATACGCGTTGTTTCCTTGCATTAAGTTCGAAATTTAAAGGCACCGCGCGCAAGGTCAAGAAATCGAAGAGCAGAGCGTGCGATTGTTTCTCTTCAATTGCCGCTTTTCGCTTCTTGAGTTTATGTTGGGTCTTTTGTCGTTTGCCAAGAATCCATCCCACCCGCCATTCTTGTTTCCGTCGGTTTAAGTGCAATAAATGCGGAATCACGCGTGTTCAACCTTTCGCATTCTCACCAGCTCTTATGCTGAAATGAACTTAGTTATATATATATATATGTATACAGAGGGAGGGAGATGTATATATCTAGAACTTACCTGGTTACTGAATCGGATAATTAGCCATGGAATGAGTCAGTAAGTCTTCCTGTTAATATGTGAGTTTAACATATACATATACACACATGTTCCTTAGCTTCAGCTGTGCGAGCTGTGGAAGTTGAAGCAGTAGAGCGCCATAGAGTACTGCTCAACTTGACTTGCCTGTGCCAGAGAGCTGGTTTGTGCCTGGCGCATCAACTGTTCAGAACTCGAAGTTCGTGTGGTCGTGGACGCTGTTTGTGTCAGGCTCAAGGACGATGCAGTAGGAAGTATTTGGTTCTTTGGGCATCATCCCATATAGCAGCAACGTGTCAAGGCATGTGACGTTATGTTCTGTAGTAGGGACACCATCCACAAGGGACAGCCAGACGTAGGTGCAAAGGCACATATATTTGCTCGTCCGAGCCATGGGTGCCTCGTTGTGCCACCCAGCTTGTGGGGAAGGCGAAGATGCCGTACTGATGCAAGTACCTGCATGTACCTCCGTGTTTCGCCGAATAAGTATTCGTGGTGTAGACGTTCAGTCCACCGTACATGAATGTCGGTATCCTCTATGGGCCGTCAAAGTCTCGGACTTCATGCGGATGAGCGGCAAACCTGAAGCCCATAGCATTTTGCTGGCGCGGGGTTTGCTATACAAGTGGTTCCCAGGCATGTTCCTGATCTTCGTCTCGCACCAGTGGTTGAGCAAAGAACATCCGGACCCCGACGGAAAGCAAATGGAAGTTCTTCAGAAGGCAATCCGGGGAGTCATCGGTGGCTCACTTCAGGTGCACGAGGACATAGCTTGCCGCACCGCAGACAACAGCATCTCAGCAAGTACACGCCAGCAGATTGCCGATGGCTATATCTTTCTCGACTGGTTCGCAATCCCGCAAATTACCGTGCGAGAGGCAGGGGTGAATGAAGAGACAACGAAGACGGATGCAGCTTTGGCGGTTCAAAGCATTCCAGCCTATGTCGAGCTCTCCAACATGTTCATCGCGTTGGTCCCCGAGCTGACTCACAAAGACTCAAGGCTGTTGGCGAATTACTCAACGTGGCTTTCCCGAGGGTGGCTGGGTCTCTGTTTAGCGGCATTTTCAGAGCATAGAATTTGGGGCTCACAGCGTTTAGGGGGAAGTCTTAACGGAAACTTGATCCTACACCCGCCCCTACGGCTGCTTTTTTACCGGCTGTCAGATAAAACACTAAGGTGGTGTCGCGCTGAACTGTGGTGCCGCTTATTGTCAAACAAAACCGACACCACGGTCATCGTCGTCTACTCAAACGTGCAGGCCGAGTTCATGTACCCGTTAGATTGGCAGAGCAACAGCATCTCAGAACACTGTTCAGCACGCTTGGGGGTTAAGGATGCAAAAGGCTTTCGGATTGTATCTTGGGATTTTTTGTTTAAAGGTTTCTTGTTTTGACACTGGGAGAACCACCCGTTTTCACCACATTCCAGCAGCAGGTACTATTAGTAGTTAGAAGTAGTGGTCGTCCAAATATGGGCAAGAGACAGTCGAGGAGCAGGTGACTAGGAGTAGGATGACTAAGACTAGGACTATAACAAGTAATTACTTGTAGTAGTGGCGGTGGTGGTAGCAGCAGCCGTAGCAGTAGCAGCAGCAGCAGCAGCAGGAGTAGTAGTAGTAGTAGTAGTAGTAGTAGCAGTAGTAGTTGTACTTGTAGAAGCTGCAGCAGAAGCGTGGCAGTGGTCGTAGTGGTGGTGGTAGTAGCCGTAGTAGCAGCAGCAGGAGTAGTAGTAGTAGTAGTAGTAGTAGCAGCAGTCGTGGTGGTGATGGCGGGGGTGGTGGTGGTGATAGTGGTAGTGGTATCAGTAGTAATAGTCGTCGTGGTGCTACTACTGCTACTACTGCTGCTACTACTACTACTACTACTTCTACTACAGCTACTACGACTAATTGCAGGGTCGGGGGATTCAGTAAGATGTTACCTTGTAGAGTTGTGAGTATCATGGTGGTGGTGGTGGTCGGGTGGTGGTGGTGGTGGTGGTGGTGGTGGTGGTGGTGGTGGTGGTGGTGGTGGTGGTGGTGGTGGTGGTGGTGGTGGTGGTGGTGGTTTTGGTGTTGGTTTTGTTGTGTTTTGTTGTTGGTGGTGGTGATTGCACGTGTGTCTGCCACCACGCGGGGTGGAGCGATTTCAGGGCTGTCATGTGCTGAAACTCGAGTTTTGGCACGTTCCTCGCCCGGAATTGAATTTGCGAATTTGCTGTGTTTTATCATAAGAATTGTGTACAAAATTAAGCTGAGCTCTCCATTTCGCAGCGATTTTTGCAGACTCTCGAGTTTTTGCACATGCCAGCTTAGACTTCCGTTCGTATTTCAGCTCCGTGCAGGGGTGGGGGGCGATGGGGATGGGGGGCGATGACGTCCATGTGAATGCGGATTCTGTGTTGTGTTTCTTGTGTTGCTTCCTACATTGGGGGGAGGTCCGGGGGGTGATGATGTCCATGCAAATGTGGATTCTGTGTTGCGTTTCTTTTCGGTAACAATGAACACGACAATGTTGCTCCCTGTTGCCGTTCTTGCCCGTTGTTGTTACCTGACAGTTGAAACGTCACCAATACAAAAACACTCGTCTTTTCCAGGCTTTCTAGGTATAACCTTCGCAACTGAGCCCAGCAATCTACACAAACAAGGACGATCAGATCAGCATGGTATTTGCCAAACCAAAACACTAGGGGAAGAACAAGCTGCGAAACATCATCTTGTTCACGAATCCCACACAAAATTTGAGGTTTCCAGGCTTTTGACCAAGAACCTCCAAAAAAGAAACGACACATCCCGCAAGGCTGCCTACTCACCTGCCACCCTTGTTGTTCTTGCTGTTGTTGTTGTTGTTGGTGTTGTTGTGGTTGTTGGTGGTGGTGAGTCGTGGCGGCGGCGGCGGCGGTGGTGGAGGTGTTGTTGGTTTGCTGGGTTGCTAGCAGTGGTGGGTCTGGTGTTGCTGCTGGGGTTGGTGTTGTCGTCGCCCTGCTGCTGCCGCTGCAGTTGCGGTCGTTGTTGCACCTGTAGTTTGACGTACTGTAGTTGGAGTCGCCATCGTCGGCCTCGCACCCATCCTCACCATCTGCATCAGAAGACAAGAATCATTACTATTGAGCCCAAGAACCATAGCATCCTAAAAAACTGGGACGGCCAAGGCATCGCCAAAGGCGAGTTCACAGTGGAATCAGATTGCGCTCAGGCAGTCGAGTTGTCCCAAATGGCCTTGGAGAAGAAGATTCAGCACCTTCAAAAACGGGGTCCTTTGAGTCACCACCGTTTCTACACGGCCTTGTGGTTGAAACTCCACGGGACGCAGGGCAGGGATCTCCAGAGCTTCTTATCGCACTTCGGCTTCGACGGCTTGCAGGACGCCGCCCGAGATAAGGCAAGCATGAATGCCTTGATGTGCGCCATTTTCTCCGACGACGCGGGCATGGTTCGCCTGCTTGCGGAAAGTCGTGCAGACACGAATCATGTGCTCACTGGCTTGACGGAACTGGGGTACTATGACTCTCAGACGGCACTTATGGCAGCTATGAAATCAATGCAAGGACCAGATGTCTTGACAGCATTGATCGAGCATCGTGCAGAGGTCAATAAGAAGGATCGGTTGGGCCTGCCGCCCCTTTACATGAGTCGCACGCCAGAGCATGTGAAAGTGTTGCTGGACAACCGGGCCGAAATGCCACCTTTCGTGTTGGAAGGTCCGGCGGCTTTCGGTAACCCGGAGACAGTTCAGGCACTTCTTGCCTACCGTTGCAATCCAAGCGAAGATCCCCGGGCTAGCCCATTGCACGCGCTTTCCCTGCTCTCGAGGGGGAATCGGACAGTGCTCGAGACTGCCAAGCTCTTGTTGACGAACCGAGCCGATGTGAATGCACGTGCGGCACGGCCAAGCGACAACACCATGTGGCAGTATCATTCGGCCCGTGCTCAGGTGGCCATCCTTGGCTTTACTCGCTGCAGCATGATGACCCGCTTGCAGGCCATCGCCCCGGGCATTTCGCCTCTGGGCTATGCCGCCTTGGTAGGGCATGAGCAGCTTGTGAGACTCTACTTGGAACATGGGGCAGAGTCATACCCCAACGATGGAGGAGATCTGCCTGAGGATTTGGCGCGGAGTAATCACCACTATCACCTTGTGCCCTTACTGGCTACCTTCGCCACGTAGATGCCAAAGAGCAGCCGGCCTCATCTATTGCGACGAAAATTCCGTCGGATAAGTACATTTAAATAAATGTTTGCATTCTCCGCTTTTCGCAGCACCTTGGCGCCTAGAAAAAAAGAAGTGCCCATACTGCAGTGGATTCGCCGACGCTTTGTCTGAAGTGTATGGAGGCTAGGTCATTGATGCGCTCTCTGCGCTGGGCATCGTGCTCGATTATATACATTTGATCAAGATTCGCAAGCAAACATCCGAGCAAGATGCTGCCAGGACCATGCACGCATCCGAAGACTTTCGAAGTCACCAGTTGCTGATTACAGCGTACTCGCTGATGGTATCTGGTTCCAGATCGCTGGTAGGTCGATGGCCGGGTGGTCATCTTCTTACAGTAGTTGTTTTCTGTGGTCGAGTAGGAAACCGTTAATCGATTTAGGTCCTATGGTCTGTTCCCCTTCTTCTCATTATTGTTAGCCTCAAACGTCATTGGGCCATAATGGGCTGTTGCGAGGACCAGGCCATCGACCGACTCCACCGCTTGGGCCAACGTCGCCCTGTGCGTGCCCTCCGCTTCGTTGCCGAGCGAACAGTGGAGGAGCTGACCGTGTCTCCGGGTTTAGGAGTTTAAATCTTAGGGTTTGGGGATGTTAAGGGTTGCCAGGAATTAGGGCTGCTGGCACACAGTCCAAGTCCATGCTGAAACAAAAAAGGGATTTAGAGTTTAAGGGTTTCCATCTGTGTCCTGCAACCGGGCTTGACGTTTCGAATGCCTGGGAGAGAGAGAGAGAGAGAGAGAGAGAGAGAGAGAGAGAGAGAGAGAGAGAGAGAGAGAGAGAGAGGGTTCCAGGCATATGCATAATCCAGGTGCAAAACAGGGGTTTAGGGTTAAGGGGTTTTAAGCGCTGAGTCCATTAGCGAAAACGGTGCTCTAAGCGCTTTGGAGTTTCAGGTTCAGGGTTTGTGCTTGTTGTTCAGGCTCTACTAGGCTGGCAGGGTTTAGGGCTGAATCCAAGCAGCCTGTAGAGAAGGATGCATACCGTCACAAGTTTCTGTGGCGGAAGACGGTTCGACAGTGCAGAAGCACGGCATGCACGGTTACATGGGTACATGCACACACGCCTGCATACATAGCGTGGGGTTCAAGAAGATCCACAGCAATCCCAGAACCCAGACCTTGCTTTACGCATCACACAAGATAAGGCGTATCGCGGTGCAGGAGTTGAAGCATTGCGATTTTCCCAGGTGTTTGTTGGTTTTGATTTTCCTGAGACACCCATCTTTCGCTCTGCAAGCAGAGGTTGCCAGCTTAGGGCTGCAACGTTAAAAGGCACGGAGGTTTCCGAGCTGTAGGACGGTGCTTCGTTGGGGCCGTCGGGTGTCGCATCCGCTGTTCTGCATCGCTATGGCATTTCTTTTGGCATCCCACTCCGAGCACTGTCATCCACAAACCCTAAAAAGAGTCCGAGTGTGAGCGCCGAAAAAGAGACCTCAGAAGCCCTTCCTGCATTGTGCGAGTGCGCGAGTCGAAACCCTAAGATACAAAAGAGGCCCACAATCTAAGTCTCCCAGGGAGCGTGCGAGTCGAAGCTGTTGATTAGCTTGAGAGCTTCCACATTCCGGTGACATCAGCATGCATGCGTACATACGTGCACACACACAGAGGGAGAGAGAGAGAGAGAGAGAGAGAGAATAATATAAAGATACATGTCTCTCTCTCTCTCTCTCTCTCTCTCTCTCTCTCTCTCTCTCTATATATATATATATGTATAAACTGCATATACGAGCACTCGCACACTCACGCACGTACATCGACACATTTATGTCCGCAGTTTGTAGTGTTCATATACGCCTGTATTCTCAACATAAGATCTTGAGTATAGCATGCGACGTCAGAATACTCCGGGTCACCAAAACTCATACAAAAGACGACTCGCAAACGCACACCGCCCTCACGTCCTATTCTGTATTCATACATCTCTATAGCTGTATTATTACCTATGCACCCATCTACTCGAAAATGTTTGTCTATACATGTATCCACTTGTAGTTACTTTGCAGATACCTGCACACGCAGATATGTAAATTTGTTTACGGGTATAGATGTGGGTTATGTGCGGAACAGTGGAAGCACTATTAGCAGGAGCGTATCCTGGATGTGCAGAAGCAGAAGCGGGCCATTGTTGAAGGAGCTCTTTCCAAGAAGTCTCGCAGCTCTGCATGGTTTTCGGCTCTAGCTAGGGGCTTTGGCTTCCGGTGGGGTTTCGGTGTCGTGTTATGAAACAGTTCCCTTAATGAAGCTCCCAGGAAGCCAGACATGCTAAATCCTGAGTGAACCTGAACCGAGTCTCTCACGCTACTACAGGGGCTTAAATAATTGCCTGTAACTATTTTGGGGGTTCCTTGTTGTATTTATAGTATAATGGCCCCCAGACCCTATTCCATTTATTAAGGCCCATATAGTAATCTCTTTGTTGTTGCCACCTTTCCCTGGGAGTCTGGGTACGTAGTTAGAAGTAATGTTATCCCCTCATGCCGTTATACTCCTCCTATGACACGACGACCGAGCCAAAGAGGACTTCAAGCGCTACTCCAAATTCATGTTCAGGCCCTTAAACATACATCGATATATACATATATACGAAGATGTATGTATGTATGTGTGCATATGTATATGTGTATGTGTTCATATGTGTATGGACATACACACACATAGGCAGACCGGGGGATTTTGGCTGATGACTCCGAGGCGACGAGATTCAGAAGATCCGCTTGGAGATGATGGCTTCCATCTTTGAGCCGCTTTAGTGGGCCTGAGGATTTACAAAGGGTTTGTAGGAGTTAGGGTTTAGGGTTTCGTGTCTGAGGATTTGGCTTGGCACGTGGGGTAAAATGCCACACTGATACCTTCTAGTCCTTATTCCCCTAAGAAATCGCTCAATAGAGCTCGTTGCTCAATACTAATTCTCAGTATTGATATGTTTTTGGGTTTTGATCAGGCTTTCTGAAACTCCTACTTGCTAGGGAAACTCTTCTTATCAAACGGCAGGAGCGGCAAAGCGGCCCAGGCAGTCATACTATCCTACAGGGAAGGTAAACCCGACAAGGTCATCAGGGGTTTGGGGTTTAGGGCTTGGGGTATCTAGACTTCAGTCCAGTGGCAAAAAGGGCTTGGGGTATAGGGTTTATAGGGTTAAGGGAGGCGGGCAGTACGTTTGCTGCGCTAGCAGGTTTCGTCACTGCTGTCCATGCTAACTTCTGCCAGGGGTTTATTTTGGAGTGTTTCACCATAAGCATATTGCTGGAAAGTTAACGCCCAAGCCAAAGGCAACTTTGCATCAAAGCAAAGCTAGCGAAGCTGCCAGCATCACTTCAAGCGCCTGGCAGTTTAGAGCCGAGAATAGCAACCAGGTCATCCAACATCTTCGACCCCCAGCCTGGATTTGACCTACAGGGTTTATGATATCATGATTTCTATGCTGAAGACATACCGCCCCTGTGCGGGGCAGTCTGTCTGCAATCGCTGAGACTCGGTGAAGAGTATGTTTCACTCTATCACAGCACCGTAGTCCTGAAGCTTTCTGCGGAGTGTATGGCTGCATACTCGGAGCCTCATCTGTGACCCCAACCAGGGTTGTTTGGAAGGCAACTACATCTCGACATGTACGGAATATCGTAACTGTATATGTAACTCTATACAGAGAAAAAAAAGGTAAGCGGTTTTTGGATCATTTGTTCATATAATTACAGCCATACGCACGTTAGGGCCCTTCTTAGAACTATTTATGAATCGGCATGAAGTGAATCGAGATCCCACGAAGCTCTGTGTAGAATTGGCTCATATTGGCTCTAAACCTGCTCCGACAGCTTCCACCCAGCATCGGCTACCCAGGGCTTCGTGTCCCTGAACCCTGTAAACCCAAAGGAGCGTGTTAAACTCATATGCGGCGATCGGTTTTCTCAGCCACGCCTTGGCACAGAACTCCGAGATGTGTCCGGCTTGAACCGCGTCTGTGGGGGGAATCGCAGCCGAACAAGAGGGTTCGGATACGTCTGCACCTCGGTACCTCAAGCCTAGCCCTGACCCCCTTTCTAGTCAAATAATCAGGGGGACTTCAATAGTTGAAAGACGGGTTGTTGCTTCGTATATGGGCTGCATGTCGATATAGTTGCACGTTTAGGGCATGGACTGAAAGGGGGGTTTTCTGAACAGTACCTAAACCCGAAACCTCAAAACCCGGAATCCCCGAACCCCTAAGCCGGGCTCTCTAAGCCCTACTGTTGATGATAAAAATCCTGCATTAGCCTAAGTACCCCAAACTATGGGAAGTATGGTATATTCCTTATAATGGGTCATGCAGGATTTATATCATCCACCGTAATCAAACCGCCTCTAGATGACTCAAAAGAGTCGAGCCAGGACGTCCGAGTGTGCTCCGGGGAGCAGACGACCGGGACAAGCGAACGCGAAGCTCCCTAGTCCCTTGGAGAAAGGCATAGGGTTTAGGGTTTATAAGGGCATTGGAGACAGCAGCTGTAAGAGATCTATTCGAGGGATTCTTGCTGAATTTAAGGGTGTTTTGTGGGCCGTCCTCATTTTCGTCAAAAGGTCTTGCTGAAACAGTGAAATTCGGGGTCCTTTTTGGGCGGTCCTCGTAGTCGCTTGCCTGAGTGGATCTATGCAGGAGGTTCTTGCGAAAATTAGAGTCATTATTGGGCGGTCCTCGTTTGCTTCAAGACGTTCGTCTATTCCGGGGCTTCTGTCACCTAAGGGTTTTGTTGGGGCGGTCCGAGGTCGTTATGGGGGATTGGGGGTCCTGGTCCATGGCAGTATCGCGAAATGCTACTTCCGAATCGCTACCCCGTTGATTATGGTGGCCTATCACACCCCTCCCCGAAGCTCGTACGAAATCTCTCAGCACACAATACCCAATACCCCCTGCGATGCAAAACCCTGAACCATGGTTTTCCTTGGTCTGTGATGATCAGGACTCGTTTCGGCACCTGCGCACTGTCCAGCATAACTTAGGGGCCTTCAAAGCTTTAACTATAGACTATAGAGATATGCAGGGACGCTGAAGGGATATTATATATATATATATATATGCATTCAATCTTCTACTCTGCATGTGCCTAAATTTCAAATCCGGCTGATTGAGGGCATGCATAGATATGGTACAGTCTGAAGCGCTACATCTTGGAACCTGTGGAATCTCGCGCGGGCAGTACTTGAAAAGAGCATAATTCATGCGGTTAATCAGGATGAAGCCCAAAGGCTTTTTGGCTTGCTGCCATATTGGACACCCACCACAGACAGCGCTGAGGCGCAGAAGGCCTCTGACGTGACGCGCTTGCAGCCCCTTGCACGGAGATGACGGGCTGGCATGCTCAGTGGAGTTTAGGACTAGATTCCGTGGTACCTTTGCCTTCTGTTTGGTTAAAACCCAAGGTTACTCAACCTTGGAAAATGTCGTCATAGTTCGATCGCAAGAGCCCCAAGTTTGGTAAGTGAAATGATTCAGTATCATGTGAAACCAAGAACGGCCGCTCAGACAGAAAGCGCGCATCTACATATGTGTATTTTGGACTCATGCATTTCACATTCCACCTATTTGTTCCTCTCCCTCTCCCTCTCTCCCTCTCTCGCTCGCTCTCTCTCTCTCTCTCTCTCTCTCGAGCTATCTGTCTGTCTAGCAGCCTCTCTGTCTATGTGTCTTTCTGTCTGTTTGCCTGTCATATCTCTCTGTCCATACATTCATGTCTGTTGATATCTCTCGCGATCTCCCTTTCGGTCTACTTATCGATCTGTCGATCTATCTATGTAGCTGCCAATCTATCGGTCTATATTTCTTTCCATCAAATGTAATTCCTCCTGAGACCTTTAAACCCTTCTTGCTAAACCCTGACCCGTAAGTCCCAAGCCTCTAAACCCTGAACCCTAACCAACCCCTAACTCCTAAGCCCTATATGTCCTTAACCCTGAACCCTCTTATTGATGGTTGCTTCATGTGTTTGGGCATTGCACACTCTTAGTTGTGGTTCTGTGGACTATGTGGAGCCTTGCCTGCCTCGTGCGAGTGTGAGCGTCGAAACCCTTAAATCCTAACCCTTTAAGTCCCAAGCCCCCAAGCCTGAGGTTTGGCGTCCAGGATCCTGGGATCTCGCTCCCCACAGGCCGGCTCAGGTTTCGGGAAATCTGCGGTTTGTAGTTTGTGATTGTAAGGTTTGTGGTTCAGGATGCTGGGGTTAGTGGTATAGGGTTTAGGGTATTCGTCTCGTGCTTCAGGGAAGCAGATATGGGGGATTACAGTTTGGGGGAGATCTGTCCTAAGATTTTGTACTCAAGGCTACTAAGAGGTACCGACTCGGCATGATGGAGGACTGCGGCAGGCCTTCACATACAATACATGTTCGAGGTCTGTGGCTGAAAGGGTGTAGCAAGTGACAAGTGATTGGCATGGGCCCTATACACAAAGACAGCTCGAGGACTTTATTGTTTTCAACCCTCCCTCTGGATGATCAGCGGGTACCGCATGACATGGAGTTTGCGATGAAACGGGTTGCCCTAGACGTGTGCAGCAGCACTAGTTTACCTGAAGCGGCAATCTTGGCGTCGTGCATGCGAGTCGTGAAGCCTGCATTGCAGGCACAGTCCCCCAGGCAGGAGAGAACAAATCAACCGAAGTCCCAAACCACTGAGTTCCGAGGCAGGTTGAGTGTCGCCCGTATACTCCTCACCTCGAACCATATGCCTCGCCTGGATTGTCCGACTGTGAGCGCCGAAACAAACGTCCTGAGCAGGTTCAGCTCTGATCTCGCTTCTCGTGGGTTATGGTAGACCTAAACACCCAAACTTCAAACCCTAAAGGGAACTCCAGAAAGTTGGAATATGGTTTCAGGGTAGGATACCCTATAACTTGCCATAAAGGGTTTAGGATAATCATATTCCAACTTTCTATCTTTCACTATAAACTCGTAAAGCCGAAGCAGGTGTTGTTCGGGGACAAGCCCCGCAGCACTTCGCCGTTCCTGCACCTCGGAGCCTGGAGCGATCCAACCTGCTCTGATCAGGGTTCCCAACTTTGAGGTTTCAGGGTTAGGGGGGGGGGGGGGGGTACTATAGGGGGCTTAATAATTACACAGAGTATAATGGGCCCAAAACCTTGTTATTATTAAGGCCCCTACATCAGCCTCTGTAGGGTTAGGGGAGATGTCTTCGCCAGAGCTTCTCAGCTGGTCGGCAGAGTCTGGGTTCAAAATGCCTTCGCCAAAGATCGAAGGTTATTCGCTGGGACTTCTCTTACTCATCGCTGTCATTTGCCCAAGTATGAACTTTAGCGTCACTCTTGCTGGGCTCTTGTTAAGGAACTTAATCTAGTTTAAGTTACCATAATTCGACAAGCATATTTTTTTCTATAGATCCCATTATGGTAAGTATGGTACCTTAAATTAAGTTCGTTAAAATAACAAAAGTTAAGTTCCTTAACAACAATGGTAACTTAAATTAAGTTCCTTAACAACCCTAAACCCTAAACCCTATTAAGAGCCCAGCCTGCTTATGGCCTAGGGGGGCCGGAGGATTTAGGAACTAGCTATTTTAGAGACTTATAAGTATCATAACCCCAATTAGGATCCCTTTTAGGGTACTTATAATTTAGGGTTTAGGGTTTGGGGTTTAGGGCTACGTATGACCTACTTACTAAGTCCCCCGACCCTCCAAGTAGGCGGGGTCCTGCTGGACCGACCTGAGCCTCACCTTTTGAAGTCCAGCGGATCGGTCCTTGCCAAGGAGTGCTTCGAGAGAACGCCTGATATAGGGGCCTTAATACTAACTTCCTGTTCCTAAGAATTACCTAGTCCTCATTATAAATACTACAATAAGGGCCATACAATTTGGGGAATTCCTTATTATAGTTATCGCAGAGCATCCACCTATACGATTTTTTGGGGGGACGGGGGTGGGTTGGGGTCCTTATTATAGCTACGTAGAGTATACCCCAAAAAACCCTATTCTAATTATTAAGGCCCCTACATCAGGCACCAGCATCTGCTGCACCATCACCTCATGGTTTCCGAAAATAGGGCCCTAATATAGTACCGTAGATAGTAGGATCCTCATTATAAGGACCCCCAAAGTAAGGTACCCCTAATTTTCGGAAACTCCCATGTAGGTCACACGACGTTCAGTGCACAGACATCTTAGAGCTAGAAAAGTCAGGCAATGTCAGGCATAAGCCGGGCCGGGCTGAGAGACTCAAATCGTCTGGCACACACTTGACACATGATCCTAAAACCAAGGGCGCGCAGGGATGTACCACAAAGAATAACCCCATCCAAAATGAGGAAGCCATTCCCCAACACCTACAGTACATCTCTCCGCAAGCCAACAACCCCGAATCAGCCAAACCTCACACCCCTGGACGCCCTCTTGGCCCCAAGCCTCAAAGCCATTTCACCGATGAGGGGGTCACGCACCTCCGACCCAGTAGACCCAGTAGATCTTTGTCTCGGGTCGGGGAAAGGGCTTTAGGCAGAAACCCCAAACCCAAATATTGCCTGCTGAGGCGCAACAAGCGGAGGAACTCGAAGTCGATGGGGCACCTCGACAGCCATACACCTTTGCTTGGGCAGGTGTTCTGTGCTCCTTTTATGTTGAGGTCGGAAGAACCTTATCTAGCAGTCCTGATCAAGGGCGATCTTCGCAAACTCCGACTGATTTCTTAATTTGGTTCGTAGCAGCATGTTTGAAGCATTGCGTATTTGACCTGTGTCAGTGTGTTGGTTCAGAGACAGAGAATGTAGGTACGCCATGTTAGTAAGTTGTCAATGACCTTGCCTACTACCGTATGTCCCCTGGTTCTTAATTAGACTGGGGTTTGGGTTTCTGGCCTCTGACTTTGGGCTCACCATAGAGGCCGGAACAATAGAGTAATGTCCATGACCTTAATGCTGGTAGCAAGTAGCAAGTAATAATGACAGTCCCAGACCCCTGTCCTAAGTATTTTGGCCCTTATGTTCCACAGGGTGTGGCGGGCTTTTAGGCTGGTAATTATGGAGCTACCGCGAGATCTGGTGCCCCCCCCGAAACCCCTAAACCCCTAACTCCTAAACCCAGCCCAAAATCGTAAGCCCGAAGCTCGAAACTCCCCAAGCAACAGGGAGCCGAAGGGTCTTTAAAGCCGTGAAGCCCTGAGGCCTCAAAGCCCTAAAGCCCCAAAACTCTGAAGATCTAAAGCCCCCTCAACCCTAAAGCCCTAAACCCGAAACCCCAAAACCCTAAATCTTAAAACCCTAAACCCTAACACCCTAAGCCCTAAATGACAAACCCGCGCAAGGTCACCTTGGTTCGTGGAGCCTTGAAGGACGCTTTGCAGAAGCAGTGGCTTGAGGGTTTTGGGGGGGGTGGAAAAGTCTGGTCGTTTAGGGTTTCGGGTTGGAGGGTCTAGGGTTATATTCGCAGTCGCAATAATAGGCCTGGATGCACAAGGGTCCATGAAAAGCCCATCCTTGCATTTTGGAACCCTCCCAGTCGGCAATATTGCATGTTTTGTGTTGTATTTTGTAGCATATTGTACCTCAAAAGCCCCAAGCTCGGATCCAAAAGTTCGAAACCTCCGGACATGGAGCCCAAGAGTTTCTCCATACTCCCCAAGGGTCCAAGTATGGAATAAATCGCATACTCTTGCAACTACCAAGTTGCATAACTACTATCCTAAACCCGAGTACCTACGGATAGACCTGAAACCCCAAACCCTGAAGCCACCGAAGAGTTGAAGAGTTCAGGACTGGGTCGGCTTCCTGCGAAGTGTCACCGACCATCAGGCGAGGAGGGCTTGGGAGTCGGATCGCTTGCTTAGGGGTTCGGAGGGTGGCCTGCTTCCCGGCGCTGAGTTTCTGAGTGTTTAGGGTTAGGGTTGCGGGCTTACGGTCCAAGGAGAGGGTGTAGGAGTTTGTAAGGGTTTGACAACAGAATGAAGCTGACCGCGGCTACAAGCAGCGAGGGTGTACCCCGATCTCCAGCATCCGAAATGCACCGTCTGCCCTCATTCAGATTCGCAAACCGAAGAAAATGATCGCAAGTTACAGAGGGCCAGGCCCCTAAAGGCCGCTACGGTTCAGCCGCGAAGCCCCAGCCGTAAAGTTTGGAGCACTTTGGAACCTTGGTGGCTTCATTCGGCCCGCCCGAACATGTCTTGCACGACTCGCGGCCGCATGGATCGTCCGAGTTGCGAGAGGGAAAAATTAAAGTTCAACAGAGTATACCTTACTCAGTGTAATCAGTGTAATCTAGAAAGCCAAACTGAAAATAGTATCTTGAACCGTAAACAGGTGGGTTCCAATCCTGACAAAAAAGCCTCAACACTGAAAGCCCAAGCTCAGAGCACTGAAGCGAGGTGGAACATCCGCACTTCTGGTCGCTAGTGGGCAGAGGCGGCGACAGTCCCTTGACTTTCGTTGTGTTCGCTCCCGATGCAAACTACAGATGAACGAATATAGGGGCCTCAAGAATGAGAATAGAGCCCATTATGCTGTAGCTATAACAAGGAACCCCTCCCCCCGAAAAAAACAGTATAGTCATCATTATGCCCCTATAGTACTGGGTTTGGCGCAGAGTCTTTGAGGCATGGGGTTTAGGCCATAAAACTGCAGCGCCCCATCTGCCTCGTTTCGGAGGGCTTAGGTGTACTTTACGTTGATGCGACATAGTATACTATACGATAATATATGGATTACAATATG
Organism: Symbiodinium sp. CCMP2592; assembly: GCA_905221615.1. Lineage (NCBI taxonomy): Eukaryota > Dinophyceae > Suessiales > Symbiodiniaceae > Symbiodinium > Symbiodinium sp. CCMP2592. The sequence goes on from CAJNDT010003179.1 coordinate 329,456, forward strand.
CTCTCATCTGCTACACTATAATATTGTACTATGCTGTAATATACTACAGCATACTATACTACAACATGATAACGTAATGCTTGCTCCTGGGCGGTCTGGGTTGGAGCCGGCAACAGTCCCGAGCCAAGTGCTATAAAGGTACGATGAGGGCACTGGAAGGGTGGTACAATAGTAAGATACTACGAGTGGGAGGGGTGATTTTCTTAACGGATCCAGCAATTGAGGGTGAATGTTTCCACGATTCGGGTTTGACGCACCCTGGTAGGTTGATACATGTTGCTGTCCCGATGAGGCTACGACTATATCCAACGCAATGTCTGGATGACAAACGATGGCTTCCGAGACTTCATGCACTTGGGCTTGCCACGAGGGCTTTGGCCCTGGCAGTGTTCTGCAGAGCTGGCCTTCCCACTTGCCAGGTTCAGCTTTTGTGCAGTGCTAATCGGCTCAATTGCCAAAATCTCGATTCCCATGAGGTTGTCCGAATACCGTTGACGGGTCCTTGTATGATCCTATGGTCGGGATCGTATAATTTACGGTCTACTTCAGCACGCCTTGTTTTCGCAACTCCCACGCCGATGAAGCGTTACCCGTGTGAGCAGCGAATCTGAAAGGTATTATTCGCCCTTGACACACGTGATCGCCCAACTGGCAAAGACAGAGGAGGTGCGCCCCACCACGGACGTGCTGATCGTCAACCCCAACGAGGCTTGCCTGGAATTTCGCCTTTCCGTGCATTTCAACCGAGTAATTACAGGAGATAAGGCTCAGGAGAAGAGAATCAGCCCGGCGTTCGTGCATGCGATGCATCTCGCGCGTTTGAATCAACTCTGCATCATCAACGCATGAGATTCTGATGAAAGTAAAGTACTAACTCGAAGCGATTCTCAGTTCTCAGCGGTCCCGCTTCAATCGCAATGAACTTGAAGCCGGGTGGTTACTTCTCGAAATACGTGCGATCGGCAATCCATCAGCCATATAGTCGCAGTTTGGAATTCGCTTTCAGCCGTCTGGGGCCCGGTGACATCACGTACCTGGAGAATGCCACAGACGATTTAGGTTTTAGGGAAAGGAAGCGAGCGCAAGAAGCAACTGGGAAGGGAATGCTAACGAGACCTTACAGAGACCTCGAAGCGCGCCCAAAAGTCAAGTCGTCGCGTATAGTCGTCGGGCACCCACGAGCAGGGACGTCTGACCCAGTTGGCTTAGGTCAAGAACCAGTCTGCACTCATAGGGTGCTGGAAATTCGATTAAATGTGTACCAATTTCCCTATTTGCTACAACCACGAGGGGTTTCGAGCGTAAGTGTTGCGATCAGGCCGTAAAGGTGCTCCCGCAGATAGATTTGGGCTACAAGATCCTAAAAGCTTCACATGACAAAGTTGCCTGAACGGGATTTCTCAGCGTCGCTCCCAGTTACGGCATGTAGCTGCAAAAGCAAGCCTGCGCGAAGAGCAACGCCAGCAGTAGTGATCGGTCTAATTCATGGCGAAAGGAACTGCAGCGTCATGGCTTTAAGACCCGAAGCTCGCACGGCTTACTTTCTGCGAAGGATGAGAAGCCTTGGCCACATGCGCTGCCTTGTCCAACCGTGAAGCCCGAAACACAACTGACATCAAGAGCAGCTGACATCTAAACTCCATTGCTAACATCCGAGGATGGCATCGGCTGGCACCAGGACAATCAGAATGGGCCCATCGAGTCAGATTACGTGCTGTGGCGCTGAGATATCCGTTGCTTTGCTTTCGTCTCGTCTCAGACAAGTTGAGCTGCGCATTAGGGATCGGCATGTCAATCGCATCGGAGTTGTCAGAAATGATGCCTTTCACCACAGTCCTTGTTTATTTGAGAATAAAAGGCATTAAAGTATGAGTCAGTCTCTGAACTGTTGATAAATCGTTGGAACGACCGACATCCACTGTCGCACCTTAAACCTTTCAGTAGAACAAACCCTTAACCCCTACGGTGGACACTGTAGACCTTAAATAATTGTGATTCATACGTACATCTCCCCTTTTTGAGGCCATTCGGTGGTGGGTCGCCATGGACAAGTGCGGGGAGAACAAGGTGGGCGTGCCAGAGCCCTGCGGATGTTTATGAGGGTTTAACTTGGGGTTTAGGGTGTTGGTTTAGGGTTTAAGGTAATTGAGCTTCCGGCCTAGGATTCGCAGGTTATTTTTGTGCAGGGCATCATGGTTCAGGCTTTATGGGCCTCGGAAGTCTATGCAAGCAAGACCTATTATAGGGGCCCAAATAATTAATTAGCTAATTATACTATTTTGGGGGCTCCTTATTATTATATTTATAGTAAAATTGGCCCCAAACCCTACTCTAATTATCAAGGCACCCCCTAAACCCTAAACCTATAATAGGTTGTAGGAGGTGACGGGTTGCGGAAGTTGGGGTTCAGCCCTCTGAGCCCGGCCTTCGACCCTTCGCGAAACGCCTTACTTAGAAGGTCGGGGGACTTAGTCAGGAGTTAACAAGTTTAGAGTAATAAGTACCCTAAGAGGGATCCTGATTGGGGTTATGCTAAATACTTGTAAGTCTCTAACATAACTAGTTGCTAAGTCCCCCCCCGGCCCCCCAAGTAAGTTAGAGCCTGAAAGTGCTGAACTCCTAAACACTAGGTCCATGCCTGCATCAAGCCTCATTGCTTGGGAGTTTCCGAAAATTCGGGGTACCTTCTTATTAAGGATCCTCATATTTAGGGTACTATTTTAGGGTTCCCTATTTTCGGAAACTCCGACTTAGACCCAGACACCCCCCCATCTCCACGATGTTCTCAATGCAACAAAGCAAGCGGCAAGTCTGCCGAAGGCACTCCAGAATCTGAAAGCCCTAAGTCGGAAATAGGATTGCCCAACAGCGGCCCAAAGATCACAAGCTTCATATTTCGCGCATGCTCGCATGCCTACGGGCGTTTGGTGTCAAGGCTTCGCCGTCGACAGCCCTGAAGCACAAACCTATCCTACAGACACTGCAAAGTCTGCCCAGCATGAGATGCACTTCACGCGCCTTTGTCCTCGCAGTTCATGTTTTTCAGGCTGACTGCGAACCAAGAGGCCGCAGCTCAAACTTTTATGGGATAAAGGGAGACACTGCCTCGCAACCAAGGAATACCTGATCGGCTCACATCGCAACACCTCCGTATCTGATGCCGTCGCCGTAGATGTCACTTCAGGTGACCTTGCACAGAGCCTTGGCATGTTATCATCAGAGCGCCCCGTATCGAAGGTTCCTAATGCCGACCCGTTACACTCATGTTTGAAAGACCTGAGTTCACAACAATCTTGTTACACTCTGGCCTGCGCCATGGTCCATGTCTCGAAGCTGTCTTTAAGGTTTAGCAAGTGCACCGACTACGTGGTGGAGCCCGGGGACCTCATCGTGTGGAACACGCGATCCATCCACAGAATCCGAGACTCGGTCCAAGGAGCTTTTGTCGGGGAGGGTTTAGGGTCCAGCTGCAGGGTGCGGTTTCAGGGTTACGATGCCTGCAGCATCCTTCAGCTACAGTACAGGGTTGGCTTAGAGTTTGCAGGGCTTCTGTAGGTCTCGATTGGTTCCTCTTTCCTGTGGCAGGTCAGGCTTGCCATGTAGATATAGTGACAATGATGAGATAGTGCAATAGTACATATGATCATAGCAAAATTACCATGCACGAAACTCTACAAATGTCGAAATCGGGGCCATACCGATTTGGTCTTGCTTGCGAATAACTTCTGTAGTCGCAACAAGGAGCATTGGCGGTAGCGGTGGTAGTACTTGTACAAGTTCCTCCAGACGCCATCGCAGCTTGGACGCCTGCTGCTTCCCTAAGTGGACGAGCAACGGTACATTACATCGCCAGTAAGCCTAAACCTTTAACCCTTATCTCTGCAAAGCCTGTTCCCAAATCCTCGGAGATCAGGTCCCCATCCTTCTGGGAAGTGGCCTGAGGGAACACAGCTCCTCTTCGCAGTTGGAAAGATTTCTCGCTTTGCGGTGTAGAACTTGCAGGGACTTCGGGTTGAGAACTTCAAGGTTCTGTTGAAAGTTTCGTTTTCGGTCTGGCGGTTAAAGTACAAGTTGGAATATGATTATCCTAAGCCCTTTATGGTAAATTATAGGGCTATAGGGTATCCCATATTCCAACTTTCTGGAGTTCCCTTTAGGGTTTTGCAGTTGGAGTGATTGCAAGCAGAAGCATCGACACTTGCACGGGTCTCACCATTTGTACCATGTGGTCTTCAAGACGCGGGGCTCGCTGCTCCGTGATCCGACCGTGCGTCGAAAGTACTGCTTAGGGGCGAGGCTTCAGGGCCTAGGGTGCCCAGTAGTACCCTTAGGGATCTATAAGGGTTCCTTAAAGGGATCTATAAGGGTTCTATAAAGGGTTTAGGGTTTCCGAAAATTAGGGGCTAGGATGCCCAGTAGTACCCTTATTCCCGTTTTGTAGTCCTAGGTTCCTTATAAAGTTACCCAATACCAAAAAGAGAGGCCTTTTTATTCTTAGGTTACTGGGTATCCTAGGGGCAGTGGGGCTTCAAGAACTCATGACATGATTACCGTTATCGTTGCGAGGGGAGACTCCCATACCAATCGTCGCCACCCGTGGTGCTGGGCATAAGAGACTAGAAGGATCCTTACAGAGCACTTGGGAGCTGTTCTAGAGTATGAACAATGTTCGCAGCTTGCGATTGTTAGATCAAGGGGTGGAGCATTGTTTGGAACCGCCCTCTTAGCGCTCCCATGCCGCGTGCCGCATGTGCCGACAAGAGCTACAAGCTACGGCCGTGGAGTTTCTGACGAATTAGCAGTTGCACTGACGTCCCAAGCTGCAGCCCAGGAGACGTGCGCACAGTGGGACCATGGCTGTCAAAGGCCAGCAATGCCGTCTTTGTCGATGTCAGGAGGAGAATGGTTCGTCACATAATCATAAAAATGGACCTTAGTGCTGAGAATAGTGTTCATAATGGGTGTTTAAAAGGGTCACTATAAGGAAGGACTCGACAGATGAATTCTGACCGCTACATCTTTGTATCAGCCCGCAATCAGACTCTAAACTCTGCTGAACCCGAAACCTAAACCCCATTGGTGACTGCATGTTGAATGACGACTATCGACCACCTCATGGAAGCTGGAAGCTATGATTGGGATATCTGCATATATTTGCATTTTTCTGCATGGAATGCTTCGTGAGATTACTCTGCAGGCCGTTGCACCATTAACCTTGCTTGGCTTGTCCGAAGGTGAACGCCGAAGCGCTAGACTGTAGAGGCCCTTAACTCCAAACCCTATACGCCTCATAAATAAACCCCAAAAAGTCTCTACACCCAAGCCGTAGAACCCCCTAAAGCCCCTACACATGGGAGGCGCCAGCTACGCTCCCCGGGGAGCCGCGAGCTCCATCAGCGACGTCGCAGGGCACTCGCTGGAGTTGGGCCAACCACTGGGAGGCAAGCGTTTAGGGTTTAGGGTTTATCTGAAATTATGTTTCTGATAATAGTCGTTGGGATTCCTGCGTAGTGGTTTTATTGAGAGTTTTAATGAGTACATCCCGCAACCCTAGTGTAATGCAGGTACATGATATAGTTGATTGTTAAGGGATGTTAGGGCTGCTGTAGATCCCAACTGGCAAACGGTCTTTAGGGCACCGAGCTGTGCTTCTTATAAGGCTTATGGATGTTTTAGGTTTAGTTATGGATGTGATTTATGGGTTTCAGGGGAACCCACTGCATATATGATGGTTTTGCGAAAGATATTCTGGAATCAGGGGCTTACGCTGCATTGGCCACCTCAGCAACACCTTCAAGTCTGTTCATGGGAGGTTTTGTTTTGGACGCGGTCCGTTGAAACGCGTCGTATTTGTCAGTCATGACCTGGTGGTATTTTATACATGCGATTGACCAACACATCAAGACCCTTTGGCTTATGCTGAAGTTGTTGAGCTATTTCAACTTCCAGGGATGAATTGAGAACGTACACTGCACCCTCAGCTCTGTGCTTTAGGCTTTGGACTTTGTTTGTGGCGCAGGGGTGGCATGAAGGGCTGAACCCTCGACCGCAACTTCGGGGGTCTACTGCATGTAATACGAAAGCCTTATCAGACACCACAGCCACTGTCGAAACCTATACAAAGCCCGTTTATGACCTTTCAAAGCCTTGACCAACAGCCAACAGCTTTATGACACCCTAGAAGCCCGTTAAGACTCCGCTTATTATTCGGTTAGGGATTAACTTCCCGGATTCAGTTGCTGCTCTGGTGGTATTTCATACTTACAGAGTTGATGGTTTCGGGCTCGTGGGCTTCGAGTTCGGCAGTCAAGGTCCATCTCAAAGGCTTCCGTGTGTCGACTCAGATTTCCATTGCAACAGCTACAATCCGCAGAAAACTCCCTGAACCGGACCTGCGTAAGAAATCCGTGATAGCTTGCTTCTTATAACCATATATGTTCAGATTCTGAGTTCGGAGTCGTCCGTGGTTCTAAGCCGGACACCTCTTGACAAACAGGAGGCCCCAAGACCCTGAACCTTCAGTTGCTGGGTTCCTTGGTTAGTAATAACAGTAATCATAGTAATACTAATAACAATAATAATAATAGTAATAATTAGTAATAATATACTATACATATCTTTGTGGGCTCAGGATTTAGGGCTGCTTTCCAGGGCCTGGCTACGGGTTTTGCCAGGCCCCTATTTTCCACAGCTCTACCCGGCGCGAATCGCCGAGGAGGATGAACAGTGTGCGACCATGGGGTTGAGATACTTGGATTCGTAACGGGGCTTCAGGAGACTTAGGAGTACCTTTTCACGGGGCCCGGCATCCCATGGCAGCCACGCTGAACGTGGGGTCGCCGCATCCGTACCATGGAGTAACACCCATTTCAAGAAGATGTTGCGCAGAATAGGACGGAAGAGCAGGTGTTGAACATGTCGCGCTAACATCCCTGATTGCTCCCATGCCTGCGAGAGCATTTGGGGACCTAGTAGGAGTAGAGTAGAGCAGAACCCGTGAGGAGGAGCACAGAGCATGATCCGTTATGCTAATGATTGGTGACAGTATCTCAACAGACATGGTTCCATCCGTCAAAAAATTGTCCGTACTATCCGGTGCCTTAAAGTATCTAAAAGCGACCGAAAACCGCAGGAGGAAGCGCGGACGCGTGGCGAACTGGTTAGTCGATCCCCAGACACCTGTCACTGTTGGGGCTCTCCGGTTGGGGGTATGTGGCTTTATGAAACCTTTTGGGGGGCTTTAGGGTTCTAGACGCGGCCTGATCGGGGTTCGTTTGGGTTCTATAGTACAAGGCTATCAGGGTTCTTTTCCAGGCGTTTAGGAGTTTGGGGCTTCTGGGGCTTAGGCTTCAAAAGGTTCCGGGGAAGGGGCAGTCAAAGTTTGATGTACGGGAGCTCAGGGTTGGAATACTCGACTACAGAGATTGGTTGAAACTGTGGGAATCTCGTTGTCCCCATACCCGGCCATACCCTAAAGCGAAGAATGGGGTATACCGGCACTAATCCATTTTCTCGGGGGAGCCGCGGAACTGAGACCCTAACCCCTGGGCCATGACCCTGTCGTGTCTATGCTTCTTACGAATTGGGGTCCTGTAGGGTACCTTGCTTCTGGGGCTTTTGAGCGGCAAAGGGCGAAAGGTGTAAGAGCCGTGCGAAGCCGAGCGTCCTTGCGTTCGCCAAGTTACTTGCAAGTCCGAGTCGTGAGAGCGTAATATAGGGGCCTTAATAATTGCCCATATGATTATAAAGGCCCTTAAACCCCCTATAGAGCCCTTATAGAATTATAGAACCCTCAAAAGACCCTTTGAAAGGAATCTCACCATAAAGGCCCCTATAACCCTTAAACCCTAAGCCCTTAAGCCCTTAAACCCTTAACCCTAAACCCCTAAATCCCTAAACCCCAAACCCCAAACCGAGGCAGGTCTGGCTCGGAACCTTCAGCCCCTCCTCGATCGACTCACGGGCTCTGATGGCTTCGTTGCGAAGACGTACCAGCGATGAGCACAAAACTGTGTAATATAGGGGCCTTAATCATTAGCTGTGTTGCAATCTCTGGGGGTTCGTTATTGATTGAGAAATATAGTATAATAAGCCCCAAAACCCTATTCTACTTATGAAGGCCCCTGTGTGTGTGTGTGTGTGTGTGTGTGTGTGTGTGTGTGCGTGTGTGTGTGTGTACATATTCACAGACACATACTTATTCGTTTACGAACAAACACACATGTTTCAACACAAATACATACATAGGTATCTACATATGCATTTTTCAGTATAAGCCAGTGTGCAGTATATATATATATATATATACATGTACACACACACACATATATATATATATATATACATATACATATACATATATGCATTTATACACAATATATACATATACATATACACATACATACACATGTTTATGTACTGTATTAGTCGTTTAGTTATGAAGCTGTATATGCTTCGGCATATGTACATGTTGTTGCTCATGTCTAGGTATGCATGCATGCATGTATGTCTGCACACAGTGCGGTCAGTCATATGGTCAAACTCAACTTCATGAACTCTGCAGTCTTGAGCAATACACTACACCCTCGAGCCCCGAACTTACGCGTCCATCCGGCATCTATCCTGCAGTGCTGAATTTCCACCCCTAGTCGCACATAGACAATAGGATGTGTGTTTGTGTTTTGCAGTTTGGTGTTCGACACGTTCCTCTTTGTCTGCAATTCAACTGTGTTTCAATCTTCAAGGGTCAAGCCCGTGGCCCAAAGACCGAGTAGCAGAGTGAAGGAGCCCGGAAACTCCCAAGCAAAACCAAGCACTTAAACCCTTTTGCCCAGATCGCACATCCTTCCAAAAACTGTCTGAGGATCTCTACCCTCAAACCTAAACCCTAAACCCTAGCTGGGCGTGTGGCAAAAAAGCCCTAAACCCTAATTAGATCGTGTCCTGGCCTTTCGCTGGAGCACGTTCCTTGCTGGCAGATCGCTGGCCGAAGGCCGGAACGCCTACAGCCTGTTAAAACTACATATGGGTGGTTGTCAATATTAGGGTCCCTTTTTGGGTCCTTATTGTAATGCGGCACCTAATATTTAGGGTACCAAAAAAGGACCATAATTTTGACGACCACCCAGATGTATAGTAAAGTGTTTGTGGTATACATACAAACATACGGACGTACATACTTACACACGTATATACTCCCAGACATATACATGTACATACGTATATAAACATACATATATATATATATACATACATAAGTTCATACGCTTGTTTGTTTGGTGCGTGTTGTGTTTACGTACGTACATCCATGTTTATGTCTATGTCCGTTTCCGTTTTTTCAGGAGACGTAAGGATTTGCTACTCGGACCGGTACTTGAAAGTCGAGGGTGAAGACATTCCCATGTTGGAGTTATGAACGCAGTGCCTGAAAACAGCAGATGATTTTTCCTCGCTATACTTCGGATACCCACGAGACATTAGGGCTCATGTGTTTAGTCTCGTGGTTTTAGCCGCGCCCCTACACCCGTGTCCACGATAAGCCTCAAGAACTTGCGCAAGTACAGGCAGCAGGGGTGCAGGTCATCCACACGGGTCAGGGGTTTTGGCTCGGCCTCAACCAAAACCGACATTCTGACAGGGTTTCGTTCATCGCGATTTCGTTTGTTCATGTTTGTTCCTTCCATATTTGACACACTCGGAATTGCCGGACCTGGGGCGTTTCTGAGCTAGGGTTCTAACCTTTACTGTGCAGGAAAGGGCTTACTGTAGCACGATTGGAGAAGTGTGTTACAAGTAGTCGGGTTCAGTACTGCAAGTCTCAGACTCAACAAACCATTTCAATTCGAGCCGATATGTGCCTGTCGTGTTTCAGCATCTTCCTACAGATTGGTCACAGGATCTCGGTGGATTTGTTGTGGTCGCCTAGGGTACATGAGAAGGCTGGCAGACCGTCCGGCTGTTGAGGGTTTTTAGGGTTTAGGGAATTTTAGGGTTCGTTGGTTGAAACTAAGAGCCTAGCTGCAAAAGGGTTTTAACATTTTTTGGTTTAGGGTTTCAGGGCTTAGTGCATTGCAGTCTCTGGTTTTAGGATGTTTTCGGGCTGAGGGGAGGTAGTTGTTTTCTATGTCAAGCTTACCTCGGACAAGCATCTTTCCATTGCAGAAGTCAAGTCTTCGTCTCCGGGTTTGCAGGCTGACGTGACACCAACGATGTAGACGTCGATGGTTCAACTACCGAGAGGCTTCGGGGCAGCTTCATGGACCTACATGGACGGACTTCCGCTAAATGCCGGTAATGCCCGTTCCAAGAAAGCCTTCAGGCAGGGTAAGTGCCAGCATGTGCAAGCTCAGGCCCACGTTGTGGCCAAGTTTTCGCATGCTAGCTGGAGCAAGGAACGCCGCCGTTGCTGGCCTAGGAGCTTGTGCGCTGATTCCTCTAAATCTAAGCTCGACGTCCTAATCGGAACTGCAGACTCACTAGACGCGACACTTTCGCAGATGCTTGAAAAGCAGTCCTGCAAAAGCTGCACTTAACCGAGACGGCTCACAGCGATGGCCTACAATCCCCGCAACTTCGGGTCGAAAGCACACCACGCTAATTGTCCAAATGCCTTCACTGTGCAGGCCACGGACTTCTTCCTTGCTGCTCTGGTGGACTTCGGTTTCCTGGTAGCATGCCGCCCGGGACCTTTTCAAGTCTGTTTGCAGCTTGACATCAGCTTTGGTGCAGAGCTCTCCGTGGCAAACTTTTCCTGTAATGCTGGTGCATAAACCTAAGAAATCCAGACAAATTCTGCCAAGTTGCCCGGCAAATTAGTTTGAACATCGCTGATGCAGTGTTGTGCTCGACAAAGGTGAGAAAACGCTCCGGTTTGCAGCCGAGACAGCTGCGGCACGCGAGGCCAGATGTTGCCCCCCAAGACGCCATCTATCCTGAGTGCAGACAGCACGGTGCTCAGGGTGCCGGGCATGCAGGCATGCCTACTAGCCTTTGCCTGTAACTTTGGACCTACAGCCACTCTTTCTCTGTTCTACGCCGCCAGCTTGCGAACATTGTGCTTTTTGCAAGTCGTGCTGGTGTCGGAGTAGAAACTATCTGCTCTTCCCTGCTGAGACTACGTGAGTTGCACGCAGAAACTCTCAGCAGCGCGTGATGCGCGTGGGCCTGTGGCGCCTGCTTGGCAGGAGTGGCTCGAGAAAATCGCGATCGGCGAAGTCTAGATCCAGGAAAGGAGGCGCGGAGTTCCACCGCTTTCCGACATGCATCGGCTCACACAGAACATCACAGAACAACTTAAATTCAGCGACACACAAACAACCACTGTCCCCAAACTCTATGGTGGGACTTACACCTCCAAAATCTGACCGCTCTTCGAGTTCGAGACCTGCCTACCAACGTGCAGAGCTCAGCGTTTTCGAGCTGAGGCCTTCGAGTCAAGTTGCTGATGCCCCCAAAAGTGCTCGTCTCATCGCAGAACACCCGCACGGGTCCCTCGTCGTTTACGCCGGGCCGGGGTGAGCTTACGTCTTACGTGCTTGGATGTTTGGGAGTGGGTACCGAAGTGTGGAAGGCCTTTTGCGCAAAACTCCTAGCTAGATGCGCGGCTGCAAGGATTCGTCGTAAACAGCTCAAGCGGATGGCTTGATCTTCAGCCTGGGTAATATCCTAATCTGGATCTCGCTTCCTTTCGAAGCTCCGGGGATTCATCAGCCTTCGTAGCCGGTCTTCCAAGTGCAGGAGTCGGCGGCCCGAGGAAGGCAGAGCTTTCGATGTCCTGGACGAGCCTGCTCTCATCTGCGATGAGCTTTCATGGGCTTGAGTATCAGTATTTCTTTGCCGCAGCAAACGTGAGTTCAGAGGATCAGCTCGGCTGAAGCCGGCTGATACCGTTGATCTTTCGCCCTTTCACATCGCCCCGTTGCCATGACCAACCTCGCCTTGACCGGGCTTTTGGTCCTCCTTTGGACCGCAGAAGCCTCGTCAAATCCGGGCATCTTCGACGATCGCAATCGTTCACGCCCGCCTTCAATTCGTGGGGCGGGGGGGGCGCCAGGCGGTCTGAAGCTGGGACGGACTTCATCATGGTTTGTGTCCGTAGGCTCACCCTTGCCCGAAGCAGTCACAGTGCATGATGCCGAGGGTTCAAGAGCTGGTGTGTGTGTGTGTGTGTGTGCTCAGGAAGACATGGCAGAAAGAGGCCGAGCAAGTTCAGGATGTCCAGAACCCTCCGTCTGCGCCTGCCCGTCGCTTGTCGCGAAGCCGGACCAGCGTGCCTCTCACCTCCACATCTTCATCATCGCCAGACGAGGAGGGGCAACCTGGATTGTGTCGCGCATGGCGGTGAAAGCCAGTTTGATTGTACCAGGACTGCCCGCTGAGAGACGTCGTTGGGAGATGCTCCTCCAGAAGGAAAGACTTCACGACATTCGGGCACATGATGAGAGGCAGCAGGGACCTCACCCGCGAGGACCTTCATTGAGCCATTATGCTGTTTGTTCATGTTTCACGTGGCCCGCGATCATGTGCTAGGAGCGGTTGGCGGCGGGCAAAACGGTTGCCGACACCTTTACCGGAGCCACAACCAATGTTCTCGCCGTTTCTGATAGGCTATCACCCTACATGGGTCTGGTTGGTTTTGTCGCTGGCATTGTGCTGGACGAGTTCATGCCCGATCCAGACTACGTGACCAGGGATGACGTACTGGACATGCTGGACGATTTCGGAGAGGAGTTGAAGCAAGAGATGAGGACGGAGATGAAGGCTCTGGTCTCAGCTTCCATTGACGCGAACTCGTTCCAAGAAGTCAAGATCAGAGTCCGGAAGTTCATCGCAGATGTGATCCTCCAGCAGGCTGGCAATGCGCTTGATGGCGATGCTTTTGTTTCGTATTGTTTGAACTTCGAGCCGGAACTCGCGTCATTGGCACAGCTTCTGTTTCTGCCCTGCACAGAGCATGGCTGGGGCTCCATGGACTGCCACACCCGGCTCACAGCGGGTGCCCCGGTGATCCTGAGCAACCTGGTGCCCATCCACTTCGCTATCCTGGATGCAGTTCTGCAAGCAGCGAAAGACAAGCTCGTGCTGGCCAAGCAGCAGATCTTGGACGACAACATCGCTGCATGGTCTGCTCTCGCGAATTCTACCTTGGGATACAACTTCCGTCGCATAGGATGTCCGAATTCCCAACCTTCCGACACCGCCAAGGAGGACATGAAGAGCAGGGCCAGTGATGGGAACCCGCTCCTCTCCGTAATGCAACCTGACGTGAATCGTCGTTCACCTCCCCCCCTCGCTTGACATGTGGCATCTTGGCCTGGCAACCAAGGTCCGGCTATTGTGAAGACACGGCCTCTCAGCGTGAAAAGCAGTAGCCTGCCACAGAATTCATACTCTCAGATTGATGATGGAGAGTGCCAGCTTCGCTTCCAAGCTTCAGGCCAGCCTCTATGCAGATTCCGCGACTGCTCCCACAGGCGATGCCACGACATGTGACGTGCAGAGTGGGGTTGGGCCCGGCTGGAAGCTCGTGCGACGAACCGTCGGCAGCTCCTTCCCGCAGACAGATCAGTTGGAAGGGACAGTGACAGAAGGCACAGCAGGCGGTCCGCTGGGGCCAGCCTTCAGCAAAAGCTGGTCTTCTGACCCGCTGCTGAGCGACTTCGACGAGTTTCTGTTTGCGACCGGCGATTGCAAGAAGTTTATGATTATGGACAGGCTGGGCCGGTGTTCGCTTTGCAGGAGGCTGTAGATTAGTAGAGGGACGCGGGAAAACCTGAGTCGCCGAGCCCGAAAGCAGACGCACGACATGTAATCATTCGCATCACATACGACGATATGCAGAACACGACTTGAAGACAATGCAATCTCTATTTTCTATACTCTCCACTCTCCATTCCATCCACTCCCCGTTTCCACATCACTTTCTTCTCCACACTATGCTCTCCATACTCCACTCCACCATCCACTCTACTTTCTTCGCCGCTCTCCACCCGACGACGCAAACGCCCGGGTAAAACAGCGACGCCAGCTACGAGGATGGGGACCGGGGATTGGGTCCAGCCAGGGCCACAAACGATTCGGAAACGCTTGCGAACTCAACTGCATCGCTTTTTGTTCACGTCCTGGACCCCTGGACCCCAACACTTCAAGCGAGAAGCGAAGCCTTCTGCGGAGCATTCGGAACGTGAAAGTCGACCCCGTCAGGAACCAAGTGCTTGACACCTACTCCGGGGAAGATCGGGAGATTCTGAGATCTCATAGTTCATGGACGCAGTACAAGGCAAGTCGAGCTGGTCATCAGAAGATGTTCGTGATACTCGGACTGAGCTGTACAAAGGCCAAGATGTACCGGCGTGTGGGCGAAACAGAGGACCCCTGGATCACATTCGAGGCGCCGGGCCGGCTGCATGCGCAGAATGTTGACTCCCTCCTCTGTCGTTGTGCTTATAAGGACCACTTCGACGAAAATAATGTCGGTGGATGCACGAGCCTTTACGTTGGGCGCCTTGGCTCAGACTTATATCTCTTTGTGGAGCGCTTGTGTGTGTGTGTGTGGGGATGCGTTTCTTAGGGACTCCTACGTGCACCCGACCGCGTGCAAGCCCCTCCACTGGGATCACAAGGGCTTCTTTGTCATTGTTGGGTAACATTTTACATTTTTATGGGTACTTAAACCCAATAAGGAATAAAAATGTACATTTTTAATTCTATCCCAACAATGAACTAGGCTTGAACGTGTTTGTCCGAAATCGCAGCCGGGCGCCTTGGGCTCCACCAGATCTTGGGACGGACGGTTGGTGCAATGGCTCCCCTGCCACTAGTTACAGAGGGCCCGAAATAATAGTAGTAGCAATAGTCGTATACGTAAACAATTAAATATAAATAATGGTAATATTAATTGATTATAAGTATTCTGGTTTCAGTATAATACCAATAAAGATATTCAGTAATAGTACCGGGAGTAGAAATAGTCATTGCAGTAGCAATACTTGTAAACATAACAAAAGTAGCGATTATCAATAAACACATTTTGAAGTCTCCAGGCGGCGAGAGAGTGCTGCGGCGGAGGCAGGGCCTCGTGCCAGGTTCAATGCAAGCCCGCGCCGAACAGCGATATCACCTTGGAGCTCTATGACACCATGAAGCCGCTTTGCCCGCAGCATTTCAACAGCATGTTGCTCATGAAGGCACTTTGGCAGCAGACTTTCAGAACGTGTGCTGCTGTTGTTTCTTGGAAGCTGAGGCGCAGGTATGACAAGGCACTGGCCACTTACCGCAGTTTGTATTACAAAAGTCGAGATGCTTACCTCTCCCTGCGCATCGAGATGTTTGCTTGCAATGACGATGGCTGCTGGGACACAGGACGGCCCGGCGCCAGCGACATTCCCGGCGACGTCGTGGAGGGCAAAAACGAGATCTACAAGAACGCAATGAGTCTCTTCGCTACCACGGAAGCGCTACTCTCCAGCCGACAGGGCTACCATGCAACCCCGAAAGCCAAAGCAGATGGCAGCTGGCAAGTGGAGAGGAAGTTCCCGTCTGAGTTCAAATACGCTCGCGTCATAGGATTCAACAACGAAAGAGATCGACGAGCGACGAAGCTCGGGATTGAGAAGGAAAACGCGCCGGGAGATTGGCAGACGAGCGAGGAGCCTCCGCGGGACCTAGGAATCAATGTGGCCTCTGCCGGAAGCCTTTCAACCGACTTTTCTGCACCAGCATCCTGGACTTTTTCTCTCAGGCCTGCGGACAACGGCATGGAGCTGCTGGTGAAAAACGCGTGGGAGGAAGCGGAGGACAACAAGGTCACGGTCAAAACCGTCTGCCCTTGGCGTTGCAGTCCATTCACAAGCTGTCGTGCTGACTGTTCAGACCCCACGGTGACATGCAAATGCGTGGGCATTTATTCGTTCTTGGACTGCAGTGGCGCCACCCTAAAAGAGGACACGGATGATTGCACCTTCGAAAGTACTTACCACACTACCTTCGACAGCATGCTTGTCGAGGTCCAGGAGAAGTCTTTTCAAGAACAGCGGAATATGTTGGACTGGCCAGCTTCAGGCATTGAAAGCCAGGATGGCCCCCTTAAGTATTCTGGTGGCTGTGAAGTGCAGAGTGATGGTCGCGACAGTGTCATGAAGTGTTCCGGAGGGCAAATCGGCGGCGAACTTATCAACCCGTCAGATGCGTTGCTTTGTCACTGTTGGGTAACGTTTTACATTTTTATGGGTACTTAAACCCAATAAGGAATAAAAATGTACATTTTTAATTCTATCCCAACAATGAACTAGGTTGATGGGTTTGGCTCATGGCCCCAGCCTTCGAGTTTGAGCTCCACTTTCACATGCTGCTTGACCGGGTGGACAGCGCCACTTGGCCAGGCAGTGTACCGCCCGTCCTCCCTTAAAGCAGGTCCTTTCTGAAAAATGTTCGAGCACCTGCTCGAGATATTCCGTGTAGGTTATTGAGCCCCCTGTTGCAGCCCAGGTGGAGAGGCAACCGGACGAAGTGGGTTAATCCTTGTTGAGGAATGCAAAACTTTACGATTCGCTGAACTGAGCCTTTAGTTGGAACCTTGCAGCAATCAAGATCCACGTATGGAACTGCCAGGGCAATCGGCGAATATTTTGGTTCTCCAGCATCAGCATTCTTTTTCTTAGCGCATCAGTCAATCTGCCTGATTCTTTGGATGAGCATATGACAATCCCACTAGGGTAGCATGAAAAAGATATTGTAGAACAGGATAGAGGTGTTCCTTCAGCGTAGCACTGAGCTGCCGAGCACCAGCACAGCCAACCAGGCAAAAGATATTACAACAATGTTGATATGAAAGTTTTTTTTAATTTTCCGAAATTGAACGATGGTAGCCAGATGTTGTCGCGTAACATCCCTCGCCACTCCTCCACACTTAGTTTGGGACTCGAATCCGCATCTTCGGAGACGTGGGTATATAACTATTATGTGTGGGCAGCGGTTGCATGATATGGCAAGCCCGCAGACTCGTCAATGATTTGAAGTACTCCGCCCCTGTGAGTTCCTCTTGTTGGCAAGTAAGGCAAACCCGAGCTATGCCGCGATCGAGTTCTTGTGGGAGCAGGCCAATGGTTGGGGCAAGACCCTTCGCCTCGTTTTGGATGCTGCCGGAGCCAAGCTGGCACAGGACGGCCAAGGGAATTCTTAAGCTCAGGGATGCGCTGCGATATGCTGGGCTGAACAAGATTTGGACCAGTAGGAATTAGCAGACTCTCGAGACCCGTCGGGCCAGATGTGTACGGATACCTTGTAGATTGCTATGATTTATCGTGGTGGATTATACACAGGGCTTGTTCGGGCCCCCCTCATCGTTTGGGCCTTTCAGCCGCAACTTTCGATTCAAGCCAGTTCTCTTGCGACTAATTTCCGCTGTGTGCTCAGCATAGTTACCCTGCATGGTTGGCGGGAGGTACTGCGCTTGAATGTTCGACAAGGAGTCACATTCACACCAAGAGCAGAAATCACTTCCGACACTGGGGTTGTGATCCTGGCCCTTCAGGGTTTTAGGGTTCTGCAAGTCCTCAGCTTATTATGTTACGTAGCTCAAGTTGTGTTAATTTGTGAGCCTTACACGAAAGTGAGCACGGGAGGGGCAGGGGGGGGGGGCTCTGAAAGCTGAAGAAGAGAAAAGAGAGCTGCTTGTGCCCTCACCTGGAGTTGAATCTTCCCTTGCTCAACTCATACGATGTACTTCGTAGAGAGATCATGACTCTGATTTTGGCATTGGCCGAGAATCGCAGAGCCCTTTCAACTCATGGTGGATTTCGCTAAGGGTGGAGGAAAGGGTAGACTAAAAGATGTACCATCAGAGGTGCCAGCGAAACCCGGGTTTGCAACAGCAGCATGGCTAGTCGCGGTAGTGGATCGGTTGTTGCTTGCGGCGGTAACCCGAAGACACCAGCGACCGCAAGTAAGTCGGGTAAATGTCACAGTTTCATGATGTGCCTTGACCAACACGTGCAAATGAGGTAACAGCATCCTCTTCCCATAAGCATCGCAGCGACAATGAACGCACACTCTGTGCCACCCATCATTAAGATATAGTTTGTCATATATAAACTAAGCGGTTAAGCGACAAGTTAGTCAGCCACACGGGATTGCAGCTCGTATTCCGGCTTGCGCTAGGAGTTCAACAG
Organism: Symbiodinium sp. CCMP2592; assembly: GCA_905221615.1. Lineage (NCBI taxonomy): Eukaryota > Dinophyceae > Suessiales > Symbiodiniaceae > Symbiodinium > Symbiodinium sp. CCMP2592. Next base: position 347,623 of record CAJNDT010003179.1, read on the forward strand.
CGACATCATCACCGAGTTCGCGCCTGAGCCTGGCGGCCGTCAACAACTCATATCATGGCTATATACATGTGATGGACAATTGGGCGAGTGATGTCGTGTTTTGTTCCGCGCTCTCTTGCAGCGCGTGTGAGGGTAGTTGAGGGCAGGGGTTCTGTGCTTGTGGTGGCCGATCAGGTAGCTGTGGTATGCTGTGGTATTACTTGCAACGGGTGGAGAAATGGGGAGTTGGCCTGGGAACACCCATGCCAATCCGGTTTGGCAGGTCCGATTGGGTGGTTCGCAAGGTTTCCCATGTCGGACCGTGCTCTCGGAATAACGCCGAGGATGCCACGCGTCGTTCACCCCTCTGCGGCAGGGTCCAAACGGGTCGGGCCGCCCTTTTCGGACCCTGTTCCCAAAGACAACCCTAGACAACTCGAGGATATGGGTTTGACTTAGTAGCTGAGTGAGCACACTTTGCACTTTCTGGGATAGTGTGATCTCTTATAGAACTGGAAGTATACACTTTTTGGGGCTTATCAACTCAGCAACTAGGTTGAATTACTACATGGTAGCACGATGCTGCGATCCGCAGCCAGCGCGGACACACAAGGAGCATGGCTTTGTGGTTGGAAGAGGCAAAAATCTCCTTTACATGCGAGCTGGAGATGGACTGTTTCTTCGGATCAGCTTCAGGGTAAAACGCTAGGCGCTGGAATCACTTGTGTGTAACCATGCACATGTCTATGCCTTCGTGGGCCATAGTTTCCACCAGCATATGATACTGTAGTGGATTACAGGTGATGATATCTCCGCCCTCTTGCGGTCAGGGTAGACTTGGACGCAAACGAGACCCTTGGCAGGTACCACCCCCACTTCTACAACGGCATCATTGGGCCTTCCCCAGTGCAAGCTCGGAAGTGGCACAGCTATCTTGTGAGGAGGCCCGCGAGCTCGGAAGGGGTTAGCTACAGCGCGGCGCAATGCGCCCTGGTGTTTGTTCGGGACCCGAGCACATGGAGAGGATATGCAGACGTCAACCGCTGAGTAAGCCAGCATGCAAAGCTGTTGTGCTACTGTGTACATATTTCGACGATATACACACATGTAGACGTGTACTGTTGTACTGTGCGCATATGCATTTCGTTTGAATCTATTCATATATATATATATATGCATATTTATATGTGTATATAGATCCAGATGTATATAGGTTTGTAAATGTCTTTGCGTATCTACATTATATTCATGCAAGTTTTCTCGTAGCATGGGCAAATGTGCCCACACCTGCATGTGCATTCCTTCTGAAGCGAGGAAGGCTGGCAAGCTTTGGGTCTTTGTCGACGACCAGTTGGTCTGGGAGCACGTGCCCCCCGGCTCTTTCATGTTCCTTCAAGTTGGTCTCAGGGTGTCCGGCTGTCATTGCTAAAGCATTGGGGTCTTGTGCTGCAGGACTCCGAGGCAGTGGTCGAGCGGTGCGACAGCATCGGGGGCGGCGAATTGGCAATACGCCTCCACCGGCATGGACGACAAGACGACTGCGGTGCAGAGCGTCCAAATCCGTCCGTTCCAACAGGGCCTGATTTGGGGAGTTCAGTTGGAGCAGGAGATGGGCCTCATCAAGGTCCTTTGGATTGAATCCGGCCGCTTCGCTTTCAACATGGACCAGTCCGGCTACTCTGCGGCAGATGGAGTCGTTGTGCGCGACGTCGTTCACTGCAGGTTCAGCGAGGAGGGAATGCTCGAATATACTCCAGGCCCCAAACCTTGGAGACTGATCCTCAACCCAGAGCCTTGCGACACAAGCCGTTCAGGAACGGCATGCGCTGAGGTGAAGCAAGCGAAGTGCCCCATCATCGGCGGTGACAGTCAGTACTTGTTCCTTTCCGAGTGTCCGGAACTGTCGCAGTGTTTGCGTGATGTGATCGATAATGTTGACGGTTTAGGTAACACCGGATGGTGTCTCACTGCGACTGGCGATGTGCACGCCAATACTCAAACTTGGCAAAACTGTGTTGAAACCATCCCAGGATATGAGGAACGGTGCAACCCCTACCGGCCTCCAAGTGCGTTGCTTCAGGGATATGAGCTTGTCATGCTGGAGCCTGATACTCCAAGCCACGCAACCTATGGAAGGTGCCCATGCAAGAAAGAGAACTTGCGTAAGGGCTATGCTATGCTGCTTGGTTTGATTGCGGCTCCTAGTCCCGGAGCCGCGGACTCGAAGATGTCGGAGCTATGCTTAGCTTTTGTACAGCTTACATATACGAACGTTTTCTAAAGGATCTTGAATCCTTTATCTTTATAGTAAAAGCCAGAAAGTTGGAATATCATTATCCTAAACCCTTTATGGTAAATTATAGGGTATCCTACCCTGAAACCATATTCCAACTTTCTGGAGTTCCCTTTATCTCCTTGAAACTGCAGAGGCTGCCCTGCTACTGAAAGTCGCAGGGCTTTTCCCGGTAGCCTCTGGAACTCCAGGAGCAGGCTTTCGTCGGCAGTGCTCAGATCAAAAACATGTGGGAAAGAGATACTATAAGATACTAGAATATCCCTTCATATACTAGGGCATACTATCTAATATATTACTATATATATATATGTATATATATATATATATAGATACGATCATATATCATAGAGACGTTGAGGAGGTCGGCAGCTTATTCGAACTTTCCTTTGCCCTCGAGCTGCAGGTGTGGCGGACTGTGCCAATGGAGCGGAGTTCCTTCGAAGTCGAATGGTTGCCGAGTACGACCTGGTGCTTGCTTCTGGCCACAGTTCGCACCTTGCACCCGCATACGCCTGATAGGGCATCCAGCATGGGAAGGTCCAGTTAGTTGTCCACCTGAAAAACCAGTGTGCTTAAAACGGGAGATCCTGGCTGCGATGACCAGGATTTTGCGCTGTTGTGCAGCCCCTCAACAACTTGAGTTCGTATGCTAGGTACCGGCTAATTACTTGCAACCCTGCTTGCAGGAAGTATTGAAGCTACAGGGTGTCTTTGCTATGTGTCACCCCTGATCCCATTTCCGTAGTCTTTACCCATATCAGTGGGCGAGCACCCCAGAAACAAGCGTGACGAGTGTGACAGCTTGCTACTCTTTCAGGACTGACTGCCTTGCTTACACGCACAAGTTTAACCACGGTAGCCTGTTGGTCGAACAACCTGGTGTCAGTATGTTCAAGTTCTAATCATGTTGCAGGTGAAACTTCCAATCGGCTAAGGCTAAGGCAGAACGGCTTCGTTTCAACTGAATGGACGCAATGCCACCGCATGTAGACGAAAGCCGACGGAATTCGCTATTGAACGCGCCGGATGTTTATGGATATTGCATCGTATACGGCCAGAAATCAACAGACAGAGGCGATCTGTCTCCAGACCAGCCACATGTCCAGGTGCCGTTGTATCGTTTAGGACAGTGCAGGATTTGGGAACTCAGAAGCTGCAAGACAACCGTCGAGGAACCCATGGGCAAGTAGACCGAAAAGACATAGAGAGGGTAACCGTCCCTAAAACCCAAAGTGGCACTTGGACACCTAAATCATAGCTTCCTGAGCCTTTCCGTGCGAAGCTGCACAGCGAGCGAAGTCGGCCGGCCATGAACGTTGAAAAGCCGATGCTCAACCACTTGGTCTGCTGCTAAAATCCGGGAGATTTGGTTTGAGGTGCATAGCTTACTTATCCTAAACAAGCAAACCAAGCAGCATGCGCATGGCACCGTTACTTCGAGCCAGAGCAGCCTCGAGAGCGAGGTGTGGAGCGGAGGTCTCCACGTCTTCGAACTAGCCGCAATAACTATGGTCGACAAGAGCGGTGAGCATGGCCATGAAGTTGAACTGTCGTTAATATTTCAGAACGTCATGCTCATGAACCAGCTGGCCGAAGCAAAAATGGCCATGAGCAGAATACGGGCAACAACTGGCAAGAGCAAGACAAGCCATTGGCCACCCATAATAACCTTGATAGCAACAGCTAGCCGTAGTACCGTATACTCTTGTTTTTGATGCCCGAAGCCCCCCCAAAATATTGAATCCTGAACTTATAAAGAAGACCTACAAAATCCACGATGATGTTTATTGTTATTATGGTCATGACACTGATATCAGACACGATGCTGAGGTGGAACCGCCGGGCGCTGGAGATGGCATCCGCACCTGGCGACTTTGCGAAGGCCCTTGGGTTTCTGAAGAAGAATGTTCAATGGCTTTAGGGTTGAGGTTGGTTCGGAGGCTCCACAGGGCAACAATTTGAGGTGCTATGCTAGGGTTGAGGGTTTAGGCAAGTTTCGGCGGTAAAAGCTTGCGGTTTTCTATACCTGTGTTTGGGTTTCAGGTTTCCCGTTCAGGTTTAGGGATTTGGGCTGCAGCTTAAAGGCTGTCGGGTTTGGGTATTGTCGGCTTTACGAGTTGTGTTTCTTCCGTTGCGTAGTCGATTTCAGCTTTCGGGTTTCGGGGTTCAGGGATTGTAGGGTTGGGGATGGGGGAGGTGCGGTTGCATTGGGGTAGGGTTTAGGGTTTGGGCTGAGGAGCAGGAATGTGGCATTTGGCTTTGGGATGTGAAGACTCCTGGCCGTTTCTTTCCCGCCTCGGCTCCGGTGCTCTCTACAGCTGTTTGCAGCCTTAGCTGTTAGCTTTGCCCTTGAAGTACTTGGATGCACACAAGACTACCTAGCAACCCTTTTCAATGGACATCCCTGCTTAGACTTGACCCGGCCTCATGCCCGGAAATGCGGCCCGAGCATGGAAACAAAAACTGATCACATCGTAGCCCGAATCTAATCACCCGAACAGCCCGCAGTGAAAGACTAGCAGAGATTTAAAATCAAAACAAAAGCTCGACACCGCGTGCAGACCAGACGGGAAACAGCCTTTGGTGGCAGAGTGCCCTTATTGCACTAGCCCGACAGTCAGGGTTAAGCGTTCAGGAGGTGTTACGGTTTGGGCGTGTAGAGCTTTCGTTTGATTGGGATGGAATCGCGAAACTGGCCCCATGGTTTCCTACATGCGTTGTCGACTTAGTGATGGATTGGATCTGGATTCATGCTAGAGCGGGGCAGGAAATACAGATGTTTGCTCATACTGCAAACTGATCTTTGAGGGGCTAAGGAGTCCACTCAACAGAGCGCTTGAGGTGGCTGTGCCAGATGGTTTGGTGGTTTTCCCCCCAATTTCCGCTGGTTCGAGCTGACCAGCCGAAAAGCGGAACCCGACTCGCCTGAAGCTTCAAACTCTCAGCCCGAATGGCGCTGACTAAGGCGTCTGAGAAGCCAACCCCCATAGCTACAATCCACCATTCGCTAGACCTAAGGCCCTTCTATAGGCGCCTTAATTTTTGCCTATACTATTTTGGGGGGTTCCTTATTGTACTTATAACTTATAGTATCATGGGCCCCAAAACCCTATTCGAATTCTTAAGGCCCCTACATCAGGCTCCAAAGTCCTGTAAGCCTCAGGCATTGCTCGGAACAAACGCAGCCTTGCGCTGGACCGGCTTGGGGGGAAACAGGGCCTAGTTTGTGTTTGAGCGCACATCTTATCCGGTTTAGGGTTTAAGGTTTGAGGATTTGCAGGACGGGGGCCTAGACGTTATAATTCTCGTTACCCTACATTCAGGTATGCCTTTCAATTTGCTTGCTAATTCGGGGCTCCTTACCCCTAAACCCTGAACCCTTAAACCTAAAGCCTAAACCCTCAATGTTCTCGTTTGCCGCATCTCAAGACACCCGAACCCCGAACCCTAAACAATATAAGTGGTGCGACATTGTCCAGCTGGGCGGGTGGCAAAAACTAGCCCTATGAATCCGTAAAGCCCTACCGAAATCCTCTACAGCCCTACTCCCTGCTGTCTTCGAAAGGACCTTCGAAGCCCGGAGGGCCGCGCACTCCTTCGACGGCTGATATGCCGGTGCCATAGAGCTGTGTTTGTTGAGGGCTTCGGGGTCCAGCAGCCAGCACACCTTGAAAGGCGGGCGCGAAGTCCCAATCGAAGTATGGGGCCCCATTGGTCAAGAGATATGTGTGAAACCTTCATAACCCAAGGAGGGAAACATTTGAGTTGCACAAAACATGAATTTCTGCATGGCCCCAGAATAAGCGATAGAGGAGCGAAAGAGCGCGAGGGAACAAGACTAGAAACAACAAGAGCGCCAACAGTTTTTTAGACCCTAAGCCCTCCCAAGCACTGCAAGGTCAAGTGGCCCAGCCCTCAGCTTCGGCTTGCAATTTTCGTCTCGGGGATTCACGGTTTTACGATTCCAGGATTTGTGGTTTTGAACTTCTTCAGGGCCTTACAGTAGAAGCCAAAAAGTTGGAAACCCGATAGCCTCAATCCTTAAGAGTCATGTATGGGGAATCCCAGCACTGTTTGACCTTAATCCGGTTTCCAACTTTATGTGGGTTACTGTAGAGTATACTATTCGGGGGAGGCCGGTTAGTAATGTGGCTTGGGATGGAATGGATAAAGCTCTGACAGCAAACCTTGGAAACAGCCCTAAAGCCTGAACCCTCACGTAGTGTCAAAGCCCTTCCGAGCCTTTCGAACCTAAGTCTCTCTACAGACCGCGCCTGGTTGTGCTGAGTGTGAGCGTCAAAAAGAGCTTTTAGCCGCGAGTACAGGGCTTGAAACTTACTACTGATAGTTCTTAAGGATCGATTCCTTTCAGTCTTCTGGTACAGTATACTCCAACAATTCCAACACCTTATTCCAAAGCTCTAGCGACTGCAGGTTGATGTAGTTGTCCCTCCGCAGCTGTACTGCGAGCAAAGGATGTCCTTGTGGAGAACTTCAAGCCAGGCACGCTGGAGAAGTGGGGCATGTCGCCAGAGAGCCTACGCGGCTTGCCAGAGAAGAGAGTGCGACCAAGGTCGGCGTGGTAGGAGAAATGTCAGAGTCTTTTGGATCTGGGCTCATGAATTCGGGGTTCGGGTTGCTCAAAACCTGTTGCCGTCGGCGCGATGGTCATCTTTTGCTCGTGGCATCCGGAAGATTGTGTGGGTTTGTTTCTCAGGCCGATAGGCTTGCGGTTTTCTGGGGGGTTCCTGTTCCTATAACTCCAAGGGTAAAAGGAGGGACCCTTAAGGACCCCTAGGTATATACCCTTAATATAGCTATTGTGTACCCATATAGCCCATTGTAGGGTAGGGATCCCCATTAAGGGTCCCTCCTTTTCCCCTTTGAGTAACCGTAACCCTGCTCCACTACTCGGACGAGCTTCGTGGGCCCTGAACCTGAGGCATGTGCCGCAAATTGAAGCTAATGAACTCGAAGCGCCAGGTCCGGGTTCCGAAGTTCTAATAAGTCTCAGAAAATTAAAATGAGATTGTGGGGAGTTGGGTATCGAAGCCTCATGGCGAATCATCCTGCACTAACTGGCATGCTCTAGCCCAGATGCCAAGTAAATCCTGCTACTGGCAGGCTACCTAGACGCCAAACAGCAAACTTAAGGTAATGACCGCAGCGAGATCGAGTAAACCAATCGAAGTAGGCATTGTTGGAGCCGACTTGGGCCAACTGACATCGTTTGGAATGCGAGGGGTTCTGATTTGGGAGTTTCTTTTTTCAACAAATATTACCAGAGCCATGCTCCTGACTCATTCCTTACCAGCTTTCAAGCGCAAATCTAAACTCTAAACTTCTAGACGGGAAGCACTGCTACGCACGATCTTTTCATGTTGGTGTTCTCGCTTCGTGTTTTGTCCCTTGCATGCATGTTTTGGAGTTCCCATTAGAGGTACTCGCCCTGGTTTCCACTAGGAGTTGCGCACAATAAGCATAGCCAGGGTTTAGCGTATAGTGTCGTGTGTTTACAGTATGGTATAAGGCTCCGTGTGTAGAAAGATCCTCAACTGCCAAGGCAAGGACAATCCAGGGCTGGTCGTCGCCCGGGTGCCGCCCGGCTGCTCTTATAATTGTTGGCTTACGCTTTCCGGTTTGGGGTTCTGGGTTTACACCAAAGCCCGTTCTGCGTTGGGCTTTACGATTGTGGAGTTTCTGATCTGGTGCTAATCACGGGCCTCCAACCCAGCAGTTCCAGCAGGCCTACTCTCCTGCATTGGCCGTTCTTCTGCGAGGATTTATGTTTAGAGTGGTAGTCCTGTGGGAAGGAAGCTGGCGGGGCCTGACAGCGACTGAGTGCCCTGGAGAGAGAGAGAGAGAGAGAGAGAGAGAGAGAGAGAGAGAGAGAGAGAGAGATTGTGGGGCTAGGCTTCAGTGTTTACAATCCATGATCTAACCTGTATACCAGGGCTACACATAAAATGTACATGGCTACCCTGCACTAGCTATATTTGTACCTAGTCATAACCCCAGTACTTACCCTCCAAGAAGGGCCAGAAACCAGAAAGCTCCGAGCCCACGTGTCACTGGAGCACGATCGTAGTAATGTGTGGATTTGTGGGTGTCGGATGGTATGAGTGTAGACTAGATGTTGAAATTGTTCAAAAGGCTGTTCAATTGGTTCCCGATGTGAATTTAGTGTCCTATGTCCACAAGCATTCGGCTAGTCAGGTCTGGCTACGGACAAACTGGACCGAAGCATCCCGGCCTGCCTTCAGGAGCTTTGTAAGATCTCAGGAGTGCTGGAAACCCAGGTTGAGGGGTAGCCTGTCGAGCATTAACGCATGGGGTCTAAACTTAAGCCCAAATCTTCGTAAGAAGCTTGTATGTTTCGGGAGTACCTCTTGTGTTCGCTAGCAAAAATCTTGTGTCGGGATGCTGGGCGTGGAGCAACAGCCGACTTGGGCCTACTAGGGACCGTGGGTGAGGATGAGGATGATGAAGATGATGATCTGATGTCGGCGATTCAAGTTGATGCTACTGCCTCCATTGCTTACACTTTGTTTTGCTGCTGAGGCCAATACTCAGATTTACCAAAGCCCCATGGCTGTCTGAGGTGGATGTTATTGTCAAGTGCATCTTTATGAATGGGTTTTTTGAAGCATTGTTTACAACATCCCCCAGGTCCAGCGAGCCAGGCTTTGCGTCAGTTTGTGAGGGCGTCGGTGGCTTCCGCTTCGTCAACGGCCCCCTTTCTGCATGAGAGGCCCCGGCCCCTCAGCCCCGACACCCCAAAGCTCGTATCATCAGAGGGTTGCAGGAGATGACAGCTCAGCCAGCCTTGATCACCCTTCCATGCGAAGCACTACTAAGCTTGGCGCTCGAGTCTGCAGGCCCAAAACACGGGCTTCTCTCAAAGAGACGTCTCATCCTCGAAGCCTGGGCTGTTTCCCCGAATCACAGAATGACTTTGCATGCTGTGTACTCTGTAGGTATAAAGGGAACTCCAGAAAGTTGGAATATGGAATAATGGCAGGATCCCCTATATTTTACCTTAAAGGGGCTATGATAATGATATTCCAACTTTCTGGCTTCTACTGTAGATTCAAACTCCTTGCGAGCTGAGCCCTGGGCCCCACCTGGTCTACCAACCATGTCAAGTCATCCCTGCAGGACTTCTTGCAACCTTTCAAACTTTCTGGTTCCCCCCCCTTTGAGTATGAATGGACATGTGGGCCCTTATGAGTCTCCAAGAGGACCAGTTCCGAAAGCCTCCTAACCACAAAACTGGGTACCCTAAAAAAGGGGTAGGGTATGACCCTCTAGGTAGTCTCCAAGGTGTGCCCGGAGAGCCTCCGGTGCGGCCAAACCTGTCTATCGGAGACACCCTTGCCGGTATGAATGCCGTGCCACTTTGGCTTTTAGATTCTAGATAGTTTTAGATTCAGAGGCGGGTTTTTGGTGTCTACATGGTTTTTGCATTCGGGAACTCGGTTTTGGCAACCTCAGTTGGCGAAAGGGGGTGCATAGCAGGCCCCTGACTTCTAACCCCCTTCAATAGGGTTGGCAACTGGGTTCCAGCAATACCTATAGTCTCCATTGTAGTTCCTTTTTTTGGTTTAACCAGTATTATATTAAGGATCCTAAAAGGTATCCCCCAAAAGGAACTACAATGGAGACTATAGGTAAGATGCAATCAGGCCGTTAAGAAACGAGGGTGTTTACAACCAGAGCGAACCTGGGGTCTGGGAGTTCAGACTACACTTGCGGTGGCCGAGCCCAGAGAATCTGGGAGCGAAGCAAGAAACCTGGAAATCTAAAACTCCTTGACCCACAGAGTATTCTGAAAGCATACAGCCTGACTTCAGCCTACATTCGTAAGCATTTCGTATGCTGTGGTACGTTGCAAAGCATTCAACATCGACGTCGCGTCGATCTTGGTAACGGGCGCACACTACCAAGCACTTCATCGCGACAGTGTGAGCATGCGAAGACTTCCTTCAGGCCCCGGTTGGCGACCAGATCCGGCTTTGAAACAACCCATGATACTTAATCTCGTTCCAGCTGAGCCTCAACCCTAGACCCTGATGCGCACCCCAAACTTGAAGTGACCTAGAATCTGATTCTTTAAGGTTTCTGTTTTTGTTGCATTGCATACTGGGATTGTGCAGGTGTTCCATCTTGGCTGCATAACAGCCGGGTGTTCGTGGTTCAGACGTTCAGACTTCTTACCCGAAAAAGCCTTACGGGTTCTAAACCTGAAAACAAGTTAGAAACATGCTCCGAGTACCTGTTTCGCCCGTGAAAGCAAGGCTGGGCATTCTTCTGGCCTTGCTCAAAAGGGGCCATGGGCTTAGCGGCATGGGCGGGGGACGGGCGAACACTTGTTTAGAGTCAACGAGCAGGGGGCGGACTTCGGTGATTTGTGATGTGGGGGTTGGGAGGTTTAGAGTCTAGTGAGTCTAGTGGCAGCATTCAGGGCAGCTTAGAGTTGAAGGTTTACACTCAGAGCTGAAAGGTGACAGAGTATTTAGAAATGTAATTGTTTTCTCGTGCCCATCTTAGCCTATATACTCGTAACTACACTATTGCGGCCCTGCACTAACACCCTTAAAACTTACATTGCCCTCTACAACTAAGCCACTAGCAGTGTGCAACAAAACTATATGTTGCTTTTTTGGGCCCCGATCTTGGAGGATTCAAGGGGGTTTGGCTTGAGAATGTTTGGGACCATTTAAATGTGGGAGTCTCATACACCAAACCCGCAGTTCGTTGCTTTGCGAGACATCCCGGGTATAAGGTTTGGGGTTTGGGGCTAAAGATGCGGGGTTAGGATTCAGGGATTCGAGACCCTGAAGTTAAGGGTCGGACTCCCGGCAGACATTAGTTGCTGTTATGAGGCTCTAGGAGTTTTAAGTTTTAAGGATACGCCTGAAATCTATCCCCTACATACATGCCATGCCGTTGGGTCCAAAAGTGCATGGTCGTTAGGATGCATAGGCAGCATTCGGAGAATCACGGCAGGAAGGCCTCTATGCGGCTTTCAATTTCTGCATAAGCCCAGGTCAGAGACTCTAAGCCGTAAGCCCCCGGAGGAGCTGCATGCTTCAACTTGCTGTGCCAAACAAACCTGGCTCAAAGCATCCTAGCATATGGGAGTTGCTCACGACCGTGCTCAAGGGTTTTACCACTGCTATTTGGTTCCGAACAAGCTCGCCAGAACCAGGAACCATGCACAGCATCCTGAGATGCAGTGACAGCCTTCGCATTTTGTTTTGCAGCACACCTCAACACAAGCAGCTTCTGGAGATTTTTCCTAGTATATATAGGGGCTGAATAATTACCTAATACTATTTTGGGGGTTCCTTATAAGACTATGTTCTAAGTATGAAGAACCCCAACCTTAGTCTTTAGTTTCGGTTCATCCTCTTGAATCGGACATCGGGCCATCCGTTGCTTGAGACCTCTGCGTCCAAGCAGCTGGCCGGTGTACAGGACAGTGGGCGAGCGTTGAAGTCATCGCCCTAAGGCCCCATAGTAGTTCCTTTTTGGGATTACCTTATAGGATTCTAAATATGAACCACAAAAAGGAACTACTATGCGGCCTTAGGGTAGTTACTATAGTTTCTTATGCCGAACTCCGCAGCTGGTTGCTCCGTTGTTCCTTCCGCTCAGCATGCCATCGGCATGGTTGAGTCTTCACCGCACGTCCGTGACCGTGTCACGATTCACTGTGCCTCCAATCCGTCTTGTCATGTTTCGTGTCAATCAGCCGCAACCTCACTTACATCGTTGTATGGTGGTCACGTCGTTTTTGTTTTGTGGTGTTCATGGTGCGGGTAATGATAAGAAAGACAGTGAGACTTGACGGGAAGGCAGCTATATACATGTAGACCTTACCCCGAGTGTCCATGTGCCGAAGAGTCATAGGCTCTTCTGGATACCAGCCTGTAACAACTGCGAAATCATTAGGAACTCTGTGTGGGCCCTTGAACCCACGTTTAGAAGCCTATGATAGAGCAGTGCGCTTGCTTGTCAGGTGTTCGGGGACTTTGGAACATTTCAGTGGCCAGGCCTCTCACTGAGCCCCTAAACCCTAAACCCTTAGAACGATGGGCCAAGTCTCCCCTGGTGGGGCTCAGACATCGGTGCCTTCGAAGTAAAGCTTAGCGGCTCTGAGTGCTTTCTCAGAGTAAGGGTCCTAAACTGGTTTATACGGTGTATACAAGAGTGAGCAACCCTCATAATACAGTACCTCAAGATTGGGATCCTCCACCTACCCTTGAGACCCCAAAACCTACCCTTCCCACCCAAGTATAACCAAATCCATTGGAGGCCAATGCAAAGTGCAATCGCAAAGCCCCTGAGCCCCAAACCCTGAATGAGCTTCGTGAGCTCATAAACTCCGTATGAACCGTCAAGGAGTTCTTGGCGTGCTTTGCTCCGCCCATGGCATCCTTGCAGGCTACCCGGGATGAGGAGGTTTTCCTAGCAGTAGTGAAGGTAACCTTTAACTCTGTTGGGGTACTTTCTTCTCTACATAGTCCCAATGTACTCCCGAAGGTTAACCTTTAGTTTCCCAGGATACTCGACAAGTGGCTATTTTTGGACATGGAGACGGGGCAACGTTCTTGGTTTGACTGGGGTTTGGGCCTTTGGGTTTAGAATTTTGGGGATCGTGTTTTGTGTTTGGCGGCCTTAGGGGGGCGGCTGGCGCCTTTGCATCTAGTGTAGTTTATAGGCATAGGCTAACCATTGATATTGGGGTAGCTAAGGAGCCAGGGATCATGATATTTCTTATTAAATAAGGAGCTAAAGAGCCAAGGGAACCCCAAAACCACTGGTTAGTGGGGTTAATGAATTAAAGGAGTTGTTTTGTTGAGACCAGAATTGTCGAAAGCCCGAGACAGGCCCCACGGGTAGGGTCGCCAGGGCCTTAAAGCCCAAACCCTGTAGACCCTCAACCCATCTCAACCTCAAACCCGAAACTAAAGCACTAAACCCTCAAACCTTCAAAGCCTAAACCAAAGCCCTAAACCCCCAAACCTTCAAAGCCGAAACTAAAGCCCTAAACCCTCAAACCTTCAATTCCTAAACTAAAGCCCTATAAACCGTAAACCCTCACACCCCAGCCCTATTCCCGGAGCCTGCAGACTTCACGGGACTCCCTCGGAGCCCTGACACATCCTGAAACTTTAAAGGGAACTCCAGAAAGTTGGAATATGGTTTCAGGGTAGGATGCCCTATAATTTACCATAAAGGGTGTAGAATTAATCATATTCCAACTTTCTGGCTTTTACTTTACGCGGAGGCCTGAGCCCTGCGATTGGAACTTCAAGTCAAAACCGCGAACCCCACGCCCGAAACTTTAAACCCCTGAACCCTAAACCCCTTTGAGCTCACAGTGATTGTGCTGCCAAAAAAGCCTAAACCCCTAAACCCTAAACCACACGACTCTGAATTCTATAAACTCTGGATTGCCGGCCCCCAAACGCCTCCAAACCATCGTTCACTGTGGGCCAGGGGCTGCTGAAGGCCTTCTGCCCAGAGAGTTGCATTGGCTGCTTTCCCTTCGAAGCTCTTCTGACATTCATGTGGGCAGTTCTCTAAATCAGGGTCCTTTTGGGTCCCTTTATCAAGATGCCGTATTATTAGGGACCCTAATTTTGTCCGAAAGTGTTTGGGGCTTTGGGATTCGTGCACAGATTCAGGTTGGAGCTGTGGGTTTTGACGTCCATTAGTCTTTGGGTTCAGAATTTGAATAACCAGAGCTCTGGGTTGTACATTGTACCAGGGTGTTGGGGTCTTGCAGATCCGAACTAAGCCAAGGGGCTGTGGTGCGCTGTCAGATAATGGCCAGATGATAGCTGCAATATCTTGACAAGCGGATATGCTTTGATGAATCAACAAAATGCCCGATAAGCCTGGTTTTCAGTGGAGTTGCCCGACTGATGTTGACGATCGTTCGGCAAGTTGCCCACACGCAGGGACTATCTTTGGGGCTTTGGGGGGTGCTGTCCTGACCAGTCTGACATCATCTACTTTTCTTCCTCACGCGAACAAAGCCTAGGCAAACCCCCTTTGCAGTAACAGCTACCAACAAAAGATGGGTTGGTGTAGGCGTACCAGAGTCCTAGTAGTTCCTTCTTCAGTGGCTGTTTCGTTAGCCTAAATCTGAAACCCTGGGCTACCAAACCCTAGAACTCCAACGGCTGTGCAGCATACTAGATGGCCACACCTATGCACGCGCCATGCGGTGTCCTTTTGCCCATCTAATCCGGCGGTAACGCATCTGGCAATTGCTCCAAGCACGCACAGCGTACTAATTAGGAAATCGATGAACCGATAGTCCGTTGTAGGGATCCTTGAATGCACCCCGCCCGGATCGTCCGCAGTGACTGCTTGCATAAACCCCTAAACCCAGGAGTAGAAAGAGGCTCGCAACAAAAAACAGAAAACCTCGCGCTAAGGTTTTCCAAAGGCCGTGCCTGCCGGCAATCACAGAGCAGCTGCCGCTGCACGATTCTCTGACATCGGAGGGTTTCGATCCCGAGGACCCGGATTCTGGGGTCCAGTCCCCAAAGGGACTATTTTTAGGGGTTTAGGGTTTTTAGGGCTTCAGGGACAATCTTTAGGGTTTTAAGGGTTCAGGGCTTCAGGGATTGAGGATCATTTTTGGAATGGCGTTTCGGGTTTAGGTTTCGATCCTGAAAGGACCCGGACTGGGCGAGGGCCCTTGTCGCGTCGTCCTCCCCTGATATACTTATGATCCTATTCATTTCCGCTTATTCAAAGGTCCCTCTTACTGTCTGAAACTCTATGAGCCTAGGACATCCTGGTGCTATGTGGGGTTTGCATCTTCGGTTTGTCAGTTCCAGGTCCCGGGGCTGCGCTGCAGTCGGTTTTTGCACTGGGCTAGGCCAAGGGTTTGTTGCATGTGCGCATTGGCTTGTTCACGCCGGTGCGCTTGCACACATGCATACATGCCGGGCCGTTTATGGAGTAACTGCCTCCAGTCCAGCCGTGGGTGCAAAGCAGGTCGCGGCACCCTGAGATTCGATGGAGAACTGTTCGTGGCTGTTGGCATAAGGCATGCAGGAAGTTTACGGCTTAGGTGATTGCCGCCCGATGTTTGAAATTCACACCAACCAAAACCATTCGAAAACAGGTTCACGCGCCAGCCGGATGCTTGCTAAGAAGCCCTCAAGCCTCCACCCAGAACTACACCCTAGCTAGCCGACAGTGGTCTCCAGACTAGACGCTAAACCCTGCACTGTCATTACATTCTGGCCAGGATGTTACAGAGGTTCTTTGCAGCCCGAGTCTGAAGGAGGCCAGGGTTCACAGTTTGAGGTGCTTAACGCAATGTAGGGTCGGCGTTTTCGGGATTTTAGGCTCTTCGGTCATGGGATGCTGTTTCTTTGGTCCTTCATTGCTGCGACAGGCTTGATATCTCCATGTTGCGTGTACTTGATTATATAACGAGTTTTCATGTGTACTGGCTCAGGGTTCTATGTGGTATATTTTCCTGGAGTGGCGGGATGTGCGAGAGGCCTTAGGCCTTAGGCTGTAGCTTATCCAGAATTTCGGTGTTAACTGACGGCTTTATTTCTTGTCGTTTGGTTTAGGGGTTGGAGGTCGCAGCGCTTGGGAACAGTGAGCAAACGATTCTGTTGCCTGGCAGATGCCAAGGTCAGGCTCTATGCTCACATGGTTGGTATCAAGATGACAGAGCCCTGAAAATGCATCTCCTTCTGTTGGTTCATAGGTGAAGTCTGGTCAAGGTGTTTGTTCTGTCCATCCTGCCCCTAAGCTAGCCGAGGTAGGCACAGTAGGAGGAGCTTCAGCACAGCGGCTCACCTCTTACACAAACAGCGTTTTGGGATGGAAAAGCACAGGGGACGCCCTGTGAGCTTTGAGAGTAGTGTGGGAGAGAGTTCCTGCACGCGTTGAGGCAAGCGTTCCAACATCTCGGGTATTCGAACCAAGACCGCGATCCTGCCAAAAAACCCCACGAACACAATAGAACCTTACAGTAAACGAAAGCATAAGTTGGCGTTCTTCTGGTTGGCTCTTAGGACGTTAACTTTTTGGGTTTCTACCTGAACCATATAAGGAGGCTAAAGTTTAACTTGCCGGAGGGTTTCAGAAGTCAGCCAAGATAACATCACAAACACCTCAGCCCTTAAACCCTGAAGCCCGATGCGGTTTACTTGGAGGCTCATGGGACTTAGTAAGTAGGGTTATAAGTACCTTAACTGGGGTTATACGTAATTATAAGTATATAGCTACCCTACTTATAATCCTAGTTACTAAGTCCCATGACCCGTTAAGTAGACCCTAAACCCTAAACCTAAACCCTATAGATCCCTTTAAGGGAAACCCCTATAGATCCCTTTAAGGACCACTTTAAGGAACCCTAGTTACTAAGTCCCTAAAATAACCAGTTGCTAAGTCCCATGACCCTTTAAGTAGGGTTTTGGGTCCTCGCGAGCAGGCCGACTTGAAGGTGAGGGTGGACCAACTCCCAGCGAAGCTGAAGCAGGCCAGGGGTCCCACCTTCGGGGGTCCGCTTCTCCCTTTTAGGCTTTAGGGTCTATAGGGCTCCAATTTAGGGCCTTTAGGGCTTACTGCTCAGGGTTTTTGGCTTCTTAGACTTCAATAGTTGTTTTCCTTCTTGTTTCCTACTATTTGCTTAAGAACTTATGGGGGGTAATATAGGGATTATCATTTTTATTTTTTTTGGGTTTCTTAAGCAAATAGTAGTTTCCATTCGGGCCCAGAAAGATAGTTGAGACGCACTGGGCCCACAAACATACTGCAGATGCCCTCGGCCATTCCCTTGGGCAGACCATCTGCATGATGCAACCTACTACTTAGTTAGTATAGTAGAGTAAGTAACCTTTAAGTTTTTGGGGTACTATAACCCATATATAATTCTAAATTACTCCCCTCTGCGAACTTTCAGTTCCCCAGGATACGCCACAAACAAGTAGCACTAAACCCCATCACTTCTTCAAACTCGGTGAAGCTCAAGCTCTCCTCTATTGGGTAGTTCTGTAAATAGGGTCCCTTTTAAGGCTTAGTTTAAGGGAGCCGTAGAATTTGGTGACCTAGAAACGGACCCTCAACGTTCTCGAGCAAAAATCCCCAGAACCTCTGCCTGTGGCTCGATAGCCACGTAGTATACTGTTGGGGGTAGCGTTTGACGCTCGAGGCGACACGGCTGTCGGGTCGGATCTGGGGTCAAAGTTAGTTGTGCTGTGTGAGATGTGGTCTGGCCGTTTGGAATTTGGGAGTTTCCGAAAATTAGGGGTGCTTTATTTTGGGGTCCTTATACTGAGGATCCTACTATTTAGGGTACTATAGTAGGGTCCCCTATTTTTCGGAAACTCCCATTTGGGTCTTCCTGTGTTTGGTGTCATATTTTCTGTTTCTCCGCAAAACCTGGAGATGGGAGGCCCATTCTGCGAAGGTGACTGAAGTCATACGGTTGATGATATCAATCCTGCATTACGCAGAACGAGAAAGGTACCATAATTCCCATAGTTTAGGGCCGCTTAATCATCAACCCTAAATCAAAAAGCCCTACAGATCCCTTAAGGATACCCTTTAAAAGGAACCCCAGGATGTATATCATCCGAGGTACCTTCATCAGGATCATCTTTTGGCTGGGGCTGATGGCTCCCTATGCCCCGAATTCCAAACCCAAGCCTTTCGTCGATCTTCAACCAAAGCGAAACAAGTAGATAGGGTCCGAAGAACCCAGCAATCAGGTATTTGATTTTGGGGGGTGTTTAGGTGTATTAAGGGAACCCCAGAAAGTTGGAATATGGTTTCAGGGTAGGTTACCTAATAATTTACCATAAAGGGTTCAGGATAATCATATTCCAACTCTCTGGCTTTTACTTTAGGAAGGTGGGAACTGTAGGTTGCCTTGTATTCAGTGGAGTCCAATCCCGAAGCCCCAACAACCCTGCCCTTTGCCCCAACGCTCCCTGGGCGCTTCTGCTGCGGGCCAGACTCCGCAACACCCAATGCTTCGAAACCGCCACCCGTAACCCGAATTATTCCCTGAACCTATCAATGCCAGACCCGACATGCCAAGTCTTACAGCCTGAACCCCAACCCTTACGATCAAGGTTTAAATGATTTGAATTATGAGGCCAAGTCCCCAAGAGAAAAATCCCGCCCTAGCCCAGAAAAGTAAGCATCCGCGAACCGAGGAGCTCATGTGCCGTCTTGAAGCCTTCGACGCTCTTGAAGCAGAGCCCAACCCGGAGGTGCGAGCTTTTTGGGTTTTTTGGTCTGAGTCTAGGGCTTTGTTGGACCCAGGAGGGTTTAGACTGTGGGGTCAGGGGTCAAACTTGTATGTCACAATCCCAATTAGGATCCCTCTTGGGGTGCTTACAAGTGTACTTATTGCCTACTTATACTAAGTCCCCCCGACCCTCCAAATAAAGTCCATGCCCAGGGTTCAATATTTGGGGTATTATGAGGCTAGTCGGTTCATTCGCGCCGCAACTTCTTTTTGAACATGTACCGTCAACGGGTGCAACGCGTGCACCCCGCCGCCCCTTGATACTACAAAAGCTGGGAATCACTTGTAATAATACACCCTCACGCATAGTTTCCTAGGTTATACTACAGTGCCGCAGTACCATCCATCATTTAGTCTATTTGTCTCCCTGTCTTTTAACTATCTCTGTTTACTTATCTCTCCATCTAATTATCTATCCATCTAACCTTCTTCTTTCTATCTAATCTATCTATCTGTAAGGTGTACGTACATGTAAAAGTATATGGATAATGACGATATGGATATGTATGTGTATCTTTATATGCATGTGCAAAGGTGCATACATACACATACATGCAAGCAAACATACATACATCACACATACATACTTACATAAATACATACATACATACATAGGACGAGCCAAGTGGGAGCCAAAATACATACATTACAATACAATACAGTACATATTCTTTTGTTCTTTAGCCCCATTACACCACACGACTTGTCTTTTAGTGGATTTCGGGCATTTCTGGAGGTGTCGGATCTTTTCGGGTTTTTTGGTTCAGGATTCAGTGGTTCGGATTTGGGATTTGAAAGCTGGGCTCCCCTCCCCGCATCTCCACGACACCGCAAGGCCCTGGCCATCTTCGCCTACGGCACTTTGAGGGGCCTCTTGAATGAGAGGTTTAGGGGTTAGGGTCTCGCACCTCGGATCCTTGCATAGTCCAGGTGTAAAAGGGTTATGAGAGCCCGAAACGGTGGGTTGTTGTTCTTTAAACCCTATATACAGAGCTTCCAGTACCGATACCCTGGCCCACAGGGTTGAGAGATTTCTTGGCTTTTGCTGCCCGGCGTGATAGGCCCTGCAAGGGGATCTGGGAGTCATTCTGCCTTCCTTCAGCCTGCAGAAAAGAACGAATCCATGCGCATAGGCTGTAGTCCGAAACTCCGTAGTCCAAGCAACACCCGGAACTGACTCAATAGTCGTCTCATGTGGGTGCTGCTGGAGTTAGTGCTGGAACTTTCTGGTTTTCTGACTTGGTAGCTGAGTGAATCTGCAGGAGCCAGCGCCCGCAGCCCTTTGATGCTCCGACTCTGAACTCTCAATGACATTGGCCCCGCAAAGCATGCAGAAGCAATATCTATGGGCGACCTCCAAAACGAGCATGATGCTAGCCCCGTTTTCCCTGATGCTTCAAGAGCAGGAAGAAGCAACTAGAGCTTGGGTCTCAAGTCTGACACTTCAAAACTACCAGCGAACCCCTGAGCCACATTCACCTAGAAGGAGTTCTGCCCAACTAAACTGCTTGTTGACGAGCTAGGAGACTTTGGTCCTGACGGCGACAAGTGGGGCGTGTTGGCGAAGCGCCACGGACGCAAGGGGTTCAGGTATGAAGGGATTTGGGGGTGCAGGGGCTATGGATGGCTCTTTACAGAGAGTAATGGGATGAGCCCAGAAGGCCAGGTGAATAGTGGGCCCAGGCCATACAGGAAGCTCTACCAGTTTACGGTTCAGGCATGATGCGGGGGTGATTCAGGTAGCAAAGTTGACAGCTATATCCATCGCAATTCTTTGCTGAGGAGTGAGGCCACCTGGAAGCCAGCGAGAGTGCGAGGCTTTCGGCTGTACCAGGCATGGGGTAGGGTAAGGCTTGCGGGAGATAAGTGCTCGGAACCCGAAACTCCTAAACCTCAAGCCCCAGGCGCTATTCTAGGGAATGCTATGGTAGCCAATTTGTGCTTGATTGATACTGTCGAAATCTTTCGGGTGTTTGCACCTGACTATGGAGTCTCGGTACATCTCTGTCATTCTCTGTCCATCCGGGTGCCTTTTGATTGAGAGCTTTGGGTTTAGGTTTAGGGGGGGGTAGTTGGCTAGACTTGAGTCCAGTGGCAAAAAAGGGGGGTAGTTGGGCCCAGTAGTAAAACGAATCTTCTCAGGACTGGCGGTAGAAGAGGCCAAAGTCGAAGCAGAGTGCAAAAGTCGAAGACGGATGGTTTCAGGCAGAGGAAGCCACACCTCTATTTCGCCCCTCCGTGTAGGCATGGTCATGCGAAGCTTAGTTGGGGCTTCCTTGGAAGGTCAGGTTCTGGAGCTGTTTCTTGCGGATAAAACCTCGGTCAGTGCAAACTTAGACCGAACCCCACAGCTGGCAGCTTTCACTTGCAACTATAACCCCATGCGTCCCGAGGTTCGAGAGTGGGCAGGAAGGGCGAAGATCTAGAGGGATGAGGTCACAATCGGCTATCCTATTGCGACCGAGGGCTGCGTGTTGAGCTTAAAGGTTTATGGTGGTTCAAGCCCTTTGGCCAGGATCCTCGACTGACCTACCCCTTTGCGGTTCGCACTGGCAAGGAGCCTGCCTGATCGGTTTGGGGCTGTTGGACTTTCCACCAATTAACAGGTTGCGGCTTCGACGACTCGTGGTGTACGAGTTGACCCGGTTTCCTTCAGGGCATCGTCTGGGGGTCGGATGTTGCTTAGGATCAGATCTCGGGGGATACGATAGTACCCCGTAACGACGGAGACCAGTTGCCTCGCAGGACGAGGACGTGATTGTGGGGACTGCCGCTTGGTTACTTAATGGCTTTAGCGTTTAGGGTTTCGGGCATATACAAGTCTGTGCATAAAAAGGGTTTAGTATAGGAGTCGGAGTACTGACGAATAGTTTTCCCTTATAGTAGAATATCCTCCCAAACCCGATTCTAACAGTTAAGGTGCTATAGTATGTGCTTTCATTGGGGACGTAGATTCTGCAGAGCTCAGGAACGTAAGGTTTGCAGTAGGCCTTCTGGGAGGGTTGATTCGAGTGGAAATGTGGCATGAGTGGCGAGATTTCAGCTCGAGGGGCTACACGGTCGGGTCTTTTACATCTGCTTGTGGAGGAAAGGGTCGGGTTTAGAAGTTGTGGTCGTGATAGACATGCGAGGCTTGATACCTACAGCTTCAGCCTTTTACTTCTTTGATGAGTGATCTGCATTTTCGACGTATTGCGGCCCCAAGCTCGTCCAGTTCGCTTGAAAAAGGCTTTGGGCAACTTCGGATAGCTAGCAGCAGCCCCTACCCAACAAAGAAAAAGCGCAGAATGCTGGTCTTCGAAATCCGGGCGAGGTCATTCAGTGGCCATCCGCAGCGGCCGCCAAAGAGCAGATTGCAAGCTGCTTCTTCGCCTGAAGTTAACATACACTAGAGTCATGGAGACCTGACTAATCAACCAGCAGTATTGTACTCTGTCAAAGCCCACTCGTCTATGTTGTTGACTCCTGTTGGCTCTGTTTGGTTTCGGGTCATTCGGAAGTTGTAGTGTTCTGGAGTTCTTGCCCTGAGGGTCCATATGTACTACTACCGCAACGGTACTACCATAAAGAAACCAGGCCCCGAAGCCCTGCAGTAGTTTTTGCTTGGCGTACTTCTACAGCAGTATGCACGGGGACTTTCGTGAATTGGTTGTGCAGATGAGGGCGGCTTTTCTGGGCCCATAGCGTTACTGCAGAACACCAACCGGAACCGGACACCCGAAACTTTTAGTTACATATTCATTGGTTAGGTACTGGCCCCCATACAGTAAGAGCCTATAACAGGGCTACTATTAAGGTCCTAATATATCTATACTGTGAGCAATGTTCAACTATTACTGAGTGGGGGCCGTACCCCATTCATTGGTATTCTAAACAGAAGGCCCAGATCATGTCACTTTAGTAGTCCACGGCCCCGGCAGGCACGGTTGGCAATCCAAACCAAGCAGACAAGTGTAGACAAGTATTGCCGCCTTGTTAGGTCTCGTGGTCCGCATTCAATAAACCCTAGCCAGATGGCTCGAAAGTGGAGAGGCGTCATCATGACGGGGAAATTTCCTAAGCCCTAAACCCTTAAAGCTAGACCCCAAACCCTGAGCGCAGAAACCCTGAACCCCAAACCCTAAACCCTCAGGACGAGTCACATTGGTACGGTCACTTTATGTGTTGTTATAAACTTGTTGCTTCTACTTGACTGTCTCTCCTAGTGAAGTTTCACTCAACAGACTCCGAACCACATGCCTCGCCCGGATTGTCCGAGTGTGAGCGCCGACACCGTAAACCCCAAACCCTGACCCCAAAAAACCCTAAACCACCAAACCCCAAACCCTAAACCCCAAAAAAACCGCAAACCCCCTAAACCCCAAACCCTAAACCCCTAAACCCCAAAAAAACCGTAAACCCCCTAAACCCCAAACCCCAAACCCCAAGCCTCGCCCAGGTAACCAAATCGAAGGTTTTCGCGCAAGCCAGCCTGAGGCCTCCAAGAGTCGAGCGGGTTTCGGGGTTTTAGGGCTGTTTAGGGTTTAGGTTTTTAGGGCTTATAGGGTTTTTAGGGCTTTTAGGGTAATATATGGTTCTTAAGGCTTTTAGGTTTTTAGGGCTTATAGGGTTTAGGGTATTAGCGTTTTAGGGTTTTCGGACTAATCTGCCTTTTCAATCAGGTCTCTCAGTCGCATGCTCAGAAGCTAGGGGCACCGTCACGAGCCAGTCCTAACTGGCGGAAGAGCGGCAAACTACCAGGCGTCCTTGCAAGCAAGCCTGCAGCAAAAAAAGGGTTTTAGGGGTTAGGGTTTTAGGGTGTTAGGGTTTTAGGGCTTCAGGGTTTAGCGCTTTACGGTTTTAGGGTTTAGGCTTTTAGGCTTAGGTATTGCGGTTTTAGGGTTGAGGCTTGGGTTTTGGTGTACAACTGGCAAGTCTTTCGGGATGTTGGAAGTTTCAGGGTTTCCATTTGGTTCGATTAGGGCATTTAGGGTTTTTCAATTTCGAGCCGAAGTTCAACGGGTTCGCGCTTCATCCGCTGTTGAAAAAAGAAAGGCCATCGCCAGCCCCCAACCCGCAACCCCAACCGCAACGGGCGGCAGCCGCCGCAATGCTCTGGTCAGGCTGGTCTTTACCGAAGAGCTTTAGTTCAGGCGCAGCTGTGCCTTGGACGAGTCAAGGACAAGGAGTTTTCCTTTGTACCCTCAGGGTTTGCCTAACCTTTGATATTGGAGGAGCGGCTAAGGATCCAGGGATGATGATAATCCCTATTGAATAAGGAGCGAAACTGGAGCGAAAGAGCCCAGGGAACCCCAAAACCATTGGTTAGTTGTACCCCTGGGTTTGGGTCCCTAAGCCATGGAATATGGCCCTGAATAGGGGTATTTTGGACCCCAAACCTAGGGTTACAAACGTTTAGGGTGCAAACTCAAAGCCTTTGGACGACGAGAAAAGGACAGGGACTGAGGTCAGATACGAACTACCCATATGCCCCAAAGTAGCTCCTTTTGGGATTACCTTATCGGATTCTAAATATGACCACAAAAAGGAACTACCATGAGGCCTTGGGGTATAGATGACTCTCCCTGAACCTAGATCTAAGGGTTTTACGAGAGTTTCGGAAGAGGTTTAAAGGGGTTCATAAGGGTGTAAATGGCACTTTAGGAGTAAATGGTGTTCAAGGACCCCAGGTTTAGGATCTTAGAAAGTTGGACAGTCTCAAGCAGAGCACAAACACTTCGCCATCACCTAGGGTCCTACGCCGCAAAGTCCCGAAAGACAATATAAGGTAGGGCACCGTGCAGTCCGACATCATGTACTTGTAAAGCCAACCATCCAAGCCCTAGGCTCCAAACTCCCGACAACAGAAGGACTGAACATCTCACGAAGCCATAAACGTCATGTACCCCAAACCCGAAACTATTACAAAGGCCACCTTTGCGACATCTGAACAACGTCTCGACAGGCCTTACTGGAGCTAAAACCCTTACCCAAACCCAATGAAATCCTGAAGCCGTAGCCCTTGTCGAACCTGTCCAGAAGTTCTCCTCAAACCCTGAAGCCACGAGCCCTGAACCCTTGCAAAGGCCTACAACCCTAGAAACACCATATCCCTAAATACTCCCACACCTCGACAGCCTTGTGGGCTTGGGATGCGAGCAATGATTGACGACTAGTCCTTTTGGGAGTAAGGGCAGGGCCGGTTGTCTAGAGCTAAGGGCGTTGAAGCTGATGGGGACCGAGAGCAGATTCAACCCTTGAATCTGTCACGTGAGGAGGTTTCGATGCAGAAAACTGTTCCCATAGCCCTGCATACTGAAAGCACCAAGCCCCCAGCCACAGACAAGCAGAATGTGAAACTAAATATCAGCATTCACCGAAAACACGAACCCTGATGCTCAGATCGACACTGAGGAAGGATTCCTCGGCGCCGCCATTAGCCGCCCTGATGTACCATCAGCCGCTGAATCGCAAGCCTGTGAATACCAACCGTAGATCACGAGGATCCTGACACAAAAGGACCCCCTAAACCCTCAGACCCTAACCCTACGGTAACGGAACTCTCTACAGTGAGACCAAGCCCAAAAACTGAGCCCTAAAGATCTCACTACTTGATTTTAAGCTACTACTATGCTCTTGCGCTTTAAGATCCCATGAATAGTCTTATTCTTATCATTCTGATTCCGGGTGAACCCTAGGCTCCGATAGACCCCAGACCCGCGACAGCAGGATTTGGCCGTCTGAAATGCTCCGCGCAGTCAAGGACTCCGTGAAAGATGCGGGTCTCACAGTCGGTTCCGGGGCTTGGGGCTGCAAGGCGTTCATACTTAATCTCCAGTGCGAAAACCGCCAAGACCCTAAACTCTGGCAGGAGGGAAAAATCTTGAATTATTGCTAGTCTTCTTCTCATTTTTAGTAGTATATATGATATATGCAAGCAAACAAGCAAATATCTCCAAACCAGAGACTGTAAAGACCTTCCAGGCTCCTGATGCCTCGAGAATTTCCGGCTCATTTCTCCTTGAATGGTCAGCTCTGATGTCTCGGGGGTTTTCAAAGAGTTGCAATTTGACTTCGACGTCGGCGTGGGGTCGATTCAGGACCCTTTGCCGGTTTACAAAAAATATCATGTCGAGGGTGGGGAGGGGTCGGTGGAAGCCTTCAATCTTTGGGTCTCTCGTGGGTCTGGTGGGTCAGAACCTTGAGCTCACAATATCGGGGGCTTAAATGATACGAATACTCGGATATATTCCCTGAGGTACCTAGTTGTAGTTTATGATGACGATGTGTACCACAAGCCTATTCCAATTCTTAAGGCAAGCTTTGCAGATTCAAGCTGCGTTTGGATGGGAATTTGGCACGCGGAGATGCGATGCGCGGTGTAAGGGTGAGTGCAATTTATTTCCTTAGAAGCCCGGCAGCCTACACATAGCAGGTTGCCAGCCTCATGGGCAGTATTCATGGGACTGCCCTGCTTTGTATTGAAGGGTTTAAGACTTAGGGCAGTAGCCTTCTATGCAGACAACTGGGGTTCTGTGTTTCATGATGCCGGATGCCTACTTTAAGGCGTGTGTCGTGCTTCGCGACGAAAGCTGCAAGACTCCGTGAAATCTGTTTAGGCACTGCAAGCTCATGCAGGCAAAGACATCGGCAATCCAAAGTGCAGAGCTCGTGCAAGTTTTGCGGTTCACGTTTGCCAAAACCTCCCTGAAAAATCTTCCGGATGGAGGCACCCAAACCCTGAACTTATATAACCGTCCCTGAAGGAGTTTCCGGATGGAGACTGGCTAGCAGGAGCCATGCCAAACGGACGATGTTGACGTTCGAGCCTTGGCAGGTCCCGCCGACATGATCTGTTTACTTTGCAGGGTACAGTGAGTCAGTGAGCTTAGGTCTTCGGCTTGTGGGTTTGGAGATTAACACTAGTAAAACAGAGGGGGCTTGAGATGTTTCCCAGCCCCGGCGCAGGAAGACAGCCAGTGTAGTCATGTTCAGGAGCCTACAGAATTCATGCCTGGCAGTTGCATGGATTCAAGCCCCCACCGCAATGAGAATTCCAGAACCACAGCCCCAGGTTCGTTTGTGCAGTCAGTGTGGAGGGGGTGTAGCTCTCCATCCTTGAGCTTGAACTTGAAGCCTTATACTTCTGATACCCCTCATAGCATCCCAGAGCCCTAAAGCCCTCTAGCTGTGTCTCGCTTCGCGGCTGACAGGTGACTGCATCCGTGTATGTGCGTGTGAGACAGAGAGAGAGAGAGAGAGAGAGAGAGAGAGAGAGAGAGAGAGAGAGAGAGAGAGAGAGAGTGAGACAGAGAGACAGAGAGACAGAGAGACAGAGAGACAGAGAGACAGAGAGACAGAGAGACAGAGAGCCAGAGAGACAGAGAGAGAGAGGGAGAGAGAGACAGTTCTAAACCCTAAACAACCTAACCCCAAACCCTGAACCCTTCTTGCTAAGTAGGAGGGAAAAATATCCCTTGCAGACCTTGTTCCCAGGACCGCTCTGCCGGGGCTCGCCGAATCCTCGAGCTGCTTCTGCTAGGTCCTGCTCGCAGAAGGAAGGGCGAGGCCTGGACAAAGATAAAGCACTTAGTTCTCCAATACCCAACCTTTTAAAATTTTGGGTGTAGTAGTCATCTGAAAGTTTAGCCCTTTATTTCCCTGGCTTATTGGGGAAGTAAGAGCAGCGATGAAAACTCTAAACCTCCAAGTGCACTCCGGATCCGAATTTTGTGTGGGGTGCTTCAGTTTTTTCCTTCTGCGCTCGCGTATGGAGCAGCACAGGAGGACCCGATCTTTGACAGTCCCTTATAGGATCCTTAGAGCAGCCAGAAAATACAGTATATTATGGTGTATATATATATATATATATATATATATATGCGATACATAGCGGTCCCGACTACTTCAGGGACCATGTAAGATGGGGCCATAATCAGCAGCTTCATAGCATCTCGACTTGAGTAATCTTGAGCAGCTGAATTGCCACGTCCAGCCGTCGTTGCATCGTGGAGGCACACTCGGGTGCAACGATCTCGTCTGCAGTAGCAGCCCTCAGCCCCATAAATTCGGTCCTCCCTGTGTCTTCTGCTTACATATCTCGTCTCGGCTGACTGCAGCCATGGATGACTGAAGACATGACGGGGGTTGTTGTAAAGTTCTGGCTTGTTCTTGGTCCTGATTTCATACTGTAGAGTCAGACGACTTGAATGGATCCCAAGGTCAGTTCAGAACAACCCAAGAGTCATTCAAATCAGATCACCCGATCCTGCAGCTGGAGACAATCTGCTCCACTTTGCCAAGACCCAGATAGCCCAAGATTCCGTAAGTATGGGAGATATACCTTGAGTCAAAAGAAGGAACCCAGTACAGCTTCAGGTATGGTTCAAAAGATAAGGGGTTTGGGGCTCTCTGGGTAGCTGCTTTGCCAATGTAGTTTTATTCTTTGCTCTGGCACCTGCGGTTTGAAACTGGCAGAGCATCCCATTCAGGCTCCAGGGTAAGGGGTATCTCTGCGCGGAGAGAAGCACCTGTACATTAAGCCTAAGCCTCCGTGCGAAACATATCACAAACTCATGAGACATGTGGATCGAGAGCTGCATAGTATGAGGACAACGCATGTCGACTGCATCTACATATGTGCCATGCACCCCGGTTTTGGCGCCCGAACGTCCAGCCGCACGTCGAGGACAGAAGGTGTGTATTCAAGAAGCCAGGTTGGTTCGAACAGAAACCTGGGCCACTGACGGCAGTACTTTCCGAATCCTTGACATCCTGGGCTAGCAACCCTCGAAACAAAAGGTCGACAAGTAAATTCAGAGACAGACCACGATTGTCCTCTAGGCCTTCACAATCAGGTTTGTTGGCAGCTTGCTGAAGGAGAAGCTAGTAAGATTGAGGGTTGTGACATGAGCATGTGCCAGAGCCTGCGACATCGATGGCACGATCTTGGGTGTGTACCTGGGTGTTTCCGAACGACATCCTGCGACATAGACTCATTTGTGCTGTACGTGTTAGTCTCTATGATAAGATTTCTCTCAAGAAGGCATCCCTGTACTCCACCCCGTTATCTTAAATCGAGCCCTCCTCAACCTTCGGAAATGCCGGAGATCCCCGGGAGTTCGCACCGTTTCTGCATCGGACCGAAGGAACTACAGCTCGAGCGGATGCCCACATCCAGGGTTTAAGAAACAGCAGGCTTTGTGCCCAGATACTTGCGAGACAGGGGACAAAGAAGAGAGCGGAAGGGAGCAGTTTATAGGATTAATATAGGGGCCGCAATATATTATACTAATATTTATAATAAGGAACCCCACCAAAACCCTATTCTAATTGTGAAGGCCCCTACATTAAGCTGGGCTGTTCACGTTCCCTTAGGGGTTTAGGGTGTTTTGGGGGGCTTAGGGGTTTAGGGTGTTTTTTTTACAATTTTGGGTTTAGGGTTTTTGGGGGTTTGGGGGCTTAGGGGTTAGGGAGTTTTAAGTATACCACAGCCCACACCCGATCCCTCAAACTCGATAGCCTCTAGAATCGAAGGAAGGTTCATGTTTTCAGGTTGAGTTTTCCACCATGCTTGCATTCGGTAGCCCGCCTGGGTCGGCTTCGCAAGCTGCCGGTTGTTCGACTGCAGATTGCTGGCGAAAAAAAGAGGAAAAGCACCGTCCGTGCATGCTGGTTGCAAGGTTTAAAATGTAGGGTTGTCATCCCAGCAAACACCACAAGATGTTGTTGCAGACTGTTCACGTATCCTTACCGTCAGCCGTGGGAAGGAATGGATGCTCTGCATACAAGTGTTGGAAATACGCGTGCCCTACACACGACACTTCCAGCACGAAGGATCCCATTAGTTACTTGTTATTTCGGATGATGTTAGCGTTCCTGGGTGCGGGCGTTGCTGTAACCCATGTGTGTAGTCCAGGGACATGTAGGATAGGATGTACACGTGCGCTGATGTTGGTTCCACATGAAACGCCCAAAACCGAGCGGAGAGCGAACAAGAGAGAGCGAGAGAGGGACTGGGAGAGCGAGTGAGAGAGCGGGAGAGACAGACATGAGCGTCAAATAATTCGGCTCGGAGAAGCCGTAAACAGTTAAACAAAAAACACAGAGAAACGTGGTCCTGATCTTGCCGCGACTTTCAGTAGCATACAATTTATTTGTAAGTTTTCAGAAATTCACAGGCTTACGGTGTGTTTCAAGAGGCAGCTTGACATCATCTGAAAAATGCAGGCCGCGAGACCGTGAAGCTCGATTTCAGTTATTCTGAGGTATTCTCTGCTATTTAAATGCTTCCTGCACCTCCAGCGCCCCAATAGCTCCGCACATTTCAGTTATCGGGTTTACTATTCTTTGCAATTTCAACGCTTTCTGCATCTCCAGCGGGTCCAATAACTCCGCACAGGATAAGGCGAGGAACCAGACCACCATGTGTCCTCATGGGACTTAGGGAGCACTAGGGTTCAGGGTTGAGAGCTTGCCTGTCAACCCAAGCGAAGGATTTACGAGTGATATGGGCGTTTCCGACAACTAGGGGTACCTACATTATTTTGGGGTCCTTATAATATGGATCCTACTATTTAGTGTACTATATTAGGGTCCCCTGTTTTCGGAAGCTGCCATATGACCATGAGCCTTTGCAAAGGCCGCAAGAGGAAGAGTCGGTATGGCTGGGGTTCAGGGTTTAGGGTGTGGGTTTAATTAGAGTTTAAAGGGAACTCCAGAAAGTTGGAATATGGTTTCAGGGTAGGATACCTTATAATTTACCATAAAGGGCTTCGGATTATCATATTCCAACTTTCTGGCTTCTACTTTAGGGCGTTCGGAGTGTCTTTTGGAACTGTCCAAGGTCTAGGGTTTATAAAGCCTAAAGACTTAGAGCTACGGGTGGACGCTGGATCTTCAAGATGCGTTCCAATTGTTAATATTGAAGCCTTAACTCAATCTTAAACCCCTTCTAGAAACCCATGATGCATCCCCCATAGAAACCTTAACCTACCTCAGCCATAGGACCTGCTAGAACACGTCTACCCCCAGCGTCCTAGGTACTGTCATGGGGGCTACTTCCCCAAATCACAATAGTAA
The DNA here is from genome assembly GCA_905221615.1 of Symbiodinium sp. CCMP2592. Taxonomy (NCBI): domain Eukaryota; class Dinophyceae; order Suessiales; family Symbiodiniaceae; genus Symbiodinium; species Symbiodinium sp. CCMP2592. Next base: position 378,264 of record CAJNDT010003179.1, read on the forward strand.
TTCCTAATATGGAAACTCCACATTCTACTCTATAGGTACATATAGGAACCCCCTAGATGAACCCTAAACCCTAAACCCGTAAAGGAAGGAACCCTAGATTCTATCATTGTGGTAGCTTGGACCCTTGGGGCTAGGAACCCGAAACCCTAATCCCTAAAACCTTAAACCCTAAACCATAAACTCTCCTCCCTAAACCCTACTCCCCAAACCCTAAACCCTTAAATTAAGCCAACCCGAATCCCTAAACCCTAAACCCTTGAATCATTGAACCCTCAATCCTTTAGGACACCCCCCACCCACTCCAGAGCCCCAGAGCCCCTCAAGTCGCATGGGAGTTTCCGAAAATAGGGGGCCCTAATACAGTACCCTAAATACTAGGATCCTTATTATAAGGACCCCAAAATAATGTAGGTACCCCTAGTTGTCGGAAACTCCTAAAAAACTAAACCCCCAAAGAGCTCTTTAAAGGAACCCTTATAGTACCCTTATAGTAACCCTTTAAAAGAAACCTAAGGAACCCTAAGGTACCCCCTATTTTCGGAAACTCCCGCATGACCCAAGGGCAGCTCTCAGAGGACGTCGCCTTCTCACTGGGCCAGGCCGTCTTTAGGGTTTAGGGGTTTAGGGTTTAAGGGTTTAGGGGGTTTGGGGGTTTAAGGGTTGAGGGGTTTGGGGGTTTAGGGGTTTGGGGGTTTAGGGGTTTGGGGGTTTAAGGGTTGAGGGGTTTAAGGGTTTAGGGGGTTGGGGGTTTAAGGGTTGAGGGTTTAAGGGTTTAGGGTTTAAGGGTTTAAGGATTTTAGGGTTTTTTTAGCGCTTAAAGGGTTTAGGGAGCAGTTTTAGGGTTTTTAGGGCTGTTGGGGCTTGGGGTTTTAAAGGTTAGGATTTAGGGTTTAGGGGTTTAGTTTTTCGGGTGTTTAGGGTGTTTAGGGTTTAGGGTTCAAGGTTAGGACTTAGGGTTTCGGGAGTGGCTTTAAGTTTTTTTTTTTCCGATGTAGTTGGGTCCGTAGCAAAAAAGGATGTTTTTAGGTTCAGGGGTTTGTGACTCAAGGTATACGATTTAGGATTCGGGGCTTCGTCGGTCTATGGTGTCTTTGGCTTGCTGGTGTAAAAGTTGTTTGAGTGGCGGGGGTTCTCTAAGTCAAACAGACAGGGTCGGGGTTGGGTTGAAATTGCACCTCTCCACCCCTCAACTTCGCACGCATGCGTACATCACTACTTAGAGGCCAAAACGAACCGATGCCCCTTAAGATCCTGAAGACGCCTAAACCCGAAAGCCTAAACCCTTCCAACTCAGGGAATCTGAGCCCCACTGTGAGGATGTGGACTCCTCCATTGCAGAGAGTGTCTTCGGAATGCTTGAGGCCACCGTGTGGACAGTACTCGATGTGGTCGAACTTCGGCTACCCTAAGGCAGCAAGTAAACATATACTGCCTCCTTGGGGATGTAAAGTCTGGAACTTCCACCTGTTTTGGCCTACTTGGAGTGGTGGTTGGCTGGAATTAGTTCCCTGAGTATGTGGATCGGAGAACACAGGAGTAAGTTCTGAGCAGAGGTGCAGAGCTATCGACTGCAGTGCCCAATCTGAATCCATAACCCGGAGGTCGGAATACTAATTATATAGTCCGCATATGCTCATGACTCATAAATATCATAGACCTTATCGCTGCACATTTACTTACTGAATAAGTACTCAAGCGCAGCTTGGAGAAGTTGCGCAAGTACATTTATTGGGTTGACTTCGAGGTCTGAGTCATAAGCCAGCATATCCAATGTGCGTTTAGTCGCAGTACTTCTACGTTTATGAGCGTTTCTCGTCACTGCCACAGGAACTTTGCAGCAAGCATTATACAAGCATCATTGTCTTATGATTATAAGCCGCCCAGCGGCTGGAGGATTGAAATCCGAGACTGGGATTGGGAAAGTACATAAACATCAGATACGACAACTCCGCCGCTGGAAGGTTCACAGGTTCTGCTATGCGAGTTTCAGAGGAATGGGGTTCCAGTTCCAGTTTAAAACCGAAGTATGGGAGACCTTTTAATGTTCATACGCTGGAGCTATGCCTTTTGTGCAACTACAGATTCCTTGAACAACACATACAACACAACTACCGCCAAGCCTTCAACTACGCCAGTTGTGTCTAGAATTCGTAGTCGTTTCCGCTTGCATAAACATAGCCATGTCGCTTTGACTCCGCCGTACTTGAAACCCTAAACTCTTGAAGAAGGCACGTCGCAACCGAGACCTCCCAGAAACTCCAAAGCCTCCTAGCGAAGCGATGCACTGCAGATTCTGGAGAGATCTTGAAATCGATATTTGGGGTATACTCCAGGGGTTTTGCAATCTCTGGCTTTTCCAGCTCGGAAGGCTTGCGTTCCCGAGTACGACTATGCCGGTGCCATCCGACAGCCGTCAAAAACTCAGCAAGCCAAGAATCCGTTTTTGGGCAAGAGTCCAGCGGCAAAACCGTATGAAGACCGGAATGTCAGCAGAATGCTCCAGACTTTAAGTTCTGGGCACTGTAGAGGTACTTAGCAAGCTTCAATATAGCAAAACAGCTGTCTCGCAGCTTTGTTATCTTCAACACCAGCATCTGATCACCGTCATCGTCGTAAGCTTGATGGTCATCATTAGTGTATCATAAACCTGCAGTTGAGATGGTGGAGAAAACAAGCACTTGATGATTATGGTACCTCCTGCCGCCGTCCCTGCTGGTGCTGCTCCTGCTCCTCCTGCTGCTAAGCCGGCACTGCACCGCTGCTGCTGGTAGAACCCCAAACACCCCCAGTCCAAAACTCTAGACCCCAAACACTGCAACACTAAAGTTAAACCCCATTTCTGCTAAGCTTGTCCGAGTGTGGGTGTCAGAAAAACTTAAACTCCCCCTCCCCCCGATGAGGTCGGGGTCCTCCCTCACGGGCATCGTGCCGACTGGCACCTATCCTTGCCAGGCCTGAGCGGGGAAACATTGTCAGATGTATACTAGTGTCAGGCCGACACGAGATAACTCGCACATGAGCTTTGTAGACGAGTCTAGAACTTGTTCTGGGGTGGCAAGTGCTAAGGTGAGAGTGCGCTACAACCCGTCAGGTATTTATTGTATATCCACCGTTTGCTGTGCTTGCTTGCCGGCAGTTCAAGGCTAGTTCAAGGTGTTCCCTGTGCGCTTCGAACATAAAGGTAGTAGACAGGACGTCGTTCAAGGCTGCAGAGAATAGAACATTCCACTTCAGACTTGCTCTTGAAATTAGGGTTTAGGGTTGAGGAACGATGACTACTCGCCAGTCACCAGTCAAGATCACCATCATCACCACGACGACCGTTGCTGTGCTTCAACCGTATGATCAAGCACATGCTAGAGTTTAGGGACCCGCAAAATAGGACATAAGCATAAGCATGTTGTAGGGAAATCCCTACCTTATTGGGCTTCATTAGAGGGGGTTTTATATGGGATATCCTTTGCTTATGTGCTTTTCGGGGGCCCTGAGAGGATGGAAGCTTCATGATCATCGGTGCCAACGGGGACTCCCTCTTCAAGCGTTTGATGGCCGTGGCTGTCCCAGCAGTGTCGCGTCTAGACCCGAACTCCTATCCTCAATCGAGCACCCTAGCCCCAAATGTGTTGGTCTTAGACTGCGAAGGAACTTGGCGTGATTGTGCATTTGTAGTCTCAGCATTACAGTTCACTGAGTCTGCTTCTTGCTTGCTTGCGCTCTGCTTTCCGCGATCCTAATGATTAGGGCCATGACTGTCTGATGACAGTTAGGTGAAAGCCATCCTCATGGTTTTTGAGTACAGATGCTTCCACTGAGGACTGGTCTTGCAGCTCCGTTTCTTCTGCAGGATTTCCGAAAGTGTAAAAGCCAACGTCGTGAATTTTGGGCTCAACTCCTTGCTTATACAGGAGGTTTTAGGTTGCATCACCCGCAAAGCCCTCAGTTCGTGTGCGTGGGTTTTGGTTGGTCACCTGCGATGTCCATTGAGTCCCTTAGTGATTTGTCTTATCTCTCTGGCTCAGCCATGTGATTCTAGGTATATGAGCTGCCGGATGTTGGCCGAGACGGTACATCAATTCGTGACACATCCATGACCAGTGCAGTTTCGAACTGGCTTGTAGAGCACGTTTTGCAGCACGAAACACCATGGCAACATAACCTCAGTAACTGTGAGCGAGTGCTGGGATGTGTTGGTGGGCAACTGGCTGCATTCGATGCGTCGTTCTGCTCTGCTGCTACTGAAAGTACAACAAAATCCTATAAACAGCATGTCATCCCGAAAGCCCACAACTTGAAAGCTCTTGCCTTAAACCTAGACTCGCCATTGAGATTTAGGTCATGGGCCGGTCAGACCTTGCAGAGGACTGTGCTCACGAGGGTGGTCGGGGATAGCAAGCCAGGGATCATAGTGCCTGTGAAGGAAGGAACGTACCTCGAATCATAGACGGCCGCTTGCTATGTTCTAGGGTCGTTTCAGTTGATTCTACCTGAACTAGGGGACTGGAGGTTTCAAGCCCTTGGGAGTCGGACTCCGGACAGCCACTTCTTTTTGCGAAAGGGACTTGAGAGGCCTGAATGCACAGACACTCCCAGCCTGAGAAACGAATTGCAATCCACCGGGGGCTGCGGTTAACTTGTAGTAAGGCCATACTTGAGTGACAAAAAGCGGGCTTTACCTATAGACTCAACCCTGCTTACGTAATTGCGAGGCATCCGGATCCATGAAGGGCTGTCGCCTAGTCACAAGAGCGTTGACCCAACATTGTTTGTCCTGACCCTGGTCTCGGTTTTTCCTAACCACCAGCACGCATTGTCCTAACCACATATTCTCCCAACTACGCGCAAATGGGCTCGAGATGCAGCTCGGCTTGTGGTGGCCAAGCCGTGGATGCTAAACGATGAGTGCGGCAAGGCATTTGCAAGCTTGCTGCCACCATTAAACAGCAAAGCCAAGCTTCAACGCAGCCAAGAAGACCTTGCGAGTTGCAGGATGTCTACTTGCTTCATGTGACTCGAGACAGTCGATGCTTCTTTCCGGGTCCTCCTGGTAGACTCCTTGTCGGAGGATGGAGGATGAGAAGATGGAGTGGTCGAGTCAACGTCGCTCCAAGGAGGCTGTCGATGTCTATGGTGCATGGTTTGATCCAAACATACGCCACGCGCAGTTAGGGGTAACAATAAGGCGATTGAGGTTTTGAACACTCTGCAGTCGTGGACCCCAGTGACAGCTTTAATGAAGATTCACACCGGGTCAGCCTGCACCATGTATAAGCACATCCGTCCATCCACCCCTTCATCCATCCATCCATCCATCCATCCATCCTTTCATCCAGCCCCATGTATCTACATAAATCCGTGCATGCCTGCCTACATGATTCTTCGTACTGTAAGGGTTATAAGTGTTTCTTTGTTTGGACGTCGCGGCCTCAGGCCCTGAGACCTGCCATAGTTTGTTTTTGGAAATCGTAAGCCGTAAGCCCCATGCAAACCCTAAACTCCACGCGGCCATGGGGTTTGAAGCAAGGCCGCCTCAAGAAGCATCAGCAGATAACAATCCTGTTCGAGATGCATAGAGACAATTGCAACCTTGTTCAAACGAGGTTAAGTCTTCAAGCCGGCAATGAACCAAAACAACCCGAAGTGCTGCAATGCTAAACCTAAACTGTAGGGCTTGTGGTGTTGAACTTAAACCTGTCGTCCAAACCCGAAGCCCAGCTTTCTTCCGCGAAGCAAGCGGGCAGGACAAGCGCTTCGAAGATAATGCCGGGAGGTGCAAACACCAGGATCCTGCTCACGAGGGCCAAGCGGTTTACATCTCCCGGGTCTCTTGAGGGAGTTTCAAGTTTGATGATGGTTCGCTGCGGTGTAGATTGTGCGCACATGCTCCACGGTTAGCAGATCTGCTACCCCATACTGCTTCGGTACCTGTGGATGCTGCGTTGAGTCACAGTCTCGCAGCTGTTCGTCTTCGAACGCTTGTGCCTGTGGACTTCGGCTTCAAGCCTGCGGGTGGATGCTGCCTTATTGGCATGGAACATTCAAATCCCAGAACCAAGCCCCTCCGTGTGCATTTTTCCGAGTGTGAGCGCCGAAATTCGGACGTCCATCAACTGCAGGACCTCTTGGACGAAGCCATCATCGAATGGACCCGGAGCAAGTCTGCTGCGGAAGCCGCCGGCCGGGAATCAGCTCGGAGTTTCAGGTTGACGACTGACGCCGAGCCCCCCTCCCGTCCCGAAACCTTAGAGTTTAGGGGCTTTGGGGCTTTCCCAAACTCGAAAGCCCTATAATTAAAAGTCTTATAGTTACCATGTATCTATCCTTGAAAAGAGTGTCGGACGTCCTTGGAAACATACTCTGCCTTCATGATAAAGGCCCACAAGTGTTTCAGGTTCAGGCCGCGTGCAAAGAGGCGGCTGTTCCCTGCGGTCCCATCTTCTCAATCAAGGCGCTCTGTCGGTTTTGGGCTTAGGATGGCTTAGGTTATAGGGTTTAGCTGTATAGTAGTTTGGGGTATATCCTTGCGTAAAGAGGATGAATGGGCTTTGGAGGGTTCTTCGAAGTTCCACATATATGTTCTATCAGGTTTAAAGAGCTCAACACGGTTGTATACGCCGCCACAACGGTTTTTTGTCGCAGTGGAGTTTAGGCACAGCTTTTCGGAGAGGGGCCATTGGGGCTACAGTGGAAGTTTGACATTTTAGACCAACCATGAGGCTTTCATCCCGATGATTTTTGAGCGGGTGCCAAGACTATCTGCGGGCGATGTTGTCACGTTGTCACATTATGATTGTTATTCCCGGTGTTGCTGCTGTGGTCATGAGTCATAACTGTATTGTTATTGTACTGTTATATGTAGATGTAAAACGTTCTCATCACACGTAATGCAACGCTTTCGATGTTTATCAGCTGAATCAGCTTGATGCCTCGGATCATTAGGCCATGTCTTCCCGATTTCAGGGTTTGCCCTTAGACAGAGCTTCAGTTACAGCAACAAGCTCCACCACCTGCCGCCCTGAGACTAAACCCTTTAGCTTGACCCGCAAGGGGTAGAACCACTTTCCACCGCCTCAGGTCGAACTCTTAAGTTGCCCTTCATGTAGCCATTGCAGACGACCTACAGCCTAAAATTCCAGGACATCATGGAGGACGAGCATTTCCGTGCTCGTGGCTGCTTCGAGGAGCCGTCTGTCTACTCATCAAATGCGTAGCTCCACCCTTCAGGTTTAGGGGTTCACGCTTTAGGGTGTTAAGGACCCTAGCTCTTGAACCTCAACCCTCCGATAGCAGAGGATTAATGAATTAGGTTGGTTGCTTGGTTTCGATTTGAGGGTTTAGGGTTTAGTGTAGGGCTTACCCGAATTGCATGCCACCGCCGGTACACTCTGTAACATGATCTGTGAGGTGATGGTCTGCTTTGAGAGCATGACACTCGTTTTTTTTGTTTTTTGTTGGCCGTGTTCGCTGGTGATGATGACGAGGTTCGTGTCAATGGTGATGATCGCGATGATGATGGTCATCATTGCGATGCTACCTATCATCAAGGTCATTACGGTCATCAAGGTCACCATCACTATCACCTTCGTTGACATCATCATCATCGTGCCTGTCTTGATTTGGGCCAGTCCGGAGAGCTCGGCCAGAGGTGGGAGTCCCCAAAGCCGAATCTCCCAAGCCATGCAGACCACCACAGCAAAGCTGCCTGTGACTTTTCACTCTGCTGCTTTGCCGGAACTTGGGGCCAAAGATCTTCCAGCTTCCAGACTCTTTTTAAATCTTATTGGCGGTAAACTCAACTTTTTCAACTTTTGGGGTTCTCATAGGGTAGTTGATTCTGAAAGTTGCAACTTTTAGTTCCTGGTGCTTTGGGCCAGTGAGAAAATTTGTTAATCGTGTTAAGCCCGAGCCGCAAATCTAAACCCTATCTTACCTCCCACCATGCCTGGAAGTGTTGAAGCAGTGCATGTTGAGCGTACGATTTGTTGACTCTTGCTTGGAGCATCAAGTAGCATCTCCTGTGCTCGCACAAATTTGTGTTGTTCTAAGCATTGACACGGAAAGCATGAGCTGGAGCATGCTAAGTAGAAGAAGCAGGAAGATTGGCAAATTTGCCGCATGATGATTTTTCTTGCATGCGAGAGCATGCTCCTAAAGCATACGGGGTGAATGTTAGAAAACGTCAATCCGTAATTTGCCAGGATGTCCACCTGCCGGATGGGCGGGCGGTCAAGGTGCCTGCGATTGGGCCGGCAACTTACATGCGATGCCACATTCACCCCCATGAGAAGTTGATGACACCTCTTGACTCTCGCTGCGAAGCCTCAATCCTGAAGTAGGCACCAACCTCGCTCCCGAACGCAAGACGTTCACCGATGTTCCTTGTTGGCGCAACGATCTCCTCTGCTCGAACCTTTGCTTCCTCTGATAGTCGGCTGTAACATAGGGGCTAAAAAATCACCAATACGTACCATGTGGGGATATTCGAGGGCCCTTATAACAATAACAATATAGTATAACATACCCAAGCCACTATTCTGCTTGTTAAGGCCTCTATACTGCATCATGAACTCCCGAACCCGGACAGGCCAAGCGATATGGTGACAACTTCCAGGATGCAGAGTTCCCGCATGCATGATCCTAATATCGGCTCCGCCAGATTTTTTCCCGTTGAAGCTCTATAGTTCCTTCTAACGTTCTTTAGATCTTCCTTCTCAGCGCAGTAATAGTAGTAGTAGTTGTTGTAGTAGTAGTAGAAGTAGTAGTAGACAGCCGCGCAGCAAGAACCGTCAGGGGAGCCTTACTTAAAATCACATCTCGGGTTGGTCTGGGGTCTTTGGGGGTTTGGGTGCCCAGCTGGAATCCAGAAACCACGCAACTGCCAGACCTAAAGCTGATCGCATAAATCCTCGGCTCGGCTCCGAATTGCGAAATCTTTACTCGATCCCCACCTCGCAGATTTCCGAACTCCGGATGCCTTTCCTAGTTCGTATGTGGCGAAGAGGAACCAGAACCGCATAGAGTCGTGTAAAGCTTTGGGAGGCTGAGGCTGCACAAAGACTCCACAGTGATGAGCACAAATTCTAAACTAGTACCTGTCAGCTGAAAAGCCATTTCTGAATGCTCAACACCCATAGGCCTCGTCCTTTCGCCAAGGCCCAAGCTATCTGCCACACCTGGCAACACTTCATCGGGTGGCCCTCGATTGGGGCAGCACACCACAGAGGCTGCTCCCACGCTGTGTGATTCTTCGTGGGTGGGTGTTACACCTATATAAGCTCTGAAGGTTTGACCCGGCCGTGAAGCAGGAAGCCCCACAAAGCCTTGAACCACGAAACCCCTAAACCCTAAGCGCCGAAACCCTAAGCCATCCTAAACCTTCAACCACGGAGTCCAGACTATTGGGGCTTTCCTTTGTCACCGAATTAACCGAGTCGTAAGCAGGGTGTCAGAGATTTGGACTGCACCCTGCACCGGCCCTACACCCTGCAAGGGGCATGGACGTGTCTTGGTTCAGGGTAGCGCCAAGTTCTTTCAAATTATGCAAGGAGTCTGAGGGCCTTAGCCTGCCATGATGTTTGTTACAAACATCGTGGATTTGTTCGATGTTGACAGCAAAGTGATTTACGTGAGCAAATAGCATTATGTCCACATCCATCTCTTCGAGAGCTTGTAACCTGACGCCCTCAACCCGCACTGGGCACTTCTCGTATAGCGGTTTTGGGTTGAGAGTTTTTGGGCTATTAGGGTTCAATCAAAAGCCAAGCAGCTCACCAGCTCAGTGTGCATGTTTCGTGCACCTTCCCAAGGACAATGATAGTTATAATGTAAATTGCCGAATAATCGGCAACAGTGTCCTGCAACAAGATAACTCATACCAGTTATACCGCCAAACCCTTTTCCAGTTACTAATCTAACTAATGCTCCTAGATTAGTTGAAGATCCTGGAAGGTGCTTCGTGAGAAGCTTCGGCTAAGTGACGATGAGCTGAGCACCTTGCGCAGCGCGGGCGTCATTGCTGGATCCTAGCTCGCCACATGCTACTACGGTTTAGGGTTTTATATTGTGCACCTTATTGTGGCAGTGTATGAACACCATAAACTTTAAACATCCATAATTAAACCATGAAGCCCCCTACTAAGGTTTGAAATGCACAGAAAACGGCCCGGCAATTTGAGAATGCGATGTAGCCCTTAACCTTGCACCTGGGATTCCACCTAAACCCCTAACCCATCATCACCCTCGCGCCCAAGGTTTGCACCGCTGGGTGCTAAGGTTCAGAGTTCACAAGTTTAAACAGGTGCTTCAAGCATGACTCGGAAAGTATGCGCAAACTTTCTCGACCAAGATATGGAGGAGCAGGGTCAGGAGGTTGTGTTGAATCCAGCAGCTCGTCATCCTGACAGCTAGGTCGTGACTGCCAAATTTTCCAAAAAAAAACGAGAAGTGAGTGAAGTGAGTCGCGGTCGCAGACATCTGCTTTAATCTGCAAACTCTTCCAAATATAGCATCCTAAACCGCGAAACCTTAAAAAGCCTACAGTAGAAGCCAGAAAGTTGGAACATAATTAGCCCAATGCCCTTAAGGTAAAGTAGAAGGGATCCTAGCACTAATCCTCCTAAATCCACGTTCCAACTTTCTGGCTTCTACTATACGGCCTCCATGATCCTCAATGTGAGCTGATTGCTGTGGGTAATGATGTTTCGGGTTTTTCCTGCAGAGAGAAGCTGATCAGGAGCAGAACCATCTATCCGCGAAAAGCATTGAGACCCCGCACAAACTCTTTTTTGAAAAGCCCCACCCAAACCATCCGACTCGGACTCACCTAAACCCAAAACCCAAAACCTAACAGCTTTCGGCAGGGCTGGGACTGGGGCAGCACGTGGGGAACTTCCTGGCAGGGCTGCCAGGGCCCTACAATAGTTTAAATAGTGATGGGGTTGTGTTGATGATATAAATCGCATGGGAGCTATGCTCTATTCCCTCTTATGGGCAATGCAGGTTTGATATCATCAACCGGAGGACTGTAAAGTTGAGGATTTTGTCTTGCGGCTAGCTGGGTTGACAGGTTAACATATTCATTTCATGTGACAGAGAGAGATATTTAGACGTTGGGCACGAGAGGAGAGGGCGCGAAAGGCGGAGGAGGGAGGGAAGGAGAGAGAGACTGCAGTATTCCAGAAATCAATTGAAAGACCTTGAAAGACTTTGGGAGATTGATACACGGATGGTGGCGGTGGAGGAACACGGAAACTTTGTTCTTCGAGACTGAAGGCTTCAGGGATGCCTTTGAGAAGGATTCGGTTCGGGAACGAGCTTGTTTGGAATAGACATCTCAAGAAGTTGGGTTGACAGTTCGGTGACGGACGTGACCGATGTGGTTTCGGGCGTTCCGAATCAACCAGCATCTAGACATACACGCTCAACGGGATGATGTCTGCAACATCTTACAGCACTTCCATGTTGACATCGTTGTTATTCGTTCCCTTGCTCCTTGTCCTCTTGCTATAGTGCTAAGCAAGACCTAGTCAAACCTGCCGTTTCTTGCAAGTCAAACCTGCCGTTTCTTGCAACTACTGCTGGTGTTCCTGCGACTTACACATAGAGACACGTTGCATACATGCGCACAAATCTCAATCAATGGGTTGCTGTAGTCAGTCAGGCGTAATCAACCGCATAGTCATGCGAATGCAGGTGTTGCCGGTTTTTGAAGGTTTCTGAACATAAACCTGTATATTTCTTCATGTGCACACAATGCTTGACACACTATTTTGCAAGTATACGTCTGTATGTACGTATGTATGCATGCATGTAGTCGCTTCGTAACAACTCCCACCTCGAAACCCGAACCATCTCGCACCCCAGTGCCCAAGCCCTTCAAACATCACTCCCGAACCCAGCTTAACACCAAAAGCCTACATCTCAAAGTCTTTGAAGGCCCCGAAGGCCCCAAAACGGTTTAGAGTTTAGGGTTTAGGGTTTATAGTTGCCAAACAAGGCTTAGGGTCTCGAAGTCTCTGCAAGCCCCGTGTGTGTCCAAGGGTGGGCAAGTGAGCGCCCATCATGGTCCTCCTGGGACTCCAGTGCACAATGGTGCCTAGACTTCAGAGGACCTGAGAATCTGAAAAGGTGGGTGGTTTCAATTAGTAAAGTATCCGATCATGTCGATGCTACAATATAACTACTGTAAACCCAATTCTCTCAGGTCTACAAGTGTATGTATTTAGGAGATTGGATATTGCCTCCGGGGTTGGTTCACTTTGAAGCGCATAGGCTTCTTGCGAGAGAGCTCTCCAGCAAGCTGGGTAAACTCTCATGAGTTACGGGCTTATAGTGATTGAGCCGGGGAAAGGCTCGTGAGAATCTGCGTTTCAGCTTCAGCTTAGTGAGGGCATTTACAGAGCGTCGGGCGTCGGCTTCATAGTGTTCTGGTTTGGGGAATGATAAACCCCAGTACGTCCAGCGTTATCTCGCCTTCCACCCAAAATATTGAACGCTGCCAGAGGGGAAAACCGTAGGACGTCAGGCTCTTCGACGAAGCCTGTGCCTCATTAGAGAACCCTGAGCCCTGTACACTTCCCAACAAGATAAGGCGACAGTGGCCGTCCACCTCATGGACTCAGGACCAACTGCACCGGAGTCGTAAGATCGTCCATTGATCTAAGGATTTTTTGCGAAGTGGGGGTTCTGGCAAGAGTGCTGGCTTGTTGATGCCTGGTGGTTCAGGCTTGCGAGGTTCTGCTCTCGGCTTCATACCAAACCCTGAGCCCTAGAGCCTTTAATAAAAGAATCCCCCCGTAACGGGCATGGCTGATCATGGCTGCAAGCAGGAGGGCCACTCTCTCAACCAACTTTGCTAGTCTGGATGCACTGGCTAAAAGACACGAGGGTTACAAACAAGAACCTTTAATAATCTTTTAACCCAGCATTATGGTTTGTTTGTGTTTTGTGTTCGGGGCGCCGCTTGGCTCGTCCGACTTGTGTGGAGTATTGCCTGCCACGTGCGAGAGTGAGAGACGCAATCGAAACCCCAACCACCCACTATGCATATATGTAATATGTATATGTATATATGTATATGTATATATGTATATGTATATATATATATATACATACATACATACTTACTTACATAACTGTATACACATACATACATACATACATACATACATGCCGATCTCGATCTTCACGCAGGGCCGGACGTCCGCTCGAAGTGCATCGCCTGCTCCAAGGCCTGCGGAGTTTGCGGCTTTGGTGGCGGGGTTTCAGGAGGCTCGTGGCCTACCTGGGAATCCCAACACCTACCGTTTTAAGGGTTCTACCCTCTAATTAAGAGGTCATAACCCACTATTTTTTGTAGGGTTTGGGGTCACAGGTAAGATCAAGCCTGATGCCTTACACCTGAAGCCGAAAGCTCGTGAGGCCTTGGGTTCAGGACATTAGGAACCTGATTAAGAAACCCTGGGCCTATAACCCAAAATAGTAATAGTAGGATTCATACAAGGAGCCCGAACAAAGGCCCAATGTTTCTGAATCAGGTTCCCCTCCTATATTAAAGCTCATTTCGGCTTTTGCCAGGGCTTACTGTCATGTCCGACCTGACCCCACGAACCTGGGCACGGCATAAACGGACTGGTGACAGAAGTAGTTAAGAGCAATAAGAGGCCAGACCGCTACTAATCTGCCTAGAGTCCCATTGTAGTTCATTTTTTGGTTAACCAGTTTCAGGTTTAGGATCCTATAATAGAGATTTTGGCTAACCAACGAACTACAATGGAGACTATAGGTGGCCTATCTTTTTTTCTCTGTGTCTGGTTGGTATCGCGACCGAGTCATTCCTGTGCCCTCGCAAGGATTGGTATTTGCAGCTCAAAACCGGTATCTCAGGGCTACGGTTCGCTTTTGGCGCCGTGACGCCCGGCGTGAGGCTCTAATAAGTTACGGTGTATCAAGATCAACTTAAACTTTTACAAGCTGCCACGACTACTCACCCATACTAGAGACGACACGAAAATAGTAGCTACGTGACCCGGCCGATCACTACATCAATTTATGCGTGGATCTTCGTCTTCGGGCTTCTGCTAGGTTTCGAGAGTGCCGGCGACGCATGGGGCTTCTCACATTGTTCGCATTTGCGCACGTCTTGGCCGCTTAGCCTAACCCTGCAGACCCGCCCAAGATACCACTTTGGGAGTGGAGTAGGGATAAGATTTGAGGAAAAAAGTCTCATGGGCCCGAGGCAGCATACCGGGATCACGAGTTCGGCTTTAAGCACATCAGCCTGCTTCATCGTCTGTTGATACACAGGCGGCATGATGAAGTAATGGTACAAGGGCCTGCGAAGCCTATGCATGTCCAGTCCATTCCGCTCTGTCTATGCGAGCGCTAGCTTTCCAAGGTGGCAAGAATGGATACCTTTGAGTCGTGTATCTGCTTGCTGTTTTGGCCCTCGTGATGCAAGGTATCTCCCCACCCCACCCACTCATCCACAAACCCACCCTTCACCCACTGGTTCGCCAAGCAGCGAAGTGTTGGAATTGAAACCCATCAATGTCATCTTCTGTCATCTTGAGTGATGCTTCCACCATCTCCTTCTGGAAGCACCACACATAGACACAGCGCAGTGCGAAACACAGCTCGACAGAGTCGACGGGTGGCAGACTTCCTTCAAGCTTCGTCGAGTAGCTCAGCTATCTGCCAGGGTGTCGGAGCCCCTGCCAAGTCCGTACCGAAACCCAGCCACCTCCTAAGGCCCTGACCCCTAACTCGTAAACCACCTCACCTAACCTACAAGGCAACCCAAGCCCAACATCCTGTACACTCTTAACTCCAACCCCTACAAGACGTCGGAGTCGTAGCAGCCATGGCGATGCACTTTGGGGGTGTCAAGTCCGCATCGCTGCCACATGCGGAAGCTATCCTGGCAGGCCGAAAGCGTTTGGACGTAAAGAGTCGGGGATAGGTGTAAGTAGCATTCTAAGTAAATATGTAAATGCAGTCATACTTCCCGTGCTTCTAAGCCATACTTGCCCTGCCCCTAATCTTCCCTTTTGTCCTTTAAGTGCGGTGTGGGAGAGATAGTGGCTCGAAGGCACAGACGGGCATATGCCTCGTATGTTTAGGCCCTTTTAGGGTTAAGGCTTAGGAAGCTTAATTAGGGTGTAGTAAAGGGGCCTTAATAATTACCTATAGTATGGGGGTTCCTTATTATAAATATAGTATAATGGGCCCCAAAACCCTATTCTGATTATCAAGGCCCCTATGTTAGGGTGGAGGGGGCTCTTCTCTTTGCTAAGCTGGTGGGCCGGCAGGGATCACCGAGCAGGGCGGCTGGGCGATGGTGCATGCCTCTGAGGACGCGTCAGAGACGGGCCGGAGTACTTACCACTACCATCCCATGGGGTTCCTTACTGATTCCAGTTGCAATAATATAATTTGCTTCAAAACCGTATGCTTATCGATAAGTAGGAATTGAGAGACAAGAGTTGGAGATTCTTGCTTCGGGATTGGGGGTTGCGGTACAGCGTCTGGGCTTAGGGTTCAGGGTGTAGCGGTTCAGCGTTTTGGGCCGGGAGCCGCTGTCTTGTTACGTTTTTGTCCTCAGGGTTGAGGATCTCGGTTGTGGGTTCTTCAGTAGGCTTTTCGTCTGTGGTTGCGGCCTAAGAAACCGAAAGCTGCGTTGATGATGTTGATGATTTCCGAACAGCTGCGGTATCAGATTTGATATCCAAGAATAGAGTGCTAGGGTCTAGCGTTGTAACAGTAAGCCTGACGCTGGGAGACTGAGCACACATCGAATACCTCACATCGAATACCTTCTGAGCTAGAAACTTCCTGGTTGATCCTATACCCTGGGCACCGAACCCAAAGCTGGAAACATGTTTTCCAAGTCTGATCCGCGATGGCACGCCTAAACCCTGACAGCCCGCATCTTGAGGAAACCCTTTACCATTCTAAAGGAGCTGCGACGAAACGCGGAGTTCGTCCTGTCCGCAGTGCCTTGCTTCACCGGCCGAGTGAGAGCTCAAAGCCTAGTCATTGGGTCTTGGGAGCCTCTAAGTCAACCCCGATCCCTAGCCCTAGATCCTAAACACCAATCCCTAAACTGTGGTCGTCGAAATTACCCTGCAATGGTGGCTTCGTGACCCAAACCCTCAACACGACATCCCTAACCCTAAACTATATTACGCTCTACGGTCGCACTCGTGTTTGGTAGGGTAAGAGCTTTAGTGGGCTATATATATATATATATATATATGGGTTTCTATATAATGGTTTCTGCAAAGTCTTGAATGAAGGTATGAGGTATGTGCCTTGAACTCCAAAGGGCCTCTTGGGATCCTGCTCAGAGGGTCGTGTTTTTGTTTATACATTGCCTTATCATAAGTTAAGTATCATGACACAAGTTAGGATCCCTTGTGGGGTACATATAAGTTTACCTTTTCACCTACTTACTAAGTGTCCCAGCCCTCCAAGCTTACCTTTGGTTAGTAGGGAATGGAAGATAGTAGTTAACATTGTACCCCATCCCTCCATTCCCTACTAACCAAAGGTAAGCAAGTGCAGCCAAGGTGATCCAGGATGGAGGCTGCCTGATGCACCTTGGCGGCCTTAGCGCTCGAGTTTTCAGATGGGAGTTTCCGAAAATTACGGGTACCTTAGGTTCCTTTAAAGGGTCGCTATAAGGGTTCTTTTAAAGGGCTCCATAGGGGTTTAGGAGTTTCCGACAATTGGGGGGCCTTACTTTGGGGTACCTTATAATAAGGATCCTACTATTTAGGGTACTATGTTAGGGTCCCCTATTTTCGGAAACTCCCAGATAGATGCCGCCGCAGCATTCAGGGCTTCGCTTCGTTTTGATTGGAAGGATCGTGTGGACTCCGACTGATGTAGCCACTAGGTTTGGTTGGGGTTCGGCCTTCTTGAGAAAACGGATCTCAAAACGTAGATTTGGGTTCATCTGGTCGGCGAGTAGAGTGCGCTGCTACATGAAGTGGAGTCGGGGATGGGTTTTGGCTAGTCCTACTTGCAGATGCCCTGCTACAACTCACCCCAAGATCGATCCCTAATATAATAGGGGCTTCAATAATTACCTATACTTTTTTGGGGGTTCGTTATTATGATCATAGTATAATGGGCCCCAAAACCCTATTCTAATGATTCAGGCTCCTACATCAGACTTTAAACCTTAAAACGCGTTTTTTTTAGGGTTTTGACCTGTCGCCATTTGGGTAGATCATCGTGTACATATCCTCAGAAACCCTCAGGAATTTGACCTGAACAGCCCCCCAGGCCTCGGAACTTTTCTAGAGGAGGTGCAAGCCGCAAGATGCCTTGCAAGCAGAAACCTCAAGCCAACGGACATACATCGGGCATGGTAAAACCTTCAGACTACAGTGTGTCTAGTCCTTCCGAAAGTTCGCCTGACTCGGTCGAGGGCGAGTGCCAAAAGGCAAAGTCTTGAAGCGTGAACAATGTTTACGGCACACGGAATAGAACCAAGCCTAAACAAGCCGTCACACATTCCACTCGAGGTATGCATCAGAAGAGCTCTGCGGCGACGAACAGGCCATGCATCCGTTTAGGGCTTCGGGTTTTGAAGGGTCCTTACAATCACCACCTTCGCACCTAACGCGACTAGAGCATAGGCGTAGCTTGTCGATGGTTTGCAGGTTTGTGCACCAAGGCCTGGTGTCTAAGTCTCTGTCTGTCACGAGAAATCCGATGCAGCCTTGGAGAAGCACTTTCTCGTTCAAACTTCGGTTTGGCCGTGATCTCGGCAACTGTTGTGCGGTTTCATAGTCCAGAGTACATTCTGTAATTCCCATAGTTAATTCAGGTTCCTGTTGGCACCGTGGGATTTTGTCCATCGACATTAACCTCAAGCCCTTGTGCACCTGAAGACATTCGGGGGAGAGGAGGCCGCAACAAAAAGGTTCCGAAACATCAGTAAGAATAGTCCTTTACAGTTCCTATGAATATAGTTGCTTAATACGGCAGAATGACCCATCACCCGACTCTCATCCCAAACCTCAAGCCACACACACACACACCAACCTGAGCAATAACAGCCAAAGGTGTCTCGAAGGGGTTGAGGGCCTGGCCATACAGTGATCGCCCAAACAGAGACATCGACCCCATTCCATGAAACCCAAACTCGCAGCCAATGGTTTGGGGTGCAGTCTATCGCAGCTTGCATCTGGCATCACAGATTTATGTCCCATAAGGCATAGCATTACATGAATTAGGGTGCAGACTTGCACAACTTGCATTTGGCATCATGTATATGTATACTGTACATGTATGTGTATATATATATATATATATAATATAAGTATATGTGTGTATATATATATATGTATGTATGTATGTATATATATATATATACTTATATAGTAGCTGAGTGGATACACTTTACACTTCTGCGGATAACATTATGACCCACTTTAGAACTGAAAGCGTACACTTTTCGGGGCTTATGATTTAATCAACTAAGTTAGTTATATATATATATATATATATATATATATATATATATATATATATATAGAAATACACATGCAAGATCTGTACATTCATTGGGTTTGGCGGTGGTTAATCAAAGGGGCGTCTTCAGATTGGTTGGGGTTTCGCTGTGTTTTTTGAAGGGGCGTCTTCCGATAGATCTACGCTTGCGGCTCAAGACATGAAAACAAATCTCTTCATAAACTTTGGTGCGCCTGCTCGGAATCCTCTAGAACGGCCTATATGGCATCGCATGTTTGAGCTTTAAGGATGTTCAGGGTTTGCAAGACTCAGAGTATATACTGTTATAGGATTGAGAACAGGAGCAATGAGCATGGTAAATCGAGTCACATGATCTAGAGGTCCCGCCGATGTGCTGACCTCGTGCCGAAGTCACTAGTAGTACTAGTAGTACTAGTAGTAGCAGAAGTAGTAGCAGTGGTAGCAGTAGTAGTAGTAGTAGTAATAATAATAATAGCAACAGCAGTAGTAATAGTAATCGTAATCCCCAGGCCCTAGGGCCCCCTGCAGGGAACGACCTAATCAGCTGAGCGGGTGGGACAAAACCCGAAGCCCTGAACCCGAAACGATCGACCCCAAGCCCGATTCACCCCGCCTGGTCTGACTGTAAGCCCTCTAGCACAAGCTTTTCGTGCGCATGGAGCGCTGCTGGTGGTGGTGGTGGGGGGCTGCAGGCCTTCATGTGCTTGGGAGAGCTGGTGAAGGACAAGGTTTAGGTCGTAGGTTCATAGGCTTCTACCATCCACCCCATAAACCCTGGCATCCTAAACACGACAACTCACTACTATACCACATTCCCGAAACCGTCGGAAACCCTAACAATCTTGAGATTCTCAACACCATCATCCCCAAGCCCTAAACCCGTTTGGTTCCGACCTCCTTACCTCTCCCTTGACCTGGGTCTGAGGAGAGTTCTTGATGCGTGATCCAGTCAAGATCGGCCACAGGGCAGAGGTGGGACGGCGATTGAGTGTTAAGGGCTTAGGGTTTAGGGTTCAGGGTTTAGGATTGAGTTTTAAGGTTTAGGATGGGTTCAAAGTTCAGGGCCTTTTAAGGATTATATATAGGGGTCAGGGTGTTGGGGGTTCAGGGTCTTCATGGTTTTGCGCTTTAGGGATTGAGACTCAGTGCGCCAGAGACTTCAATTTCAGGACTACCAGTCCTTCTACCATCTTATATGTGCAAAGCGATGCTTGAACTAGGGTTCCCTTCAACATCTCGTTCACAACGGGAGTCCTCCTAAACCCTAAGCAAGCCACAGGTGAAGCTGACGGACGGAAGAGACGTGCATGTACAGACCGTCAGTGATTACAGCACTGGGTTACCAGCCTTTTTGGTGGAGGACCTCGTCAGTAAGGAGGAGATAGCCGCAATCCAGAAGGCTGCTCTGAAAGAAGGCATGGCAAGAAGCTTGACACAAGTCCACAAGAAAAGGGTGACGAAGAAGCGGGCAGCAAGGATTTTCAAGGAGGTCGATGCAGATCGAGATGGTGCCCTGGATTTTCTAGAGCTCAAAGATTTCCTCCGCGAGGCGGCAGACATGGTCGACCTGAACTACACTGCCTTCCTGCATGACCAACTGGGCTTGCCAAATGCAGCTGAAGCAGCGGCGGCCGGCAGGAAGCTCCGTAAGAAAGAGATCCAGGGCATAAACTGGCCAGCTTTCTTCCGCGCCTGCTTTTCGAACTCTCCTGAAACTAGGCTGTTCTCAGAAGGCAGTTTCATTATCGACTGTACTGTCACAGCTTGAGCTTCGTTCAAGACAGCAAGAGCAGCCCAGGAATGGTTCTCCCGATTCTCAAGCCAGGCTTGGCTGTCTTATGAAGATCATGCTGGTCTGAGTGACATTCTGGACAAAGTTGCTCGGGTCACTGGCTTGCCCCTATCTTTGGTTCAACGAAATGCAGAGGACATGCAAGTCCTTTGGTTCTTGAGTTTGTTTGCTCATTTGTTGCCCTTTTTCGCTCTCTCTCTCTCTCTCTCTCGAGTGAGTCTATAGGATTTCCGCACTGCATGCAAATGTAGAACACGTAGCCATTACGCCATCCCGTTTGGTCGAGAGCCCAGGTCTTGAGATATCCACCAGGTGGTGGCCACTACTCTTGCCATCATGACACAGCTGCCGACGCCCAGGAGGCAATCCGCTTCATAACAGTGTTCTTCTTCCTGAAGCTGGGCGGCTTTCGACAGGCTTCATTTGGTCTAATATGTGTGAGATCTGAAGAATGCGTGTGTGTGTGTGTGTGTGTGTGTGTGTGTGTGCATGTGTTTATGCATCTATGCTTGGATGATATGAACTGAAATGAAACGAAATGGAGCGACATGAGATTGGATGGACGAATGCGTGAATGGATGGAACGAATGAAATCAAAATAATTGAAATGAGAATGAAAGAAGAGAGAGAGAATGAATGAATGGACGAGTGGAGAAATGAATGAATGGAATGAGTGAAATGAAAATAAGATGGAATGAAAACGAGTGAACGAGTGAATGAGCTGAATGAATGGACGAGTGAATCAATGAATGAAAATGAAGTGAAGATCAATCAAATGAATGAATGCAGCAAAACGAAGTGATGAACGAACCAACCAGAATCAATGGATGAATTAATTAATGTATCAGTCTATGCATCCGTACCTGCGTGTGTGCTTGCATGCATGCATGCACGCATGCCCATACATACCTGCCTACCTACCTATACCTACCTGCCTGCCTACCTACCTACATGCGCACGCATGTCCGCATATTGTTCGTGCGTTCGTTCAATGACATTCATTTGTTGTTTCACTTTCGCCACGTAAGCACCTATGGAAAAGTTCACGCAGCATGTGCATAGATGTGTATTATGTATATAGACACATTGTCATGTGTGCGCGCACGTGGGTGGGTGGGATGTTGTTGTGTCCTGTTGCAGTGTTGAAGATTTCTTTCAGACATCAACCCAGGAACGACATCGAGGATGGAGGCGAGACTGTCCTCTTCGGCACTGACCTGAACGCAAGCCGTTCCAGAGACTTCTACCTTGCAGGGGAGGATGTGTGGAGCGATATCGAAGCTCAATGCCAATCTGTCCGTAGCTGCCCACAACATCCAGGCGCACAACCACCGCCTCCATTCTCCACTGCCCTTGTAGCTGTGTTCTTGTTAAGGCACTCATACACAAGTTTTCATAGTAGAGGGTCCATAGTAAGTAATCGGCTTTCCCATGTCTACATATGTATATATATATATATATATAGATTAGATATGTATTTATGTTTATATGTGGTTATATGTATGTTGTGTCACTTAGCTACAAAGTTCCAACAAACGAACCCAGGTAGTGAAGCCTCGTGCGGGCAGCGCTCTCTTCTGGTACAACATGGAACTGGAACCAGACGGAAGCGTTTCTCGATTTCTGTGGTCGAGCATCCATGCCGGCTGCCCAACGCGAAACACTGAGAAGTGGGCTTCAAATGTTTGGTTACGTACAAGCGCCATGCGAGATGAACTGTGATCCTGGTGCTGATGATCTTGAAAAAGCCCTGTACACTGTAGACTGCTGTCAGGAGTCTTACATAGCCCACATAATTACAGTAAGCCCCACGTATCGCAAAGGTATGGCACTCCACTAGTCAGTCTTCTGCGTACGATGCCAGAGTCTGTCAGAGAGCAGTTGTCGGGATGTTGCCGGCTGAATGCCTTCCAACCTCTGAAGGTACAACTTCCAAAAAGGTGTACCCCAGTCCGAGACTCCAATCCTTTCATAAACTTGCACAGGTGGTCCTGGCAGTCGCAGCCCCAGGGGGACAAGCTTCTGTTTGTCACCTTTGCGGTTTAGGTTTGGGGTCCTGACCCTGCCATCTAATTAGCCGGTTTCTGGGTGGTACCAGTACATGGCCATCCCTAGCAATTAACTGCATGCGAGGGGGGCCCAAATACTGGAAACATAAGCCAGAGACGGATTGCCAAGCGCACTCAGATGTGCGGTGCAACGAGTCTTCCTTTCAGTAAAGGAGCGGGAAGTCTTCATTCCATGCTAAACGGCCCAGTTACATATGTGCAGGTGTCTTTAACTTGGAGTTGCTTTTGTGTTTGTTGAAGAGGGTCGTTACAAGCGTCCCGGAATCGGAGGCCAGTTTTCAGATGCGCTATTTTGCTGAAACTCCGATGTCAAGAGTCACGAAGCTAAAGTACCATAAATCCTGGCTATATCTTTGCTTGCTCGTGGCCTGCTTTGGTTCTGGGTTGTATGGAGGCTAACCACTTCGATGTCAGGGGATTATCACGGAAACGGGCCCTCGTCTTGGGGGCCCCTGAAGGGTCAAAATCTTGCGAGCTGGACGCCCTGAGCGCTTGTCCCAGTTGTGAGAGCATAAACCGCACCCACAACCATAAAACCAGAACTCTCAGTACTGGCTAGAGGAAGGGCAAACAACCCTAACAACAAACAAGACCCAACAAACTAACAAACCCTCAACACCAGCTTGCAATGAGATCGGCCGTGAGATCCCGGCTCCCTGAAAAGCCCCTCCTTCTCTGACTCCTACCTAGAAACGCCTGGTTTATGGGTTTTAGGTTTATTGAGCTTGAATCTGCAGATTTTACTCTTGCGCGGAGTGCTAATCATCTTATATATACCAAGGCCGTGGAGCAAGATGGCAATGCCATGCGTTACGCTTCGCCCGCGCTGAAGTCGGACCCCGTCTTCGCGTAGCCCGGCCTACCCTATTGCGGTAAGCTTGTTGGGACCCAGTTGTTCTGTAAAGAAGGTCGCTTCCGGAATATCCAAAAAAGGCACGACAGATTGATTATGTGATTATGCCAAGGACGGTCAAGTGCCAAACCCACAACCCCATGGGACTCGAACGCAGGTGCCTCCAGGCATATGGCTTTCGAGTTGCCTTGGTGTCAGTGCACTGAGCCAAAGAATACATAGGGTATGACAGTCGTAGGCGTCGGTATCAGCATCATCAGAGTTCAGGCGTCTCGGCTTTCAGATCAAAGGGCCAACTACTCTCAATCGGAGACTCTAAACTGGAAACCGCCATCGAGGTTCGATAGCATAGGAATCGGGATTTATGTTTCCATAGGCATGTTTCCTTATAGTCTCTTAACATGTAGTACAAAAACATTCAAAAAATACCCAAAACCCTACTCTGTTTCACCCCGTTGGCTGCAGAGGCTCGAAGCAATCAAGAAGAACAGCGAGGCGATCCTTTACATCTCGAGAGATCTCCGCCTCTTGTCGACAAAAGGATGCTAGGCAAAATCAACTCCGGCTTCCTGGTTTGGGGTCCATGCGACTCACCCTAAGGGTCCATGTACTCATATAGTATATACATTGGCCTCAAAGTGCACCCTATATCGATACATTGGGCCCAAAGTATACACTATTTGGGTACATGGACCCTCAGGGTCAGTGATAGTGATACTCAGTGTAGGGCAGGTATTGGGAGGATGCAGCAGCCTTGAACACCGCAGCGTACCTTTGACGGGCCTCTAGTCTCGATTCCTCGCCGGCGACAGCCTGCAACACTGCAAAATTATACATTGCCATGCACAAGAAGACAGGAGAACAGACAACAGACTCTTGTAGTGGTAGCAGAATCTACGAGAAGCATCCGGAGAACAAGCATGACATCATCGCTCTTTTTGAATGGAAACTATGCTACGCTGTAACCAAACCCCTGAAAACCGTAAGTTAAGGCGCCTAGACTGCGAACCCCGAGCAACCAGACCTGGAAAGCCTGAGCTCCTTCTAAACACCCGTATAAAGGGAACTCCAGAAAGTTGGAATATGGTTTCAGGGTAGGATACCTTATAATTTACCATAAAGGGTATAGGATAATCATATTCCAACTTTCTGGCTTCTACTATACCCGTATCCCACTGAGCGCCGCAACTCTGCGCCCGAAGCTTCTAAAGCCGACATAATACAGGAACCTGATTCAGAAACCTTAGGCCCTTTATTAGGGTTCCTTTAAAGGGGTCTATAAGGGATCTACAAGGGTACTCTAATAATGTAGGAACCTGATGAAGAAATCCTGGGCCTGTATCAGAGTTCTTAGATGAATCCTAATTTTTTAGGGGTCATAGGCCCAGGGTTTCTTAATCAGGTTCCTACGTTACCGAAGTGCCGAAGCCGAAGCCTCAAGCCCAAACTATCTGGGAGTATCATTGCTAATTTTTCCGAGCCCCGCAATTTATCATCCAATTTATTTGGTTATTTCTCCGGAGAGAAACCTGAAGATTCTAGGAGAAGCCTCTGATTACAACCCCCAAGCCCTTAAACCTAAACTCTCCTTCCTAACCTATTAGGGGCCTAAGGAGGAGGCTAGATGGGAGTTGCCGAAAATGGGGGAGACTAATATAGCACCCTGAATAGTAGGATCCTTATTATAAGGACCCCAAAATAAGCTGCCCCTAATTTTTGGAAACTCTTAAACCCCTATAGAGACCTTTGAAGGAACCCTTATAGTACCCTTATTGTAACCCTTTAAAGGAACCTAAGGAACCCTAAGGTACCCGCCTGTTGTCAGGTCAGGACCCGCACTTCACCCTGCAGGCCGCTCTCTCGGGCTGCCACCTGGTCCTCGCAACTGGGTGGTTTTCGGATGATATGTGAGTTTTCGAAGATTGGGGGGGGGGGGTACCTTTAAAGGGGGTCTATGAGGGATCTGTAGGGTTTAGGGTTTGGGAGTTTCCGAAAATTAGGGGTACCTCATTTTGGGGTCCTTATAAATAAGGATCCTACTATTCAGGGTACTATAGTAGGGTCCCCAAACTCCCATATAGGGGCCTTAATAGTTAGCTTTAGTAAGAGACCATTAAATGGAAGCCTTAAAAGGCATCCCTTATAGAGATCCTATTCTACCTTATACTATTTTGTGGGTTCCTTATTGTATTTATGGTATGCCATAACCCAAAACCCTATTCTGTTTATAAAGGCCCTACAGTGTTCTGGGAGCTTCGGTATGAGTTTTTGACTGAAGGATTCGGGGTGGCTGAGTGCTTCAAGGTTTGGTACAGAATTCAGGATTGTCAGGTTCAGGCTTAAACCCCTGAACCCCAAACCCTGAACCTAAACCCTAAATCCCTAGAACATCCTAGAACCTCATCTACCATCGAAGTATCCTGCAATGCGGGCCTCGTCCTTGCTAAAGTAAGCGGGAAAATATCCCAACCACCCCCCCTCAAAAAAAAGCAACATCCTTGCAGCTTGAGGCTCCAGGGACCTCCTCGATCCGAGGTTGCGCGTTTGGCTGGAGCCTTGCCTGCCCAGATAAGAGGGGTTCAAAGCAGGGTTCCAGAAGGCTTCCCTTCAGTTGTATAGGGCCTTAACGGGGCCTGTCATGCTTCCATCAAGGGTTCTAAGGTACATGGGGTTTGTTTAAGGAAGCCTTTCTGAGGACCCTGCAGAAACAAAGGCATTTGCAGTTTCAGGTGGCATAAAGGCAATGCTATAGGACTTGAACATCCCAGTTTGTCGATTTAGGTGGCTTTGGGGACTTCGATTCGGAAGGTTCGGGCGATGTGGGGTTTAGTTAGTTTTGGCGCAGATTTAGACTCTGGGCTATAACTGCGCTGTCTCTCACATCGGGTGCTAGGCTGCTGGAGCAGAATCGAAGTGCGGCCAGGATCGGCGTCACGATTTTGAAAAAAACTCCGAAATGTGGACCGCTTTGCTCCGAGATGCCCGACGTGGGGTTGTGGGTTGCGAGGGCTCGCGGGCGTAGGGTGGTGCAAAGGTCATCGATCTGTAACCGGAACTTGGTCAAGAGGAAGTTGTGCACGTTTTCGGATTGGGGTTTTGGCCGTCCTGCAGGCAGATTTGTTTGCTGTTCCACGTCATACTTGCTGAGAACCAAAACGGTGTATACTGTATGACCCTAAGGGTCCATGTGCCCAAATAGTGGCACAATGTGTCGATGTAAGGAGTACTTCAAGGCCAATGTATATAATGTACGAGTAGATGGACCCTTAAATTGACGCAAATAACTACTATTCTGAAGGGGGACCAAGGCAAGATTAGACTCTTTCGACTTCCCCCCCGAGCTCAGGAGCAGCGAGATGAGCTCTTGGCCAGAATGCGGACTGCCATCGACGACCAAGATGTCTTCGGCGTCAGGGAGGCGCCACTGAACCCTCAAACCCTACTTGGAGGTTCATGGGTAGTCATATGTATATATATATATATATATTTATTTATTTATTTATACATATGCGTGGGGTTATATGTCGGCGATTAGCTATTTTCTAGCCCATATTCGGGGACTTATAGCCGAATAATATCTACCCAGGCCATGAACCTCCAAGTATTGCATGGGTCAGAGTAATTAGTCGCAACGCTCCCGCCGTGTTATACTGTACTAGACTAGGCCCTGTTCTAATTGAAAAGGCGCAATTACCACGTCTTCCAGTCGAGTCGAGCCCAGAGGCCCAACCGTATCTCAGGCTCAGGTACCCACGGAATTCCGCAGTGCGAAGTTCCCGTCATCCATGTGCCCTGCCCGAGATGGTCACCATGGCAGCTCCAGTCTCTCAGTTCAGTTCTGAACCACCATAGTGAAAGCTCCACAGCCCCGGCAATCCTGAAAGTGAGTGCCGACAGAGTGAACCCTTGAAGAGGTCATCAAGGATGGTGAAGAGCACGGTTTGTCAGCATCTTCGCTGCAACAAGGTCTTCACTTCCGCTCGAAACACCTCCAAATCCACAGAAACAACTTCGCAACCTCCAATTGACCTGAAAGAGACAAGCTGGGAAGCCTCTATCCAAACATGTCGGCTTCGTTTTGTTGACTCGCGTCCTGAGTTGCGGCTGTGACTAGACGACCCGGCCCCTCCAATTGAAGATAGGGCCCGACAGATGTTGAAGGGCTATGTGCTGGGAACATGATGTGCTTTCTTGCATTTTCTCCAATGATAAACCCTAAACCCCAAGGATCAAGATCTGCAAGAACCTCGAATGGCGCTCAAGAAGCTGGTGCCGTGGCAGCAGTGGAGCAGACGCGAAAGCCTTGCCTTCTGCCTTGACTGTTGAGCGAAAGCTTCATGGTCTCGAAGTTTGTATTGATACCTGCCTGTAGCTTGAAAACGTTTGCCTTTATGTGGCTCCTTACTATGCTTTCATTCCTGAACCGGCCGGTTTTTTTTTTGGGCCGCACATGTACTGGGTCTGCGAGGTCACCGAACAACATGACATCGGAGTATAGAATCAAGGGCAAGTACTGTGGGACTCTAGTTCGGCCCCATAGAAGGACCCAGTAAACAAGGAGGCGAGAGGTTTCAGGACCCACCCTGACCCACCCCCTCACCCGCAGGCGCAGGGATCCGCAGGGTTCACTGGCTTGAGTTATTTTGTGGGTTTACGAGACTGGGCGGGCCAATTTTATCGGCTCCCTGCAGACGACCCTTCACCCCAGAACTGTAGAACAACCCCTGCCCAGATCAAGTACAGTGAAGTTGGCAGCTTGTCGGGCGCTGAGCAAATGGGAAAGGGATTGCCCCTGATCCACGAACTTGGCTTTAGCGATACGGGTTTGAGGCATGGTTACGGCTTCGGGGTTTTGGGATATAGCCAGAAAGCCTTTGAGCAGGACGACAGCATTAAAGGCTGCGATTCAAGCCCCAAAGCCTCGAATGCCCAGCCGAGATTCTCCAGCTTAATTAGAACCCGAAGTTCCAAGACACCCTGTGGCCTAAAGCCTCATTCCTGAATTATTACTGCAAGTCGCGATACATCCTAAACTCCTGAACCATGGGTGCTCGGCGTTTCAGCAGACTGTGGGATTGGAAGCTTGGAGATCAGGGCGAAAGTTTGCACCTCGTTGAGAGTTTTTTCTGGTTCGGTGATTTGGCTCCAGGGCTTAGGGTTTAGAGGTTTCACCACTGCGAACCATATCAAGCCCCAAAGGCTACCAGGCAGGTTCTCGGCCTACGGGTCGTGCAGTCAAGGGTGTAAAGCTTTGAACAGGAGTGGGCTTAAAACACGATAACAAGCGAAGCAACACGCCCAAATATGATCGTGGGAAGCCAGGAGCCTTGAACCGAACGGGAAAGAAAGCCGTAAGCTGCTTCGAAGGACTTGCAGGTTTTAGTTTGAGACGTTTCGGGCTCGCGGCCTGTTTGCGGGCTTAGGTTTGGCATGGAGGGGTTGGTTTCGAGTTTCTCACTGGTCAAGTTGACATTTACTGTGTGAAGGTGGCGATGACGGGGTCGAACATTTCGTACATCCCTGTAAAGCTTCTGTGGTGTCTAAAGCAAGAGCTAGAGCAGCATCTAAGTCATCGCAGATGGAGATGCCACACCCTTCGTTCGGGGCGTCGAGCTCTGTCTCAGCAGTGTCCCCTTCGCTGTTCGTGGGCACATCTATCGGGGCTCTCCAATCAAACTTGTTTCAATCGCACTTAAGATCCGAGGTTGACTCAGTCCGACAAACAAAACCTATTCAACCCCAAATAACGTGCGTAATTAGCCCGTTTATCTGCTACGTCTCGGAACCTCACCCCGCCAACCTGATCTAAGTCCAAAGAGTTCCTTGCTAGGTGGGAGCCATTGCGACCAGGCGTTAGCAGCCTGGACGAAGACTTTCCACCGGGGTTTCTGGGTGCGGGTTTCACGTCCTGGGTGGTTATGGCAGCTGGATCAGCAACTTACACTTATCGTTCCATGCAACGTGTGCAAAACACAAGTACTTCCCCAGATTTCGGAGGTTCGAAACGGTCATGGGGCAGCAGCCTGCAGGCGTAAGAGCCTCCGTCGAATCTGATACCGTCTCACTACTTGGATTCAGGGTATAGGCTTTAGATGCATGGTTTCCCAGCTCAAATTAGAAAGCCGTGAGTCGCTGTTGGAGGCTTGAGACGAATTTCCTGGAGCGATGTCGCAGCATTTTTCGGATGAGTCATAAGCCTAGGTGGCGAGGCACCCATCGTTCTCTTGCGAGGCCTGGATGACCTGGTTATAGTCACGACTCGTAGTTCAGATGTGGCTTACAGGGCCGGTGTATGGAGCTTGGCACTAGATCCATCATACTTGGTACAGGCTGCGGGGGGCTCGTGTCTAGAGTTGGTCGGCATCATACATGTGTCAATAGAGCCTTTTGTCGTACAGGAATGATTGCCGTGATACTTGCGTTTATGAAGCGTTTCTTTCTGCGTTTGGGCGGCCGTCTAGCTAGCCGCAATAGATGTCATGAAGTGCGAGAAGCTACATTTTGCAAACAGCCGGCTGCCACTCTGGGTTCATGAAGACTCTTTGGAACCCCAAGCCCAATAGACCTTCAACACTCCTTCTATTCTATACCCGTACATATACAGCCTGGTAAAAGCCTTCTTACCCGAATAAGCCGAAACCCTGCGCCCTAGAGCCATAGACATATTTTTATCGTTACCAACACTATTCCTTCGGTTTCCATATTAGTTACACAATACATATGGGAGTTTCCGAAAATAGGGGACCCTGACATGATACCATATAGTACCCTAAATAGTGGGATCCTCATTATAAGACCCCAAAATGAGGTACCCCTAATTTTAGGAAACTCTCCCCCAAAGCTGGTCGCATGGAGGTTCCTGGCTCGCCGACTTGGCGAAGGCGGGCGGCCGCCTCCCAAGGCGCCAGGAGCTTCCCAGGGAGGCGATCTGGGCCCCTCGGCTCCCTTTGTTCTGGATTCCGCTTTAATAAAGAGACCTTAATAGAGGCCTCAATAAGGCTTGATAATTGCCCATACTCTTTCGGGGGTTCCTTAGTATAGTATAATGGGCCCCACAACCTTAGTCTGATCATCGAGGCCCTTCTGTGAGGGTTCAGGGTTCAGAGCAGCTTCCGGACCTGTGCTTGTGCGTCGGCTTCAGTCAATATGGTTGCAGGTGGTGATCTGGCTAGACCCAGAGACTCCAATATCCCTTAATTAAGGAATATTCCTTAAATTCTAGTAGGATCCCTAATATGATTTAAGGACTATTCCTTAATTAAGGGATATTGGAGTCTCTGGGGACTTGAGTCCAGTGGCTTTTTCTTAGATAGCGAATGGGAGAACCTTACACTTTTTGGCCTTATATACATTAGCTCTATCTCACAAAATTTGAACTTTTTGGGGCCCGGTTGTTGAAGAAGAGAGATTAAAAAGGGTTTGGGGTTGAGGGGGGTCTCAAGCCCAGTTGCAAAAAGGTTTTTGCTTTGCGGGCCGCAAGGGGTGGGGTGGGGGGGGGGGGGGCGGGCATTTAAGGGCCTCTATGACCTAAGGGTCTCAGATATGACCTAAGGGTCTCAGAGATGTAACTTGGGGAGAGCTGCGATGGGGTTTAAGAACTGCCAGGCGGCGAGGCTTGCAACAGGTCTGGGCTTGAAGAAGGATCTACATTCTAGATCAGGGTTCAGTGTCCAGTTGGGGCAGGATCCCTCATGAAACTACTACTGGGCTATAGATACCGTATGGGAGCCGTGGCCTGGAACATATAGGCTTTATAAGCTTTTGCTAGAGCTAAACCCCATGCACAACTTGTTTGTTCATCCCGAACCCGGGGCCTTCAAAGCCTTAGGCTGTTTAGGGTTTATAGGAGTTAAGGAGTTCGGGCTTTAGGGTTTAAAGGGTTTAGCGTCATACCCCCAAAAAAGCAAGGGGGCCATGGAGAAGATCTAATCCCCCCAAAAAAGAGTAGTAATCATCGTACATGATCCTAAAAAGAATTCAATTAATTGATAATTTGTTCTAATCACATTATTAGCAGTAATGATCGTACAGCAACACTCAACCGCTTATTTGCTCATTCGCTAGCTTCAGGCTTTATAGGGACTAGTGTAGACTTTTGTTATCTAGAGAACAACTGGGAGCAGTGCTGCTGTTTGCGAGCATGATTACGCACCATTCGTACTTTCTTTCTGTTGCACCACTCTTCGCAGTCCAGCCTCAACTGAGGACTGCGATGAGCTGGAAAAAGACGCTGAGGATTGTTTTCATGCAACTGGCTTTGAGACAGGCTTTCAGTTCTGTCGGTTATTGTCGCAACGAATGCTGCCATGCATGCGATCGTGACAACTTTTTGCCGGTTACATCAAGCGGGCCTCATTCATTTTCCCAGGCCATTCTAGCCGCCAGATGTCAATGTCGGTGCCGGAAACCCTAGAGCAATAGAACTTGTAGTCCTTATCAATTTGTCTGCGGCGCTCGCGGCCAGGATTTCGACAAAGGGCGGCACCAGCTAGCCACCAGGGTGGTGGCAATTTCGTGCACCAGTTGCAAGCCAGTTCGATACTTCGTGTCAGTTGGATTTATTTGTCATGGTTCTGTTCATTGTTACGACTATTGTGCTGTGGGGATTTCAGTCGGACACCTGCAGAAGCCACGCCCCCCGACCATGACCAGCACCAACTAAAACTTACAGAACTCACATGGTAGTTTCCGAAAATAGGGGACCCTAATTTAGTACCCCGAATAGTCGGATCCTTATTATAAGGACCCCAAAATAAGGTCGCCCCCAATTTCCGAAACTCCCACATGCCACCATCGAGTGATAAAATGCCATGCAGTTGTCCAGAAGAAGAGCCTCGAAGCGTGCGCCAATGGCTAGGATCTGGGTACGGCCCCCGCTCAGTAATAGTTGGATAATATTCATAATGCAGATATATAAGGCCCTTCACAATGGCCCTATTATAGACTGTTACTGTATGGCGGCCGTACCCAGGCTAGGATCTCTAACAGTCGGCGGTTGCGGTTACAAGCTTCGAGGAAGGCCTGCAAGAGGAGCCATCCACTGACCCGAAGATGTCGTGCAACAGCCCTTGTATTATAGGGGGCCTAAATAATTACCAACATTATCCCCTAGGGTTCCTTATCATAATTATGGTATAATGGGCCCCCAAAACCCTATTCTAATTATTAAGGCCCCTATAGTAGGTAGGAACACTTGCCATGTCGAGGGCTTCTGGGCAGATGAACCGCTGCTTTGTGCATTCTTTCCTCTATAAGCCTTTGGGGGGCTAGGGTTTAGGGTTTAGGGGTTTAGGGTTTAGGGTTTGGGCTTAGGGAAAAAAGGGTTCAGGGTGTTTGCTTTCTTTCCTCTATATAAGCCTTGCGGGGCTGGAAGGCAAGGCTTAGGGTT
The DNA here is from genome assembly GCA_905221615.1 of Symbiodinium sp. CCMP2592. Lineage (NCBI taxonomy): Eukaryota > Dinophyceae > Suessiales > Symbiodiniaceae > Symbiodinium > Symbiodinium sp. CCMP2592. The sequence continues at coordinate 410,867 of CAJNDT010003179.1, forward strand.
TCAAAGGTCTAGCGGCTCGTGGGTTCTTCGGGTGGACATGTGCATTGTGGAACTGAGGTATTGTTGGCTCCTCGGCATGCACCCGATCATGCACCCGAGGGTTGAGGAGGAAGGTATTGCACAAGATGCGCGTTCGGTTTGGGTGCTTGTGGGTGAATGTCCTGCTCTGAACTCCAATAGCCGGTGTTGCCTGAGCTGCGACAGCGATGAATCCGGATGTCGAGCTTGAACCTCCAGCTGCAAATACTTGGAAGTGTGGAGAGCACCATGCATATCACTAGAGTGGCAACACCGTGCAAATTATCGACGACGACGACCGGCTATTACGAGATGCTGTGACTGCCACTTCGCCTTCCTTCTGCTTCTTTGCCACCGACGCGCAGCAAGTTGTAGACATTGGAAGCAAGCAAGTGCCAGCTGCAGGAGCTCCTAACAATTCACCCTCAAGACATGTCAGGTCCTCTTTTTCGCATCCCGAAGATCTGGTTCCTAATTAAACTTTCCACCCGTGCTCTGAGCCCAGAGCCGCATACCATGAGAGTCTGCACGCGGAAGCCAACAAGTTCAAATCCATATCCCAGCGCCCAGTCATCCGATGAAATCTGAACCCTACACTAGGTGTTGCTTTCGGACATTTTTTATTTTTGTTTTTTTTTGCCCGGCCTTGGTTCAAGTCCCTACAGTAGTATTATAAGCATCAGTAGTAGTTGCAGTATAGCAGGAAGAAGCAACAAGTCGTCGTAGATTAGTACTGCGAGATTGGTCGTAGTTGTAGTAGTTGTTGTTGTTATTATTATTCAGACGCTGTCTATTGGGGCTCAAGGTCTCAGGGTTTGGGGTTTAGGGGGCTTTTGGTTGAGGGTTCACGGTTTAGGGTTCAGGGTTCAGGGTTTAAGAGGTTTTTCAATTTAGGGTCTAAGTACACTAACTAAAGTACTGTTGTGATTGAGTTGGGGGAGATTCTGATACTCTATGTAATTATAATCGTAGTAGTAGTAGTAGTTGTTATTGTTATTATTCAGATTTCAGACCCTGTCTATTGGGGCTCAAGGTCTTAGGGTTTGGTGTTTAGGGGGCTTTTGGTTGAGGGTTCACGGTTTAGGGTACAGGGTTCAGGGTTTAAGGATCCGGCTAGCCCCAAGCCCAGTAGCAAAAAAGAAGGGTTTAAGGGGTTTTCAATTAGGGTTTAGGTTTTAGGGTTTCAGGGGTTTAGGGTTCAGGCATTATAGGTAGGACCCCTTTGAAGGCTTAAGTATTGGGATTTAGTTCTAGTAGCAAGGTTTAGGGCTTGTAGAACTTAAAGCCCGAAATCCTAAACCCCCCATTCAAGCCTGATTCAACGAACCCGTAAAGAAGCCCTGTACTGGTGTACTTAGACCCTTAAATTGAAAAACCCCTTAAAGCTTGAACCCTAAACTGTGAACCCTCAACCAAAAGCCCCCTAAACCCCAAACCCTAAGACCTTGAGCTCTCCTAACATGTGGTGCGCCGCTGGGCGCGCGCTGGGCACCGTCGACAACATCGAGGTGCCCGCGGGGAGAGTTGGGGGGTTTTAAATAATAATTAATTTTAAATAATAAAAGGCTTTGAGGCTGTAGTAAGGGTTTTATATAAGGTTTGGATCTTAGGGTCTTAGAACAGTTCATGTGGTTTAGAGTTTAAAGCTTCACTTAGGGAGTTTCGGGTCAAGGGTTGTGTGCATCGGGTGTTGTCGGGTGTTAGACTCGGGTTTGGGGTAGGGGGTTATTTGCGGGAGGTATTTGGGTTTGAGGTGCATGTGCCGTTTCCGTAACATTTCAGCGGTTTCAGCGTCAGCCCTTAGGACCACGTACATGTCATGTTTCCAGTTTAATTATTAGACTTAACTTAGATGTTTTATTTCAGTTCCTAGGTTCATGGGCATAGGCGATGAGCGATACTAGGCCTTAGGCGACTTGCGATGATTTACACTTAAACTTACTTACTTGCACTCACTGTCACAGTCACAGCTTTCTAGGCGATTGCAGGCGCAGGCAGGCGTAGGCGCAGGTAGGCGTAGGCGCAGGTGTAGGCGTAGGTGTAGGCGCAGGTGTAGGCGCAGGTGTAGGCGTAGGCGTAGGCGTAGGCTAGGTGACTCGGTGCTCTAGCCATGCCGCCGGCGTTGCCGAACGTCCCACCGTCGCCGGCGGGCTCGCTGCTCATCGCCTGGGGCGCAGAGCACGAGTACCGGGCGATCGGTGCCCTGATTGATTTAGTATTTAAGAACGAATCTGGTCAGCTATTTGATTAATGACTAATAATTAATAGTATACAGTCTATAAATTGGTTATTAATAGTTCTAGTAATAACAATACTAATGCGGAGACTTGTGCGGATGATAAGCATCATATTGTACTTTTCTAAGCAACAACTACATTCTTATCCTACTACGGTTTTGGCCTTTGGGCGCCAATGCGAAGGCAGTGGCGGAAAGGGCCGGAGCGTGATGCCCGGCCACTTGAAGCACACGTACCCCGGCCATGTGCACATCACGATTGACGTTCGTCAATTCATGGAAGACCCCGACAAAAAGGATAAGCAGGGGAAGGGGTCGGCGGCGGCGTCGGGGTCGGCGTCGGGGTCGGCGCAGGCGCGGGCGAGGTCCAACTCGCCCGGACCTTCTCGCAAGGTCAGGGGAGACTTGGATGTTCAGGTATCAGCTGTTTCTGGTCTTTGGGAATAGGACACTGCATCAGTTCAGTTGAGGGTTCGTGGTTTAAAGTTTAATGGTTACGGATGCCCACCCAGGAATCTGGCACCCGGCGAAGAACGAGGAGTTCCTTTGTGCCATGCTGCAGGAAGCAGGCTTCCTTCGGGCGCTGGCGGTGGTGACAGGTATTGCTTTGATGTACATCAGGGCGTTGGTGCTGGAGGCGGACACGGTGGCGCGGGCGCCGTTGCTCTTCCAGCTGATCTGCACCCTGGTTGTGTACAGCCTCATTATTTTTTCATTTTCTCCGTAGTTGCACGTTGAAGCTCTAAACCTCTAGTCATCTAAGCCTTACATCAGGTGCACAAGGGAAGCACAGATCAGCGACGCTGGCGGTGGTGTTGGCGATCATCTTCGGCATCCCTTTTGAGTTGCCGAGCCATGAGCTTCGGCAATGGGTTGCTGGCGACCTTAACTTGTCGGCGCAGGCGAAGGGGCTCATCGAAACGGCGGTGGCGAAGGTGGGTTCGGCACTGAACCTGTTGCAGCCGACGGTGCCAAAGGCACCGCCCCCTGGTGCAAACCCGCCGGCGACGAAGGCGATGCCAACCAAGCCGAAGGCGCCGGCGAAGGGGGATGGGAAGGGCGACTCCAAGGGCTCGTCTCAGGCGCAGGCGTCGGCGTCTCCTGCTCAGGCGTCGGCGTCTCCTGCTCAGCCGCCGAGTGCGACGGACCAGGCTCGGGGTGTTGTTGTAAAAAGTTGCTGTTGTGGGTTTAGTAATAGGCATAGGTTCGGTTACAATATGTGGGGTAACCCACGTTTGCACTTTGGGCGTCAAGCAGTTCTTAACTAATCACCTTTCCAAGCCTAGGTCTAAGGCCAGTAGTTAAGCTGGAATCCTGGAAGGTGCGCCAAAGTGTCATGGACAGGGCGCCGGCGCTTTACCAAACCCTGCTCGAGCTGGATGTTGATCAGCGGACATGGTCGGTGCCCAGGCTTATGTTATCCGTCCTGATCCCAATAGACTTAGATAAAATAGTTATTAATGGCTTCTAAGTTCTAAAACCCTGGATTCTCCTTAGTAACCCTGAATCACAAGACTAGCTTTGAAAGCCTTTTAGAGGAAACGCCAACTTCTAATGTTAAAACTGGTTTATGGATTGGACCTGGGCACCATGAACTTGCCCCCAAACTAAGGTGGCGTCGGCGATGGTGCTCATGGATGGCGGCGTGGCGAAGGCGAGCGAGATTGTCGGCTTTATCGACAGCAGCTTGGCTGGTATTTGGGCTAGAACAATCCAAACCCCTACACCCCCAGACCTTGAAGCCAATTGGCCCTAAGAATGAAGCTTTAAAGAAAAGACAGCAGGAATCCAAAACAAGCTCTTGTTTCACCCCCCCCCGGAACCCCTAGTACCCTCGAACCCAAAGCTATTTGGAGTTGTTTCGATGCACTAAGAAAATCGACAGCAAGACACGCAGAAGCCGGCCTGGAGAAACATCTCGGCGAACGTCACTCACGCGATGAGTGAGCGCATCGACATCTTGCGTGGGGCGCCGGCGTATTCAGGTGGGAGCAGCTTGACTTAAAGCCTAGGGTTGTTGGGGTGTCTGTGTTGTTTCGTCGGGATTCATGTCTTTCGGGACCAATAACACGATCCCACTGAGGCCAAAGGCGCGGGCGCACGCCGGCACGCGGCAGTGGCGATTGGGATGACCGAAAGGGCAAGAAAGGCGGCTACAAAGGCGACGGCGGACACAAAGGCGACGGCGGCCACTACAAAGGCAAAGGCGACGGCGACGGCGGCCACTACAAAGGCAAAGGCGACGGCGGCGGCGGCTGGTACTACGATTCTGGTCCTGGCTACGGCTGGAAAGGCGGCTGGGACTGGGATTACGATGAGGAGTGGTACGAGAAGGGCTACGACAAGGGGTTCGACAAGGGCTATGGCAAGGGGCGCGGGCGAGGGCGATATGAGGACTACGATGCCGGCCGTCGCAGATTGGACTAACTGAGGGTTTCATCGTCTTTGCTACTTCATAGTATGATGTATCTTCTGTTGAATGATATATTATCAAAATATCTAAGATATAATATATATATATATATACATATATACATGTATACATAGATTAAAATGATTCAGGTACACAGCATTTTGTTATTCATAAATATTTTGTGATAAGTTCTGGGGGTTTTGATGTGTGACCGCAACATATCTGAGGATGGGGGAAGGGCGACTACTGACGGCGCCGGCGCTGGCGATGGGCGTTTTGATCGCAAACGCCCATGGAGCAGCCAGTGAAAAGAGTGCTTCCAGTGTTTGGGTTAGGTCGGAAGCCCAAAATAAAGTAACGGCAAAGCCTTCAATCCTGAATCCCATATGCATTTTGAACCTCTAACTTTAATAGTTCTGTCATGTTGTGGGTTTAGGGTTTCGGGTTTAGGGGAGAATTGGGCAGGTGTCGGTTGTAGGGGGCTTGTTGCTTCGGGGATTTAGGTTTGCTTACTAGAGAGGTTTATGCGCTAAATGCATGTTAGACTCAGACTAAACGTCATGTTATACATTCGGATTCGTTATCTTACGCAACGCAAAATTATAGTGGTAACTGTCATGGTCTATGATAGCATACAACAAGCTTGCGCGTTTGGGATTGATAACTTTATGATTTGGCCTCAATAGAATGGAAACAATACTTTGCGATTTGTGGTGTACAGTTTTAGAGACAACCAGTAGCAGCATCAACAAGAAAATCTCATACTAGTCACACTCCTTCAGGTAACACATCCATAATAATGGTGGTGAAGGGTTGATCATTCAGGCGTTCGGGGTTTAGGATTTGGTGTGTTGAGGAGGTTAAGGGTTGCCTGGGATGGGGTTGGCAGATTGAGGCGCCTGGTTTGGAGCACCCCTGCTTAATCCCCTGTGATGCAGGTGCTGGCGCCGGCGATGACAGGCTCGTGGGCGTGGGTGGGCTTTTGGGTATTCATATATTAGTTAGTCAGGTTTCGGGCTTGAGGTTTTCGGTAGGGGGGGGAGGCGGTGGTATTTGAAGGTGCTTCGAGGGTTGGGTTTGGGTGCTTTCAGAATTCGTGTCTGGGGTTGTCAGGTCTTTGTTAAGGTTCAGGGTGTTGGCTTCGCGCTTATATGTGGACAGTTCAGTATTAGTCTTAATAGTGTAACGTGGGCTAGCAAGTTTGGTTTTGGGCTTCAGGGCTCTTTCTGGTTAACTTTGGGCGTTAGGTTATTCGGTATGGGTTGAGAATTGCGGGCGGGGACGAACTAGTGTTGGCTTGGGCGTCTTTGGAGTGTATTTCTGTGGGCTTTATAGTGCAGGCGCTGGGGAGGAGACTAATATTAGATCCAACAACCCACTCCCTAAGACCCCAACCCAGTATCGCCTGAAGCGCAAGCCCAACATAGCCCAATTAAAGTCTAAGAGTTCATTCAGACCCTTATTAGAACCAATTCAGAAGCTTAAATGCCCATTTATACCCCTCCCATTTCCGCTTCCCAAACTTATCCCATGCAGGTGTGGCGCTGGCGGTGGCGATTTTGGCGCTGGCGATGCAGGTGCATGCGGTGTCCGTGGCGTGGGGCTTCAGGGGGTTGAGTTTAACTTACAGTAGTTCGAGGTCTAGGATTGAAACGAATCCGTTAGCATGGTTCTTTTTTTTATTCCTCAAGGGCATAGTGCAGGGTTCTGAGTGGCAGGGTTTAAATTTATGGAGCGTTAATGTAATTAAGTTGTTGGTTGTTTTGGTCGTTTTACCAATAAATCATTATCATTTGATGTTACAGCTGATCCTAGTGTGTCAGTATCTCGTTTACACTAGTAAATGTTACTGCTAGTATAGTTAACTCTAAACATTGTTGCTCAACTGTCTCAGTATGGCTGTATTCTAATAATATAGTATTATACAACATGGCACAAGATAACCGCGTAGAACATAGGTTAAGAATAGTAGTGTCGTAGCATAGAGTACAACGCAAGCACAAAGCAGAATGTGTACAATACATGTAACAACATCCCACAATGTAGTGTAGATGCTAGTCTCAGTAGAACATATCATAGCAAATGCCTGATGGTCAGTCCTTGTACTAAAGTTTATACTAACTACAATACTCTGCTATAATAACCAACACACGAGTTCAGGGTAGAGGATTCAGTGTTTAGGGTTTTGGGGTTAGGGGTTTAGTTCAAGCTTCCGGGTTAAGGATTATGAACAGTTAAGGGGTAGAGCGTTCAGAAGTCAAGGGTTTAGAGACATCGGTTGGCTTCGGGGTATACGTTTCGTGGTTCTGGGGCAAGGCGTGTTTGGGTCTTCTCGTTCAGGCCACGTGTGCTAGGGTGTTAGGTTTCGAGTCAAAGTTCAGGGGCTGAGGATTTGATTATGGTGGCCTTTCAGGTTCCAGTCTCAAGCCTTGCGTAGGACTGCGGAAGAGGCTACATACATTTTGTTTCAGACTTAGCATAGCAGGCTACTTAGTTCCATAATCATATAGGTCTGAGGTTGTCACACACATTTCACAGTCTCACACCTTCACAGTCACAGTTTTTTTGAACGCAGGCGAACGCAGGCGAACGCAGGCGGTAAGGCGTACGCAGCCATAGGCATAGACATAGGCGTAGGCGTGGCCATGCCAGAAATTGATGTGCCTTTCCCGTTGCCGCCGACGGCTGGGGCCTCTGTCATCGTCGCATGGGGCGAGGAGCAGGCGTACACCGTCAAGGGTGCTTTGACCCAGTCAAAGTCTTTGTCATTCATTAGGCGCTATATTGAGTTTGTAATGACGAATAGCTGACATAAGAAACTCGTGCCTTTTCGAGATACCTTGGTGCCGAGGCATGGGAAAGGGCCAGGCGTCGGCGAAGGCGGGGAAGGCGGTGGCGGAGAAGGGGCGCTCGATCATGCCGGAATTTTTGTTGGAGAAGTATCCCTATCACTGCCACTACGTCATCGACGTCAGGAACATTTTCCGGGGGGACCACCCCCGCTGGGACGACAACCCGCCGCTGGAGGTGGGGCGGGAGACTTCGCCGGTGCCGGCGCCAGGCGTGGAAGGAGACTTGGGACTGTTCAAGTTTGTTTTGTCCTTGGCCTTTTATAAGCAGAAATAGGTTATTGACATTGAAGACGCCCATGCCCACCCAGGCATCAAGCACCCGGCCGACAACCCGAACTTTTTGCTGGCGATAATGGCGGAGTCCGGCTTTGAGAAGACATTGGTGGCGGTGGTGGGGGCGGTTTACTCCTATTTTGAGGCGCAGGGGATACACGCAGGCTGCACGGAATTGTGCCTCCAGCTGGTAAGCAGCTTGACTCAATCAGTGCGCTCGTCATTTTTTGGTGGAAATTTGAAGCCTAATAATAAGTAGCATCCCTATCTCAGGTGCAAAGGGCCTCTACACATCGGCGGCGGTGGCGGTGGTGACGGCGCTGGTGTTCAACTTGCCGTTCGAGTTGCCGGGCCATGACGGACTTTATCCGAGGGGGACGGCATCGACGGTGTGGTTCCGTGGCATGACGTTGCCGCAAGAGGTCGAACTCGACGACACGGCGAGGGCGGAAATCTCGGCGATGGTGGAACGCGTGGGCGCAGTTTTGGGCTACGTGAAAAAGGCGCCGCCGCCGCCAGAGCCGCAGCCGAAGTTGACGGTGGAGGAGAAGGCTCGGGATGGTGTTAAACAATTCAAGTTTCTATAGAGGTGTGGTTTGTGCTGGCTATGATAGCTTCAACTTGGATAGTCCAGGAAGTCTTATGCTTTAATCACTTGTTAGAGAATGGTGACAGGTGCAGGCGAGGGTGCTGGAAGCTGCGCCGGCGCTTGCGATACAGCTCGCTTCCCTGGAGGTGGACAGCCGCACGTGGGCGGCTCCCAGGCTTTTATATTAATCCTGCACCATGACCTTTAAATAAGCCGGTCCCGTAGCCCCGCCAACCGCAAACCTAGCTAGAATTATAACCCCTACAACTGATTTGAACGTTTTTTGTCTTATTAGACCTTAGCCCTGCAACACAAATACATGGGGTCCCTGTACCAAGTTGGCGTCGGCGCTGGTGTCCATGGAGGGCGGTGCGTCGATGGCGCAGGAGATAGTCGGGTGGCTCGATAGCAGCTTGTCTGCTATTACATTTCTTTTTATTATTTGCTTAACCCCAACCCCCTTTAATAATGGGGTTTAGGGTTTAGGCTAAGACTAAAACGAGAATAAATCTCGTAAAAAATACAATTAACTCAAACTAAACCATTGGACCTCAGCTCAGAAACGCGCGACCATGCGACTGGCGAGTACCCAGCTTGGGACAATCCGTCGGCGATGGTTTCGACGGGGATCAATGAGCGCATTGACATGCTCAAGAAGCGAAGCGTCTTGGTGAAAGATTAATTCATTGTACTAACATAACTAAAAGTCCGTTGCATTGTAGTTTCAAAGTCATTTTTGGTTCAATCGCTGGACACAATCCCACTCAGGCCGGCGGTCGATGCAAGCTGCAAGCGCTGCAAGCAGCAGTCACCAATTCGGGCGCGGGCGCGGGCGTCATTATGATGATTATTACTCTGATGATGAAGATTATGAGTTTGGGTATTGGCGCAAAGGCGGCAGAGGCCCCCTGAAAGACGCCTGGGGCAGGCCAATTAATTGGAAAGGCAACCCAGTGCGAAAAAAGTAACATGTTCCATTGTGCTTGTTGACACATTGGCAATAGAATAAGGGTTTAGGGTTTAGGATTTTGGTTTAGGGTTTAAGGTTTTGGGGTTTAGGGTTTCTAGGTTTGGGGTTTAGGGACGTTGTTTTCTTTCCACTGTTGCAAAATTTAAAAGGGACGTTGTTAGTTATATATATATATAGAGGAGAAAGTTTTGTATAGATGCACTGTAATTATGGCAGCTAGGTAAGTAAATATACAGATATTGATAGACGGAAAGACCGATAGGTTGTGTTCTCCCAAGTAGGCGAGTTTCTGGTGCAAAACATCCGAGGCAACAGAAAATGATGGGCGCAGGTGAGAGGCGCAGGCGAGAGGCGTTGGTGTGCTGATGATGGCGTAGGCGAAGCACCATACAGCTTTTGAAGAAGCGAGTGCCAAAAGATCTGACAGCACCGGGTTTGATTTCAGGTTTTTGCAACGCATTGCAAAGATTCGTGTTTGGTGTCTAGGATTTGGGGGGGTTCCGGGGTTCCGCTGGCAGCAGTGTCAGGATGTAACTTATTAAGGGACGGAGGGCCTTGCAGTTGTCCATCCAGTGCCTTCATACATCCTGGCCTGAGAAATCCGCCATACAACAGTAACTAAAGCCCGCACGCCCCCCAAACTCGAACACCCAAGCCTTTAATTTCTCAAGCCTGACTCCCAAACCCAACCCCCGAAGATGCCCTACACCCCGAAGCTTCATACGAACCCATTCCCCCAACAAGCCGTGCCCCCTCAAACTTGCAAAGTAGCAAGTCCACCTGCGCCCAGACCCGCCAGCCCCCAAACACCCGGACACCAAGGCCAAACCCAACACCTTCAACTCCGATCTTTGCCCTATGCAGGTGCTTTGCTTTGGCGCTGGCGATGCAGGTGGATGCGGTTTTCATAGTGTGGGTATTTGGCGGGTTCGGAAACTTGAGGCGGTTAGCTCAAAGGCGTCGGGTTCAGTTGAAGTGGTTACCACAGGGTGCGAGGCTTTAGGGTGTGGGGTTCTGGGTTGCAGGGTTTCCCAGATATTCTTACTTAATTTGTTCAATCACTCATTCATCGTTTTTAATTAACTTATCAGTCTTACTCGTACGAAATACTAATTACCTCCGGGTTCAAGCCTTGCTTTGCAGTGTCTGAAGGTAAGATAAGTGTGCCGGTTGTCATAGTGTTGGATTTTAGGAAGAGGGGGGGGTGAGGGCTATAGAGTTGTGATTGTGGGGTTATATTGAGGGTCCAGGGGCTTTGTCCCAATCTAGCGTGAATGCCATAGCCCCAAGAATGGTTACAGTCAAGCACTTCAAATTGTCATGATACCGATGATTCATAAAGTCATACTTGTTCATAAGAAATGATATATTCGTTTGTATTGGTATGCGCAACACAACCTACAGTACATGTAGTATTCATCCTGTGTGAATAGCTAATATTCCAAATTGGAATAGAGTCATTGCTGCCAGCCGGTGTTTGTAAGCTTCCACTTGGCCAGTCTATCTAAACGCACCCCAATTTTAACCCTAATTCAAAACCCTAGCTACACAGTAGTACTGACAGTCATTGAAAGCCCAGTTTCGTATACTCGTCTGCGTTTAGGTCGGGGCTTGGGGTAAGCCCTGAAGCCCTAAACCCCGGTAACCTTGCACTTTTAAACCTGACTTGACCCCGTGCCCTTTTGAGCATAATTTATCTGTCGCTGCGAAACAGGTTTTGTGAAGATTGCAGCTCAGCAGCCCGACATGAAACGCAAGGCCACCCGATCGGGAGTTAGGAAACAACGTTTTCCATAGGTAGGCCAAAGACTTCCAGCTCAGTATTTTCCAGACAGGAGTGAGTGCATGGAGCTCATTGCACGTTTGTTTTCTCGTTGCCGTGCAGCCTTTTTAGCCCTCATAGTTTCTGACTTTTCGACAACTTGTGTTTCGTCCCCGGCGATGGCGTCGGTGAGTCCAATGGAGTCAGTGACGGCCGCGACGACGGCGACGACGGCGACGACGGCGGCGGCGACGGTGACGGCGGCGGCGACGGCGGCGACGACGGCGGCGGCGATGGCGCCCCGGGTTCTGGGCTACGTAGCCATGCCGGAGTACGCGTGGAGCCAGCTCGCCCGGAACTTGGACGAGAAAGAGGCCCAGCATTCTGTTGTCATGTTAGATTATTAAATTAGGTATGCAAGCCGAAGTCAAATCCCGCTGCACCCTATTTGGCGATTCGACATGCAGGTCCTTCTCTCGGCGGTGGTGACGGCGCCGTCGGTGGAGCTGGCGATCCTGGCGACTTTGAAGACAGAGTCCAGGAAGCGACTCGACGATGACTGTTTTCGCGGCTTCGGGTGTGCTGATTGTTGTAGCTGTAGTAGCCACTTCCTTAACGCAGTCTCTCGCCATCGTCCCTTCTCCATAAAAATGACTGCCTCAGGCTGGGCTTCTCCTGGAGCGACGCGTCGGCGCCGGCGAAGAAGAATCGAGTAAGCAACATGGTCGCAGGCGAGGTCGTAGGCGCGCTGCTGAAGGAAACGGCGGAGTACCGTGTCTTCGAGGTTCTTGCTGACGGAGATGCCTTGTTCAAGGGCATATGCCGAAAGCTAGTGATGGCGGACAAGCAGGCGAAGGCGCAGCCGGCGTACCGCATCGATACGTTTAGGCCGCTGGCGCCGGTGGCGTGGGCGCCCCTGGGGTCGTACTACAGCGATCACGGCCCAAACGATGTTGTGGTGAAGACACGAAGGCACCGCCTCACAGTTTCGGTGGCGACGGCACCACCGGCGACGGCGCCAGGGGAAGGGCAGGCGAAGCAGGCGACGGCGCCGGCGGAGACCCCGGGCATGAAGTGGACCTTCTACGTCCCTATCTCGGATGCCTTGTTCACGAAGCTGGAGTCCAGGCAGGACGCTTTGCCGCGGATGAAGCTCTTCTTCGACGAGGCGAACCACGGCTTTCTCAAGAACCTCCAGACGAAGCCAAATGCTTGGATTCAGCACTTGATTTTCTCCTTATGTTGTTGTATAATTAATTCTCAAACAAACAAAGCTACGACTATGTACTAGCTGGAACCTTTACACTCTCAAGTAAACTCCAACTATAAGGTTCCACGTGCCCAAGGCGCGGGGGCCGGCGTCGAAGGTGGTGGCGGCGGCGCAGGAGCCGGGGGACTCGCCGCAGAGTTTCATGTTCAGCGAGCTCCTGCCGGCGGCGCTGGTTGCTTTGGCTTCCGGCGGCCAGCTGCAGACATGGGGCATGTCCTGCACGATCGTGCAGCTCATTGTCCCTGTGGAACTCGGCAGTAAGATCCTGAACCCGGTGGAGGCGCTGAGTTGGTTGTCGGTGTGGGGGTTGGCGTCGTCGATCTCGGAGAATGACATGGCGCAGGCGACCATGGCCATGTTGCAGGCGAAGGTGGAGACCACACCGGGCCCGTATGAGGATCTGCGCGAGTTCGCCGTCGGTCGCCGTCGTGCTCTTCAGCGCACTGCAATGGCCATGTGCTCCGTCTAACTTGTTTCTCATACCAAGGTTGCATGTTTTTTGTTGCAATGTGCGGATAAGGTACGACCGCAAGATCGCTGTGCTGCAGTCGAAGCGGGCGCGGGTGGCCGGCATGAGTGCGGACCTAAGCACTATGGAGGAGGACCTCCGCGAAGTCGTCGATGGGGATGGCGCCGGCGCTTCCGACGGCGACATGGACCTGAGCTCCAATGAGTGAGGCGCAGGCGCAGGCGCAGGTTGTGAGAAGGCTTATCTTGGCGCGGAGGTCTATCTCTCAGTTCTCCATCATCCATGCAGTTTTGTTTTTTTGCGGAGGCAGAGGCGCAGGCGTCCAGTCGTAGGCGTTGGAGGCATGTGGCGCTTTGCCCACACCGCAAGCTGTGCTGTCGCCGGAAGCAAAAGGGCCGTCTAGCGTGTTGTTGCCAGATGGCAAGATAGACGGTTCTGAGCTGCAGTCTCGCTCGTGATCTTGTTCGGTTGCAAACAGGAGGGCCCTCATTGGAAGCTGGAAGAGTTCCCAGCTCAGCAGCAGGCTCAGTGTTTTACATTGGTTGCAATTTGTCCATATCCATAATACAATTTAGCATAATGTTCACTTTATGTTTCACATATTGGTTTTATAGTATGTTCAAGGATTGTCTTAGTATATCCTATTGGCTATATTGGTTGAAGTGTGTGCTTTGATTCTGGCTGAAATATTTCCATAGCTGAAAAATATATTCACTTCATCATTGGAAATGGATCAGGAAATATCATCGTTGAGTGTTTGCAAACGCGAGACTTCGCCAGGTGTGCTTGTCTTGTACCTTTGGTTAGTAGGGAATGGAGGAATGGGGTACAATTATAACTACTATTACTACCATTCTTCCATTCCCTACTAACCAAACGTAAGGTCGCTAAGATTGCTGTTGGAATCGATAAGCTGCAAGGATCCGGGCTTCGTAACTGCCCACAAACCCTAAGTCTGAAGTTTCTTCGCAACTTTCGGGCTTGCGGGGGTCTGCATGTGAATATAGTATAGAGCTGCCTTAGGTGAAGCCTTAGGTGGAGCCAGACTCACCCCAAGCAGCACGGTTGGTGCGCAGGTGGCACGGTGTGGATTTCTGCAGATGGAGCGCCTGGCGAAGTGCAGGGCACCCAACATCCAGCCACAACCCGACCCGTCCCTGCTACGTCGACTGCTACTACGACGACTAGTCAGTACTATAGTGCTAGCCAGTACCAGTGCTACGAGACTACTCCTGATCTTGCGACGATGTATAGCAATATTCCTTAATAGTCACCTTGCTTTCAGAGAGATTGAGTTTTCCTTACACAGTGGACTGTGATGCAGTCATGTTTTGTTCTAACTTGCCTAGGATCCTTGGGAACGTGTGGCGAAGGCGTATATCGTGTAGACTTGGAAACTAGTCAATAATAATGGCAAGCCATGCGATTTATAACTTTTGCCGAGGCCAGACGACGGTGCTGGCGGTGGCGTCTGGGCCCACAGCTTGTTTTCGTAGCTGTTCTGCTTGTCTAGCAAGGAACCGCAGCAGTGCCGTGATTCTGGGAGCCGCACCTGTCTGACACGCAGAGACACTGGACTGGCCATGTTTCTTTCAATCAAGCTTGGTGTGCTGCATCTAGACTTAGATCCCCCTCGCCGCCCGGACATGGCTGGTTTCGCCAAGCCTGCAGCGTCCAAGGCGATGGTTTCCTCTAAAAAGCAAGGCGAGAAGAAGGTGGCAAAGGCGATGGCGCAGGCGCCTGCGAAGAAGAGGCCGGCTGCTGTGGTTCAGGCGAAAGAAGGCGCCGGCGACTCCTCCAACGTGACGAAGAGGCCTGCAGCTGCGGAGGCGGTCGACGTGGGTGCTGGTGACGAAGAAGGAGAAGAAGAAGAAGAAGCAGTGGATGAGGAGGAAGTGGAAGAAGTGGAAGGCGAAGGCGACGGCCCTGCGGAGAACAAACTCTCCAAGAAGGAGCGCCTTCGCAAAAGGCGGACCTACGTGCGGGGACACGGCAAGGTGCCTACCGGCGTGCTGCCGCAGGCGCGAACTGCTTACGCGTTGTTTTTGAAGGAGCAGTACCCAGTGTACTCCAACAAGAACAAGCACCTCAAAGGCAGCGCGAAGCAGCAACAGAGCCTTTCGGCGGTGGGGCAGGCGTGGAATCTTCTCTCCCCGGAGAAGAAGCAGAAGTACATCGACCAGTCGAAGGCGGAGGTGAAGGCGAGGCAAGACGCTAAGGACGCTCTCTTCGAGGAGGGCTCCTTAGCGCACCTGAAGGAACCTCTTGGCGTTCAGGCAGGCGACGGCGACTTGGCGGAGGCGTGCGTGGTGTTGGCGGAGTCGGGCCTGGTGGCCAACATGCAGGATGTGCTGTACAACGGCAGCTACGTCAAGGTCGTCTGGGCGACCCACCAGACTCTGGGCCACCGTCTGCAGGCACACCTCTTCAAGAGCAAGGAGGCGTGGGAGCAGGAGGCCGCCGTGCACCGGGCGCTGGGGAAGGCGTTGAACAACGAGGACGACCACGCGGTCGTAGAGGCCGTCCTGTTCTTGCCCAATGTGAATCAGCTCTCGCGCGCAGGCCACATGTTTTTCGCTTACGAGCAGTCCGGCGTTCCCTTGGTTGGCGATGCGGTCCCGTTGGAGGAGCCGGCGTGGGCTACCTGCCTGAAACAGACAGCAACGGCGCTGGCGTACCTGCACAACCTGGGCTTTCTCCACTGCGACTTGAAACCGGCGGCGGTGTTGTGGAGTTCCCTGGAGCGCAGGGCGTGTCTCTGTCACTTCGGCCTGGCGATCAAAATGGAGACTGTCAAAGCAGGCGACGGCGTCTTCATGAATTGCTACACAGGGCCCTACAAGGCCCCGGAGTTGTGGACGGCGGCAGAAGATGGCCAGGGGCACTTGCCCACGGTTGCGACGGAGGCGTGGGCGTTTGGGGCGACTTTCCTCGAGATTAACGTCGGCAAGCAGTTCATCCGCAAGCAGTCGGACTTGCAGAAGTTTCTGGCCAAGAAGGAGAGCCCGGTCTTGCGCGAGGCGTCCGCGGCAGCGAAGGCGATGGTCACAGAGTTTCTCCAGGAGGATCCCAAGAAGAGGGTGCTCCTCGCTAAGTATACCAAGGCGATCCTAGAACAGGCGCGGGCGTAGATGGGCCAGGAGGCACTGGCGGTGGTGTTGGTGGGCGTAGGCGTAGTAGGCACGTGTTAGCAGACGCCATGCAGCGGATGAGGAAAAGCAAGTATACTTTTGTTTAATTAGCTGTCTGACACTGCAGCCTAGAACTTCTGCACCAATGGCTTCTTTTGCGACTCAGGTCTTGAATCGACCGTGCCGAGGAAGATTGAAGAGGCACGGGTGAGCTCATAACCTAAATAAAGCATACCACTCTTATAAATTCATAATATGTTATTATATGGTTGAAAATATTAAGACGATCCATTGCAGCAGCTGCAATACTGAATTGTATGGACAATTGCATGGTTCTTAGCAGTCTAGGCACATGTCGTCGTTCGCATGCACAACAAACCCCAAACCCTAGACCCTAAAGCTCAAAGGATACCATGAGACTGTTTGGATTTCAGGTTTTGGGGCTTTGGCTAAGAGGTGGTTTGGGGCTTTAGGGTTTATATGGTTTAGGGTTCTGCAATTCTGAAGGAGTGCACGAAACCCTCTATCCCTAAACCCTGAACCCTGAATCCAATAATTTCACAAGCCAAAACTGGGAGAGTAAGGTTTGGGGCTTAAGCGTAGTATAATAAGTACCGCTTGTGATGTCTGGCTGTAGTCCTGCAGTATGTGTTTAATGTTTTTTTTAGGGGTAGGTACGCTTGTTATGGTAGCATGAAAACCCAGGGTTAAGAATTCGTATACTTGCATCACCTGCCATTACATCGTGTCCTTATAGGAACCAGAAGCAGGGTAGGGGGTGTTTTCGGGCGTTTTTTCGATTCTTTTTATATGTGCAAAGTTAGGTATTTCATCCCTAGGTGATAGCATGTATTACATGTGATATATGAATCTGTGTGTTTGGTATGATGAATAATTTTGATATCAGCTATTATTATCAGACCAAAAAATTTCATACATATACACTCATATATGGTGCATTCGTTTTGTGTAGGGGTGGGATGTATTTAGTTGTCGGTATGAAGCAGCGGGTATGAGTGCTCTACTAGTCTACGTTTTACCTTGATCTGTTTGTGCTCTTAGAGAGACCAGGGACGATAAGGGTTGACAAGGGCCTTGCTATATTATTGTAAACATGTATGTTTAAATACATATAAAAAATATTGTGTTAGTGAATTTTTTGAGCTTGGGGTTGCAGTGTGTCAAAAGGTGTTTCCAGTAAGGTACCTATCACGTTGTCATTGAGGTAGGTAGGTTTAGGGTTTAAGTGTAAATAATAAGTACCACTTGGGATGTTTAGCTGTAGTCCTGCAGTATGTGTTTAAGTAACATTGGTAAATTGGTTAATATAGTTATTTCAAGATGCCACATACTGATAACACGCGCTGCAGTATCCGTGCTATTGTGGTTGATATAATTATCATTCCTTATGTTTTTTTAGGGGTAGGTACGCTTGTTATGGTAGCATGACAAATGAAAACCCAGGGTTAAGGATTCGTATACTTGCATCACATACCATTACATCGTGTCCTTACAGGAACCATAGCAGGGTAAGGGGGGTGTTTTCGGGAGTTTGGTTTGTGTTTTTTTTATATCCACAAGTATTTATTTCATACCTAAGACAAATAGGTGTTAACATATATTATATTTGATATATTAATATGTGTGTTTGGTATGATAAATATTATTTTGGATATTAATAGCTAATATCATACCAGAAACAGTTTCATACATATACACTCATATATGGTGCATTTGTTTTGTGTAGGAGTGGGATGTATTCAGTTGTCGGTATGAAGCAGTGGCGGTGTTTACATTTGCACTATTCTTTACAGTTTCGTGCTGCTTTCATTGTTTATTTTTTTTAATCAGAAAACATGCATGTTTAAATCCTTTATGAAAAATATTGTTCTCAGTAAGTTTTCTTGAGCTTGGGGTCACTGTGTGGCAAAAGTTGTTTTCAGTAAGGTTTCTATCATGTTGTCCTTCAGGTAGCTAGCAAGCAAAAACATGAGCGACAAACTAAGAGTATGGGTATGGGCTTCAAATAAAACCAG
Source organism: Symbiodinium sp. CCMP2592 (assembly GCA_905221615.1). NCBI lineage: Eukaryota > Dinophyceae > Suessiales > Symbiodiniaceae > Symbiodinium > Symbiodinium sp. CCMP2592. Next base: position 428,886 of record CAJNDT010003179.1, read on the forward strand.
TATGTAACAGCATTTGGGGTTCTATTTTGCTCAGTACTAGCTCAAGGTTATCAGCCAGTTAGGGATCTATTTTGCTCGAGCAGATCTGCTGTCAGTTTTAGCCAGGCCAAATTACCTCAGAGTATTTTGAAATACTCTGAGGTAATTTTGAGCTTTGAAACTGCAAAATTACCTTTTCAGACGGTTTATTATTACAATTATCCAAAAAGGTAATTCGCAGTTTTAGAAGCCCAAAATTACCTCAGAGTATTTCAAAATACTCTGAGGTAATTCTGAGTGGTTGAAGCCTCAAAATTACCTTTGAGTATTTTGAAATACTCTCCTAAGGGGCTGTGGTGCTGCTTTGCTTACACCAGCAGGGTTCTCGTGGAAATGTCCTTTGTCACTATGAATGTTTGTATACAGTAGAAATGTGTTTACATACTCAATCAATAAGTGTATCATTATTTTTTTTTTGTATGCAATAAATGTTTCTTGATATGATCATCATTCGGCCTAATAAAGCACTGTAACTTTGTGTATGATACATACTGCTTATGTGGGAGCCTCATACCGTTTGATTCACTGCACTGTTGATGTTCATTTGGGTCAAGTATAGAGACACAAACGCTATGAATCTGTGAAGTTGTTGTTCTGGTATGTATATAATTTACCACAGTATACAATCTATAAAGGTACATTGGGAATCATACCAAAACAACTTATTTATATATTAAAGTATAATGGTTGGTAATGCTGGGAGATATAGTAGGATTCGTATGTTCAGGGATATGCCATAGCAGAAAAGATGTAGAACGGTTTAAAAGACAATATCACCATTAGTCACCATCCACTAGGAATAGTAGTCTAGTAGTTGTTGCCGTCCAAACAATACAGAAGAATATACACATATACATATATATATATCAATAGTTCATACCAGCCATACCAGACATAGCAGCAAAATCAAACACTTCCCTTTTGTTGTGTAATTCAGTACTTCTGGTATGATTCACAATATAACCAGAAGCTTTTATGCATTGCATACCATGAGACATTTTGTGCATAACAAACGAAAACTTGAATTTTAATTTCCCCAATTCAAAACCACACTACTCAACAGTTTTACAGCATGACTAATTGTAGTGGATAAATCGTGTTGGAACAAACTGTTTACGTAGCCTTTTCTATATCAGTTTATAATCGTATATTAACCAAAACACGAACCATACCCAAAACCACGTTGACACCAAACATTAACATGTGTTGTGTAGTTGCATTCTTCTGGTATGATTCATAATAAAAGGCTCCTGATGCCGACACATTGCATACCATGATAAATTTCATACATACACACGACAAACTTGAGATTATCCGACTGGCAGTGCTATGTAGTTCCATACTTCTGGTATGATTCATCATTAAGGTTTTAAAGTCTACACGTTTCATACCGCGATAAAATTTATGCATACATTTTAATGAACCGGAATGTCAGTGGTGTGGGGTTTAAAAATAGAATTTTGCAAATTTATCATGGTATGAAACGTGTAGACTTTAAAACCTTAATTTAATGATGAATCATACCAAAAGTATGGAACTACATAGCACTGCCAGTCGTGTAATCACAAGTTTGTCGTGTGTATGTATGAGATTTATCATGGTATGCAATGTGTCGGCATCAGGAGCCTTTTATTATGAATCATACCAGAAGAATGGAACTACACAACACATGTTAATGTTTGGTGTCAACGTGGTTTTGGGTATGGTTCGTGTTTTGGTTAATATACGATTCTAAATTGATATAGACAAGGCTACGTAAACAGTTTGTTCCAACAGGAATTAATCCACTACAATTAGTCATGCTGTAAAACTGTTGAGTAGTGTGGTTTTGAATTGGGGAAGTTAAAATTCAACTTTTCGTTTGTTATGTACAAAATATCTCATGGTATGCAATGTATAAAAGCCTCTGGTTATATTGTGAATCATACCAGAAGTACTGAATTACACAACAAAAGGGAAGTGTTTGATTTTGCTGCTATGTCTGGTATGGCTGGTATGAACTATATATATATATATGTATACTACGACTACTACTAGGACGGCGAGTACTGCTAGACTACTATTCCTACTGCCACTGCTACTTTATCGATTACGACTGCTGCCAGCAGGACTACGAGGGTTTCAGGTGTTGGAGCTTGAACATGTGTTGTGGGACAGGCGTCGCTCCTGTTCCTTATTATATCGCTGCCGAGCAGGGCAGGCGAGGCGCCTTTGCAGTGCAAGGGTTGCGATCCTGCGCAGTGCTGCTTGTGACAGGGTTTCCGAAGGGTTCTTGTTTGATGTTTGCTTGATTTTTGCCAACGAGCTGCTGCTCCCACGTTGTGCATGCAGTGCAGAGTTCACATTCTCGAGCTTTCGTACATTGACTGTTTCGATCCTTCTAATCGTGATGGCGCTTTCCTCGAACAACGCGTTGGTGGCAAAGGCGGGGCAGGCGAAGGCGCAGGGGCAGGCACCAACACCAAAGGCGCCGGCGCCCAAAGTCGTCGAGCCCAAGAAGACACCGGCGCCGGCGCTTGCGCCAGGTGTCGTGCCGGCTGCAAAGAGGACTAAGGGGCCGCAGGTGCCAGCGATCCCACCACTGCCGACCCTTCCGGTTGGGAACGATCGCCACCAGGCGCAGGCGACCCGTGTGGTGCAGGACCTGGTGCCATGGGTGCCTGAACTGAATACAGATGTGTTTCTATAAATATATTACTATACTAGTATATGATTTTTTGTGATTATGTATTAAAGTACACATGTGTACATGTATGTATGTATGTATATGTATGTATGTTCATATATGTGTATGTGTATTATATATTCTTTACATAATGAAACATACAAGTGCTTTCATGTTTTCTTAAGTTAAACAGTTTGTGTGTTGCTTGTTTGGACTTGTTTAGCTCACGGGGTATTTATTTCTTTTGTAGCTTTGATTTGGTGAGGTCGAGTACAAGCTGGCCGAAGCGCTGGTGAAGATGGGCTTCTACGATGAGGCGCCGGCGCTGGCTGAGCTTGAGCCGCTGTCGATCAAGGACAGGGATGTCGCTGGCGGGGGCGTTGCATCCTTCAAGGAGAAGTGGTGCCCGCGCAACTGCGCCACAGCGGCCCGGGCCTCCGGCTTGTACGAGGCCGCTGGGAGCCTGTTTTGGGTGCCGGCGGGGGCGCGGGCGCAGGAGGTGCTGCCTGTGCAAGATTGCACATGGGCGCAGGTGGAGGAGTTGAAGCCTCTTTTTGAGGAGGCGCAGGAGCTGGCGCGGGTGGTGTTTCCGGCAACCTTGAGTGCCTGGGTGGAGGACATTTCTGTCCTCTACCCGCCGGGCGCGGGCGAAGGCGACTGCATGCCGAAGGCACTGACGCTGGTGGAAAATCACGCGCTGGTGGTGGCGTGGTGGTTGGCGATGTTCGAAGCCCTCAGGGCGGAGAACCAGGACGCGTCCGACTTCTGTACGAGTGTGCACTGACAGTCACGATCCGGCTGTATGTGGGGACGAGCAAGCAGGCGCTGGCGCTGATGCTCTGGCAGGCGACAGACAAGAAAAAGCAGGTGCTGGCGGTGGCGGATGACAACGTCATAAAAAATAAAAAAAAGTTCCAGATCATCGTGGAGAATTGTGGGGTGATTTGTCATATTGGAAAACAATATTAATATACCAACGCATGATTTACCTATTCAATTAATTTTTGATATGATTATATGTAGTATTGGTATGTATGCTGTGTGAGTTGCTTTTATCCTCAAAGGTGAAAGGAATCGGAAAGCAGCTGGAGCACTGGAAGGCGATCGGCCTCAACTTCATGGGGAAGCCGGTGTATCGAATGTTGCACTACGCTCTTCTGGCGATTGCGCAGCTGTCAGACAAGGCGCAGGCGTTGTTGCAGGAGCTGGAAAGCAAGGCCGGGCGCGCGTTCTTGACGGAAGGCCACTCCAAGTTGCACAACGTGATGCGACGCGCAGGCGCTGGCGCGGACAACTCAGAAGCCATCGATCCGGTGGTGGCACTACTGGTATAAAGTTTTGTACATGCCATGTGTCTATGTCTTTATAATAAGCCAAGATGTTGAGTTCCTCCTTATTCGGCATACACTGCTTATACATATCCCAGGAACAGCTGCTGCACCTCCTGCTTGTTGAGGTGGACGGCGAGAAACTGCAGGCGCAGGACGCGACCTCCGACTTCTTCGAGGGCGGCAGAGGCGCCGGCGCTGGCGTGGGCTGGGTGGCGATGTCGCTTTGCAAGCTGGCGGTGTTGGGGAAGGTGTGCGGCGTGCTGAGCACCTCGGAGGAGGCGTGGGCGAGCAATGCCTTGCAGCAGATCAATGATTTGGGGAAGGCGAGGCAGGCGCTGGCGAAAGCAGCGGAGGCGGAGTCTGTGAAAGTCTCAGAGGACGGCCTCTGGTCTGCTGTGTTTTCCTCCAAGGACGCGGTCCCGCCAGGCTACGCGGCCGACTTCATCGCGTACGTCAGCAACTTGTTGGGCGGCGGCTACGACGCGGACCTCAAAACCTTCAATGACAAAGAGGACTTGGTCGCGCAACTCCTTGCAGGCGAAGGCGACAACCCCGTGCTGAAGGACTGGCGGGAGGCCCTGGACACCCTGGACAGAGGGGTTTCCGGCTTGAGCACCGGCGTGGTGGCGGTTGATTCGATCCAGGAGGACTCGCTGGCGTCGGCACCCTTGTCACTGCTGATGCAAAAGTGCGCCGCCGGCGACGACCTGGAGGAGGTCAGGGAGACTACTCGCCGAGAGCGGGCGGAGGTGTTGGCAAAGGCGCGGGGGCTCAGAAAAGGCCTGTGCCAGTTGTTGGTGCTGCCACAGGCGTGCACCAAGGAGGCGGTGCAGTCGGCCTTGGCCCGTGCAGGTGCAGGCGGAGCTGGCAACTTCCACGGGAAGTTGAACGAGAAGCACCGCGGCTACTTTCTCATGGCCGACCTGGAGCATGAGGAGAAGCAGGGCTGGGCGCAGGTGTCAGAGATGAGCGGCTCTGTCAAACAGCGGTTTTCGCAGAAGTGCGCCTTCTTGAAGGGGCTGGCAGGGTCGTGCGACTTCGTCTTCGTCGGCGATGGGCGCTGTCGCGCGGCACGTGCGACGATCGAAGAGGCGCTGGTGAAGGACCTGGACTACACGCAGTTCTTCGAGCTTTGGGTGAGCTTCGCAGGCCCATGTGTGCGGGCGTCAACGCGGCAGGTGGTGGGCGGGCAGGTGAACAAGGAGATCATCTTCGTCAAGCTGCCGGCGCCGCACGTACGCCTGGCCGCCGTGGAGCGGCAGGCAGCATACGGATGTTTCAGTTTTTCATATCATATGTTTAGGATATCAAGGTTTCCCTGATTGAATATAGTATTGAGTTTTCTTGGTATGTATAGTTGGAAAGCAGGATGACTTTGTCTCCAAGAGCAGCGGCGCTGGCGCGAAAGTCACGACGGCGGACACGAACTACGTGAACGTGCCGTTCCTGGCGTCGGCGAAGCTTCCCAAGCTGGCGTGGGCGGACAAGGCCGAGATCCTTGGCATGAACGCGGATGCGGCGCCGGCGGACCGAGCACCGGATGCGTGGGCGGATGGCGAGGGCGCAAGCGCGGGCGTGCCACTGTTCTGGCAGGAGTCCAAGGGTGTGGCGGTGTGGCAGGCGTTGGTGAAGAACCATATGGTGAAGGATGTCGTCGACCTGTCACCTGGTTCTGGGGCGCTGGCGTCGGCGTGCCTGTCCATGGGCATCCGGTACACGGGCTTCTGCGGCAACGAGAAGCACCGGAAGTGGCTGGAGAACCTGGTGGACAGGCAGGCGCTGGCGCTGGCGGCGACAGAGGGGCATGCCCTCTGGACGCAGTCGCTGGCGGACCTCATCCAGCTCCACTTCAAGGATGTGGTCGCAGGCGATGGCGGGGATGGCGGCGGCGACGACGGCGACGAGGAGGGCGAAAACGAGGAGGATGGCGAGGAGGACGAAGTGCCGCTTATGGATGCCGAGTGAACAGGCGGTTCGTGACGCCGGCGCGGGCGCGGCGCTTATATGGATGCCGAGTGCACAGGCGGTTCGTGATGCCGGCGCGGGCGCGGCTTAGATCGTCTTTTCAGCCACTTCAGCCAGGCAAGGCTGGGAGCAACAGAGCAGGCGCTGGTGGGAGCAAAACAAAGCTTGCCTGGCCCGCACTTGCATTGCTGACAGTTGTCTTGGCTATGCATGACCATTTTCATGTCAGGATCCGTATACATGATTGTAGCACGAGTGTGCTTGAGACTGATGAGAGCCGGTATGAATAGTTGTTTCCCGAATTTGATCTTCATTGAATAACAGTTCTGTGTGTCATTCATATGTGTTTCATAACAATGAATAGTTTTTGTATATTGATATGTACATCACATTGTATGTTCATGTTATAATATGAATTATTATTATATCAGTATGGTTATGTCCATTGTTGTATTTAGTGTCCAGAAAGTTTTCTGAACGGTGGCTGCAGACGTTGAATCGCGGGAGACGGCGTGGGGATGGCTTTGCCAACTCCGCTTAAGCAGTTCCTCCGGGGGTGGGGAAGTACCACCCGAAAGCGAATGCAGGCAGCAGCTCGGGATGTCCTGGAAAGCAACGGGCTGCAGCTGTCGCAGCCGCCGGCGCAGGCGCTCGGAAGTGATTGCTGCGGCATGTCTGCGGAGGTGCTGGCGATGAGAGAGCTGGGTTTTCAGCATAGCGTTGTGTTTGCCAGCGACATCTGCGAAGGAGCAGGCTCATTCTGCCGGGCGAATGCTCCTGCCGGGAGCTTTTTCGGGGATGTCCTGGCCAGGAAGGCGTCGGCGCTGGCGCACATGCGCATCCACGGCTACTTCGCAGGGTTTCCCTGCCAGCCATGGTCCCGGATGCGGCGCAAAGGCGGGCGCAGGCGACGGGGATGGAGCGATCCCCGTGCTCGGGTGTTCGTGGCGTGCCTGCAGGCGGTGGCGCAGACACAGCCCCTGTACGCGATCCTGGAAAACGTGCAGGGGATCATGTGTTTCTGGGCGTCGGTGTCGGCGAAGGTGCAGGCGATGCTGCCGGGCTATCGGCTGCTGGCGGTGAAGCTCTGCCCGACGCAGCTGGGCAGAGGGCTTCGACGGCCACGCGTCTTCATCCTCTGCCTCCGAGAGGATAGCCTGATGGTTGGGTGCTGGCGGACGACGAAGGCGCTGGTGGCGGCAATGCTGGGGTCTGTTGCTGAGCAGAAGATGCAGCAACCGCTTTCCATGTTTTTGCTTCCGTCGGCGTCAGCGAAGGGGGCGGCAAAGCAGATGAAGAAACCGGTGGTGGCGAGAGCGCAAGCGAGCAGGAAGACGACGGCGACGGCGAAGTGGATCCTCAAGCACCGCGAAGCCCAAAGGAAAGCCGGGAAGTTGCCGCCCCTGCGCAAGCTTTCCTTTCTGACAGCAAGAGAGGCGGAAGTCTTGCAGTTGGCCGAAGCCAAGTTGGGCCAGGCCAAGGTGTTGGCGGTGGACGTTTCGCAGAGCGCGGATCGCATGCCGTGTGGTGACAACCTTTGATGCTCGGCCACGGTGTTAGTATAACTACAGTCTAAGTAAAATACTGGTAACCTGCCTAGACTTAATTGCAAAATATAAGGCGTTCCACCTAAACACAGGTGCATTTATGTTGCTTCTTTGTGCCTAGGTCCCACAGTCACCACGTCGTCGAAGATCGTCATTCGCGCAGGCGCCGGGGCAGCTTGCAGACTCTTGACCAACACGGAGAAGCTCCTGTTGCACACAGTGCCTGTGGACAAGCTGAAGTTCCCCGCTGCGCCTCGTCGACGCTACCGAGAATGGCTGGCAACTGCCAGGACGTGCAGTCTATTGGTGTGGCCATCGTTCTCGCGGTCAGCATGCTGAATTGGAAAAAGGCGAGGCTGGGCCAACCGAAGACGGGGCAGGCGCAGGCGAAGAAGCGAACGGTGGCGGGGACCATTCCAATTTGGTCTGGGAGTGTCAAGAAACGCCGGCTGCTGGTGCACAAAACGAAGACGGCAGATGTGAAGAATCAGTGAGGGCGGTCCAGCTTGTAGGCGTGTCTCACGGTGCTGCTGTACGCCGAGTGTTGCCGTGGCGTCCAGGACAAAGGCGGGAAGTTGCGGGCGTGATGCAACCGGGAACTGCCAGCAAATATCAATGGGATGTTTTCATACCAAGAAATATAATTAACATATCGTCAATATGTAATGATCATATATTCTATGTTCAGTATGTTGTATTCGTTTCCTGTTATAAATTAACATGATGTAATACTACTGGAGACTCCTGCCCGTGGGCTTCTTGTGGCAAGGCATGTGACGTTGCCTGGAGTTTTGCTTATTGTCTTGCTTGTGGAAGTTTTTTGGCTGCAGCTGCGTGTCATGGTAGTTTTCCGACCTGCTGTGCCCTTGAAAGACCTTTTCGGTCCTTCCTCTTTTGCGAGGGCGACGGTGCAGGTGAAAAGGAAGGCACCTGAAGCGTCAAGCAAGTCCCGCCCAGTCAAAAAGAAGAAGCCGTCAGGGGCGAGGCAGGCTCCAAAGAAAGCGCGAAAGGCGTCGGGCTCAGCGCAGAAGAATAAGAAAGCTTCCAAGGCGTCAAAGGCGTCGGGGTCGTCGGCTAGCGCAGGCGCTGCCGCAGGCGGCGGCGAACACCCTCACAGAAGAGTGCACCCCAGCTTCCAGACAGGCTGTGCCGTTTGCCAGTTCCTGAAGCTTCGCAAAGGCTGGGAACGCATTGGGGTGTCGTCGACGACGATAGGCCAAGGCAAGCGTCTTGTTTGGCTCCGAGAAAGGCCAAACCGCTGGGGCGGGCGGCCGGCGT
>CAJNDT010003179.1:437810-507810 GCA_905221615.1 Symbiodinium sp. CCMP2592
TGTATGGACAATTGCATGGTTCTTAGCAGTCTAGGCACATGTCGTCGTTCGCATGCACAACAAACCCCAAACCCTAGACCCTAAAGCTCAAAGGATACCATGAGACTGTTTGGATTTCAGGTTTTGGGGCTTTGGCTAAGAGGTGGTTTGGGGCTTTAGGGTTTATATGGTTTAGGGTTCTGCAATTCTGAAGGAGTGCACGAAACCCTCTATCCCTAAACCCTGAACCCTGAATCCAATAATTTCACAAGCCAAAACTGGGAGAGTAAGGTTTGGGGCTTAAGCGTAGTATAATAAGTACCGCTTGTGATGTCTGGCTGTAGTCCTGCAGTATGTGTTTAATGTTTTTTTTAGGGGTAGGTACGCTTGTTATGGTAGCATGAAAACCCAGGGTTAAGAATTCGTATACTTGCATCACCTGCCATTACATCGTGTCCTTATAGGAACCAGAAGCAGGGTAGGGGGTGTTTTCGGGCGTTTTTTCGATTCTTTTTATATGTGCAAAGTTAGGTATTTCATCCCTAGGTGATAGCATGTATTACATGTGATATATGAATCTGTGTGTTTGGTATGATGAATAATTTTGATATCAGCTATTATTATCAGACCAAAAAATTTCATACATATACACTCATATATGGTGCATTCGTTTTGTGTAGGGGTGGGATGTATTTAGTTGTCGGTATGAAGCAGCGGGTATGAGTGCTCTACTAGTCTACGTTTTACCTTGATCTGTTTGTGCTCTTAGAGAGACCAGGGACGATAAGGGTTGACAAGGGCCTTGCTATATTATTGTAAACATGTATGTTTAAATACATATAAAAAATATTGTGCTCAGTGATTTTTTTGAGCTTGGGGTTGCAGTGTGTCAAAAGGTGTTTCCAGTAAGGTACCTATCACGTTGTCATTGAGGTAGGTAGGTTTAGGGTTTAAGTGTAAATAATAAGTACCACTTGGGATGTTTAGCTGTAGTCCTGCAGTATGTGTTTAAGTAACATTGGTAAATTGGTTAATATAGTTATTTCAAGATGCCACATACTGATAACACGCGCTGCAGTATCCGTGCTATTGTGGTTGATATAATTATCATTCCTTATGTTTTTTTTTAGGGGTAGGTACGCTTGTTATGGTAGCATGACAAATGAAAACCCAGGGTTAAGGATTCGTATACTTGCATCACATACCATTACATCGTGTCCTTACAGGAACCATAGCAGGGTAAGGGGGGTGTTTTCGGGAGTTTGGTTTGTGTTTTTTTTATATCCACAAGTATTTATTTCATACTTAAGACAAATAGGTGTTAACATATATTATATTTGATATATTAATATGTGTGTTTGGTATGATAAATATTATTTTGGATATTAATAGCTAATATCATACCAGAAACAGTTTCATACATATACACTCATATATGGTGCATTTGTTTTGTGTAGGAGTGGGATGTATTCAGTTGTCGGTATGAAGCAGTGGCGGTGTTTACATTTGCACTATTCTTTACAGTTTCGTGCTGCTTTCATTGTTTATTTTTTTTTAATCAGAAAACATGCATGTTTAAATCCTTTATGAAAAATATTGTTCTCAGTAAGTTTTCCTGAGCTTGGGGTCACTGTGTGGCAAAAGTTGTTTTCAGTAAGGTTTCTATCATGTTGTCCTTCAGGTAGCTAGCAAGCAAAAACATGAGCGACAAACTAAGAGTATGGGTATGGGCTTCAAATAAAACCAGTATGTAACAGCATTTGGGGTTCTATTTTGCTCAGTACTAGCTCAAGGTTATCAGCCAGTTAGGGATCTATTTTGCTCGAGCAGATCTGCTGTCAGTTTTAGCCAGGCCAAATTACCTCAGAGTATTTTGAAATACTCTGAGGTAATTTTGAGCTTTGAAACTGCAAAATTACCTTTTCAGACGGTTTATTATTACAATTATCCAAAAAGGTAATTCGCAATTTTAGAAGCCCAAAATTACCTCAGAGTATTTCAAAATACTCTGAGGTAATTCTGAGTGGTTGAAGCCTCAAAATTACCTTTGAGTATTTTGAAATACTCTCCTAAGGGGCTGTGGTGCTGCTTTGCTTACACCAGCAGGGTTCTCGTGGAAATGTCCTTTGTCACTATGAATGTTTGTATACAGTAGCAATGTGTTTACATACTCAATCAATAAGTGTATCATTATTTTTTTTTGGTATGCAATAAATGTTTCTTGATATGATCATCATTCGGCCTAATAAAGCACTGTAACTTTGTGTATGATACATACTGCTTATGTGGGAGCCTCATACCGTTTGATTCACTGCACTGTTGATGTTCATTTGGGTCAAGTATAGAGACCCAATCCCTGTTCTCCACCAGTGACAAACGGTATCACAAACGCTATGAATCTGTGAAGTTGTTGTTCTGGTATGTATATAATTTACCACAGTATACAATCTATAAAGGTACATTGGGAATCATACCAAAACAACTTATTTATATATTAAAGTATTATGGTTGGTAATGCTGGGAGATATAGTAGGATTCGTATGTTCAGGGATATGCCATAGCAGAAAAGATGTAGAACGGTTTAAAAGACAATATCACCATTAGTCACCATCCACTAGCAATGGTAGTCTAGTAGTTGTTGCCGTCCAAACAATACAGAAGAATATACACATATACATATATGTATATATATATCAATAGTTCATACCAGCCATACCAGACATAGCAGCAAAATCAAACACTTCCCTTTTGTTGTGTAATTCAGTACTTCTGGTATGATTCACAATATAACCAGAAGCTTTTATGCATTGCATACCATGAGACATTTTGTGCATAACAAACGAAAAGTTGAATTTTAATTTCCCCAATTCAAAACCACACTACTCAACAGTTTTACAGCATGACTAATTGTAGTGGATAAATCGTGTTGGAACAAACTGTTTACGTAGCCTTTTCTATATCAATTTATAATCGTATATTAACCAAAACACGAACCATACCCAAAACCACGTTGACACCAAACATTAACATGTGTTGTGTAGTTGCATTCTTCTGGTATGATTCGTAATAAAAGGCTCCTGATGCCGACACATTGCATACCATGATAAATTTCATACATACACACGACAAACTTGAGATTATCCGACTGGCAGTGCTATGTAGTTCCATACTTCTGGTATGATTCATCATTAAGGTTTTAAAGTCTACACGTTTCATACCGCGATAAAATTTATGCATACATTTTAACGAACCGGAATGTCAGTGGTGTGGGGTTTAAAAATAGAATTTTGCAAATTTATCATGGTATGAAACGTGTAGACTTTAAAACCTTAATTTAATGATGAATCATACCAAAAGTATGGAACTACATAGCACTGCCAGTCGTGTAATCACAAGTTTGTCGTGTGTATGTATGAGATTTATCATGGTATGCAATGTGTCGGCATCAGGAGCCTTTTATTATGAATCATACCAGAAGAATGGAACTACACAACACATGTTAATGTTTGGTGTCAACGTGGTTTTGGGTATGGTTCGTGTTTTGGTTAATATACGATTCTAAATTGATATAGACAAGGCTACGTAAACAGTTTGTTCCAACAGGAATTAATCCACTACAATTAGTCATGCTGTAAAACTGTTGAGTAGTGTGGTTTTGAATTGGGGAAGTTAAAATTCAACTTTTCGTTTGTTATGTACAAAATATCTCATGGTATGCAATGTATAAAAGCCTCTGGTTATATTGTGAATCATACCAGAAGTACTGAATTACACAACAAAAGGGAAGTGTTTGATTTTGCTGCTATGTCTGGTATGGCTGGTATGAACTATATATATATATATGTATACTACGACTACTACTAGGACGGCGAGTACTGCTAGACTACTATTCCTACTGCCACTGCTACTTTATCGATTACGACTGCTGCCAGCAGGACTACGAGGGTTTCAGGTGGAGCTTGAACATGTGTTGTGGGACAGGCGTCGCTCCTGTTCCTTATTATATCGCTGCCGAGCAGGGCAGGCGAGGCGCCTTTGCAGTGCAAGGGTTGCGATCCTGCGCAGTGCTGCTTGTGACAGGGTTTCCGAAGGGTTCTTGTTTGATGTTTGCTTGATTTTTGCCAACGAGCTGCTGCTCCCACGTTGTGCATGCAGTGCAGAGTTCACATTCTCGAGCTTTCGTACATTGACTGTTTCGATCCTTCTAATCGTGATGGCGCTTTCCTCGAACAACGCGTTGGTGGCAAAGGCGGGGCAGGCGAAGGCGCAGGGGCAGGCACCAACACCAAAGGCGCCGGCGCCCAAAGTCGTCGAGCCCAAGAAGACACCGGCGCCGGCGCTTGCGCCAGGTGTCGTGCCGGCTGCAAAGAGGACTAAGGGGCCGCAGGTGCCAGCGATCCCACCACTGCCGTCCCTTCCGGTTGGGAACGATCGCCACCAGGCGCAGGCGACCCGTGTGGTGCAGGACCTGGTGCCATGGGTGCCTGAACTGAATACAGATGTGTTTCTATAAATATATTACTATACTAGTATATGATTTTTTGTGATTATGTATTAAAGTACACATGTGTACATGTATGTATGTATGTATATGTATGTATGTTCATATATGTGTATGTGTATTATATATTCTTTACATAATGAAACATACAAGTGCTTTCATGTTTTCTTAAGTTAAACAGGTTGTGTGTTGCTTGTTTGGACTTGTTTAGCTCACGGGGTATTTATTTCTTTTGTAGCTTTGATTTGGTGAGGTCGAGTACAAGCTGGCCGAAGCGCTGGTGAAGATGGGCTTCTACGATGAGGCGCCGGCGCTGGCTGAGCTTGAGCCGCTGTCGATCAAGGACAGGGATGTCGCTGGCGGGGGCGGTGCATCCTTCAAGGAGAAGTGGTGCCCGCGCAACTGCGCCACAGCGGCCCGGGCCTCCGGCTTGTACGAGGCCGCTGGGAGCCTGTTTTGGGTGCCGGCGGGGGCGCGGGCGCAGGAGGTGCTGCCTGTGCAAGATTGCACATGGGCGCAGGTGGAGGAGTTGAAGCCTCTTTTTGAGGAGGCGCAGGAGCTGGCGCGGGTGGTGTTTCCGGCAACCTTGAGTGCCTGGGTGGAGGACATTTCTGTCCTCTACCCGCCGGGCGCGGGCGAAGGCGACTGCATGCCGAAGGCACTGACGCTGGTGGAAAATCACGCGCTGGTGGTGGCGTGGTGGTTGGCGATGTTCGAAGCCCTCAGGGCGGAGAACCAGGACCGCGTCCGACTTCTGTACGAGTGTGCACTGACAGTCACGATCCGGCTGTATGTGGGGACGAGCAAGCAGGCGCTGGCGCTGATGCTCTGGCAGGCGACAGACAAGAAAAAGCAGGTGCTGGCGGTGGCGGATGACAACGTCATCACGTTTGCAAAAAAGTTCCAGATCATCGTGGAGAATTGTGGGGTGATTTGTCATATTGGAAAACAATATTAATATACCAACGCATGATTTACCTATTCAATTAATTTTTGATATGATTATATGTAGTATTGGTATGTATGCTGTGTGAGTTGCTTTTATCCTCAAAGGTGAAAGGAATCGGAAAGCAGCTGGAGCACTGGAAGGCGATCGGCCTCAACTTCATGGGGAAGCCGGTGTATCGAATGTTGCACTACGCTCTTCTGGCGATTGCGCAGCTGTCAGACAAGGCGCAGGCGTTGTTGCAGGAGCTGGAAAGCAAGGCCGGGCGCGCGTTCTTGACGGAAGGCCACACCAAGTTGCACAACGTGATGCGACGCGCAGGCGCTGGCGCGGACAACTCAGAAGCCATCGATCCGGTGGTGGCACTACTGGTATAAAGTTTTGTACATGCCATGTGTCTATGTCTTTATAATAAGCCAAGATGTTGAGTTCCTCCTTATTCGGCATACACTGCTTATACACATCCCAGGAACAGCTGCTGCACCTCCTGCTTGTTGAGGTGGACGGCGAGAAACTGCAGGCGCAGGACGCGACCTCCGACTTCTTCGAGGGCGGCAGAGGCGCCGGCGCTGGCGTGGGCTGGGTGGCGATGTCGCTTTGCAAGCTGGCGGTGTTGGGGAAGGTGTGCGGCGTGCTGAGCACCTCGGAGGAGGCGTGGGCGAGCAATGCCTTGCAGCAGATCAATGATTTGGGGAAGGCGAGGCAGGCGCTGGCGAAAGCAGCGGAGGCGGAGTCTGTGAAAGTCTCAGAGGACGGCCTCTGGTCTGCTGTGTTTTCCTCCAAGGACGCGGTCCCGCCAGGCTACGCGGCCGACTTCATCGCGTACGTCAGCAACTTGTTGGGCGGCGGCTACGACGCGGACCTCAAAACCTTCAATGACAAAGAGGACTTGGTCGCGCAACTCCTTGCAGGCGAAGGCGACAACCCCGTGCTGAAGGACTGGCGGGAGGCCCTGGACACCCTGGACAGAGGAGTTTCCGGCTTGAGCACGGGCGTGGTGGCGGTTGATTCGATCCAGGAGGACTCGCTGGCGTCGGCACCCTTGTCACTGCTGATGCAAAAGTGCGCCGCCGGCGACGACCTGGAGGAGGTCAGGGAGACTACTCGCCGAGAGCGGGCGGAGGTGTTGGCAAAGGCGCGGGGGCTCAGAAAAGGCCTGTGCCAGTTGTTGGTGCTGCCACAGGCGTGCACCAAGGAGGCGTTGCAGTCGGCCTTGGCCCGTGCAGGTGCAGGCGGAGCTGGCAACTTCCACGGGAAGTTGAACGAGAAGCACCGCGGCTACTTTCTCATGGCCGACCTGGAGCATGAGGAGAAGCAGGGCTGGGCGCAGGTGTCAGAGATGAGCGGCTCTGTCAAACAGCGGTTTTCGCAGAAGTGCGCCTTCTTGAAGGGGCTGGCAGGGTCGTGCGACTTCGTCTTCGTCGGCGATGGGCGCTGTCGCGCGGCACGTGCGACGATCGAAGAGGCGCTGGTGAAGGACCTGGACTACACGCAGTTCTTCGAGCTTTGGGTGAGCTTCGCAGGCCCATGTGTGCGGGCGTCAACGCGGCAGGTGGTGGGCGGGCAGGTGAACAAGGAGATCATCTTCGTCAAGCTGCCGGCGCCGCGCGTACGCCTGGCCGCCGTGGAGCGGCAGGCAGCATACGGATGTTTCAGTTTTTCATATCATATGTTTAGGATATCAAGGTTTCCCTGATTGAATATAGTATTGAGTTTTTTTGGTATGTATAGTTGGAAAGCAGGATGACTTTGTCTCCAAGAGCAGCGGCGCTGGCGCGAAAGTCACGACGGCGGACACGAACTACGTGAACGTGCCGTTCCTGGCGTCGGCGAAGCTTCCCAAGCTGGCGTGGGCGGACAAGGCCGAGATCCTTGGCATGAAGGCGGATGCGGCGCCGGCGGACCGAGCACCGGATGCGTGGGCGGATGGCGAGGGCGCAAGCGCGGGCGTGCCACTGTTCTGGCAGGAGTCCAAGGGTGTGGCGGTGTGGCAGGCGTTGGTGAAGAACCATATGGTGAAGGATGTCGTCGACCTGTCACCTGGTTCTGGGGCGCTGGCGTCGGCGTGCCTGTCCATGGGCATCCGGTACACGGGCTTCTGCGGCAACGAGAAGCACCGGAAGTGGCTGGAGAACCTGGTGGACAGGCAGGCGCTGGCGCTGGCGGCGACAGAGGGGCATGCCCTCTGGACGCAGTCGCTGGCGGACCTCATCCAGCTCCACTTCAAGGATGTGGTCGCAGGCGATGGCGGGGATGGCGGGGATGGCGGCGGCGACGACGGCGACGAGGAGGGCGAAAACGAGGAGGATGGCGAGGAGGACGAAGTGCCGCTTATGGATGCCGAGTGAACAGGCGGTTCGTGACGCCGGCGCGGGCGCGGCGCTTATATGGATGCCGAGTGCACAGGCGGTTCGTGATGCCGGCGCGGGCGCGGCTTAGATCGTCTTTTCAGCCACTTCAGCCAGGCAAGGCTGGGAGCAACAGAGCAGGCGCTGGTGGGAGCAAAACAAAGCTTGCCTGGCCCGCACTTGCATTGCTGACAGTTGTCTTGGCTATGCATGACCATTTTCATGTCAGGATCCGTATACATGATTGTAGCACGAGTGTGCTTGAGACTGATGAGAGCCGGTATGAATAGTTGTTTCCCGAATTTGATCTTCATTGAATAACAGTTCTGTGTGTCATTCATATGTGTTTCATAACAATGAATAGTTTTTGTATATTGATATGTACATCACATTGTATGTTCATGTTATAATATGAATTATTATTATATCAGTATGGTTATGTCCATTGTTGTATTTAGTGTCCAGAAAGTTTTCTGAACGGTGGCTGCAGACGTTGAATCGCGGGAGACGGCGTGGGGATGGCTTTGCCAACTCCGCTTAAGCAGTTCCTCCGGGGGTGGGGAAGTACCACCCGAAAGCGAATGCAGGCAGCAGCTCGGGATGTCCTGGAAAGCAATGGGCTGCAGCTGTCGCAGCCGCCGGCGCAGGCGCTCGGAAGTGATTGCTGCGGCATGTCTGCGGAGGTGCTGGCGATGAGAGAGCTGGGTTTTCAGCATAGCGTTGTGTTTGCCAGCGACATCTGCGAAGGCGCAGGCTCATTCTGCCGGGCGAATGCTCCTGCCGGGAGCTTTTTCGGGGATGTCCTGGCCAGGAAGGCGTCGGCGCTGGCGCACATGCGCATCCACGGCTACTTCGCAGGGTTTCCCTGCCAGCCATGGTCCCGGATGCGGCGCAAAGGCGGGCGCAGGCGACGGGGATGGAGCGATCCCCGTGCTCGGGTGTTCGTGGCGTGCCTGCAGGCGGTGGCGCAGACACAGCCCCTGTACGCGATCCTGGAAAACGTGCAGGGGATCATGTGTTTCTGGGCGTCGGTGTCGGCGAAGGTGCAGGCGATGCTGCCGGGCTATCGGCTGCTGGCGGTGAAGCTCTGCCCGACGCAGCTGGGCAGAGGGCTTCGACGGCCACGCGTCTTCATCCTCTGCCTCCGAGAGGATAGCCTGATGGTTGGGTGCTGGCGGACGACGAAGGCGCTGGTGGCGGCAATGCTGGGGTCTGTTGCTGAGCAGAAGATGCAGCAACCGCTTTCCATGTTTTTGCTTCCGTCGGCGTCAGCGAAGGGGGCGGCAAAGCAGATGAAGAAACCGGTGGTGGCGAGAGCGCAAGCGAGCAGGAAGACGACGGCGACGGCGAAGTGGATCCTCAAGCACCGCGAAGCCCAAAGGAAAGCCGGGAAGTTGCCGCCCCTGCGCAAGCTTTCCTTTCTGACAGCAAGAGAGGCGGAAGTCTTGCAGTTGGCCGAAGCCAAGTTGGGCCAGGCCAAGGTGTTGGCGGTGGACGTTTCGCAGAGCGCGGATCGCATGCCGTGTGGTGACAACCTTTGATGCTCGGCCACGGTGTTAGTATAACTACAGTCTAAGTAAAATACTGGTAACCTGCCTAGACTTAATTGCAAAATATAAGGCGTTCCACCTAAACACAGGTGCATTTATGTTGCTTCTTTGTGCCTAGGTCCCACAGTCACCACGTCGTCGAAGATCGTCATTCGCGCAGGCGCCGGGGCAGCTTGCAGACTCTTGACCAACACGGAGAAGCTCCTGTTGCACACAGTGCCTGTGGACAAGCTGAAGTTCCCCGCTGCGCCTCGTCGACGCTACCGAGAATGGCTGGCAACTGCCAGGACGTGCAGTCTATTGGTGTGGCCATCGTTCTCGCGGTCAGCATGCTGAATTGGAAAAAGGCGAGGCTGGGCCAACCGAAGACGGGGCAGGCGCAGGCGAAGAAGCGAACGGTGGCGGGGACCATTCCAATTTGGTCCTGGAGTGTCAAGAAACGCCGGCTGCTGGTGCACAAAACGAAGACGGCAGATGTGAAGAATCAGTGAGGGCGGTCCAGCTTGTAGGCGTGTCTCACGGTGCTGCTGTACGCCGAGTGTTGCCGTGGCGTCCAGGACAAAGGCGGGAAGTTGCGGGCGTGATGCAACCGGGAACTGCCAGCAAATATCAATGGGATGTTTTCATACCAAGAAATATAATTAACATATCGTCAATATGTAATGATCATATATTCTATGTTCAGTATGTTGTATTCGTTTCCTGTTATAAATTAACATGATGTAATACTACTGGAGACTCCTGCCCGTGGGCTTCTTGTGGCAAGGCATGTGACGTTGCCTGGAGTTTTGCTTATTGTCTTGCTTGTGGAAGTTTTTTGGCTGCAGCTGCGTGTCATGGTAGTTTTCCGACCTGCTGTGCCCTTGAAAGACCTTTTCGGTCCTTCCTCTTTTGCGAGGGCGACGGTGCAGGTGAAAAGGAAGGCACCTGAAGCGTCAAGCAAGTCCCGCCCAGTCAAAAAGAAGAAGCCGTCAGGGGCGAGGCAGGCTCCAAAGAAAGCGCGAAAGGCGTCGGGCTCAGCGCAGAAGAATAAGAAAGCTTCCAAGGCGTCAAAGGCGTCGGGGTCGTCGGCTAGCGCAGGCGCTGCCGCAGGCGGCGGCGAACACCCTCACAGAAGAGTGCACCCCAGCTTCCAGACAGGCTGTGCCGTTTGCCAGTTCCTGAAGCTTCGCAAAGGCTGGGAACGCATTGGGGTGTCGTCGACGACGATAGGCCAAGGCAAGCGTCTTGTTTGGCTCCGAGAAAGGCCAAACCGCTGGGGCGGGCGGCCGGCGTGGGCGCTGGGGTGCCTGGTTTGCCACAACTTAAGTTGTGCAAGAAAATGCAAGAAGGCGTAGGTGCCGCGGGTTCTCCAGGCAGGCGCTGCTCAACCAAGTGGGCACGGTGCAGGCGTCGGCGCTGCAGCTGCACTCCCGATCCGCGGTGCACAAGATGGCTCTGCAGGTTTGGCTTCGCCCAGACGACGCGGAACTCGTCCTGAGAGCCACGGTGGGAATTTTCCATTTTTTGTTGAAGGCCCACTCTAGACTTCTTAGTCTAACACTGTAATGAGTGCTTCGTGTACCCGAGAACGCGGACCTCCTGCTCAGGCCAGGCAACACTGGAGGACGATGTGCTCCTGAAGGGAGCCGTCCCGCAGCCACCAGACTGGCTGCGGATCTGGAGGCTGTGTCGAAGCCAGGTTTCCTTGACGAGAACGTCGCAGATCTCTTTGACAGAGGATTTTATCTCCTCCTCAAGGGTTGAGGACCTGAAGGAAGTGAACAAGGCGGCTGTTGGTGCTATGGCGGACATATTGGCGGAGGCGATGCGGGTGGGCAAGCGGCAGGCGCTGGCGCGGGCGCACACGGTGGCTTTGACTCTGGACGACAAGCAGCCCCACCGCTGCCTCATGTACAAGTCCAGCGGTGTCGCAGGCGGCAAGCACGAATCCTCAGCCGGTATGTTGGCGCTCCTCAAGCCCGCGCAGGCGAGGGAAACGCCTGCGTCCGCAGGCGCAGCGCTGCAATACTTTGACGAGGATTATGCTGTGCGGGTGCGAGATTCCTTTCTGGCGGCAGTCAGACTTTTTTGCACGGACATCATGGGCCAGTTTGATGAGAGCCTCTACAGCCACATCCTGATGAGCACCAAAATCTTCGCTGGCGATGGCGCTTTGTTGAAGGCAGGCGTGCTGCTCAAGGAGGTGATGCCCAACGTGGTTGTAGTACCCGGTCTGCTTTCATTTATAGGTTAAACCGAGAGCTTCCCAACAACATAATATAAAGGTATATATATATATATATATATATATAACATGAATTTGTTGAGGATGATTATCATTGTTGTATGTATGTATGTATACAAAAAAATTATGATTATATGAACAGGACAGGAGAAATACTTTGAACAAACATAGTTTTTCTCGTACTCACTATCTGCAGTCCGATAAGATGCGTTCCTTCTTATCATCTGGCCCCCCGCAGCCAGGTGCATCGCGATCCCAGCCATGCCATCAGGCTAGCGGCGCAGGCGGCCGAGGTGGCGGACGACAACTTCGCGGAGGTGTGGGCGCGGCTTTTTGGGGGGAAAGGCTCACTGGTGCCAGACTTGCAGCACAAGCACGATACTTTGCACAATGTGTGTGCGTTGTGTGTGTGTGTTTTTGACTGATAATTTTTGTTTGCATACTCATAGATTGTAACTTCAAAATATATTCTTACTCGTACAAAAAAATACATCATGGGTATGAACACATTCGTTTACTGGTCTCTGAGGAGTGGCGGGCGCGCCTGGTGGCGATACAAGAAGGTTTGCGCCAGGGTGGGCGTCTCGCAGGCGTTGTCGATGTGGTGCTGAAGCATTTTCAGTTTGCTGCGCACCGCTGGGAGAGCTCGAGCACGCCCAAGCGCAGATTTGCGTTTCTTCTTGGGCCCGTCATGCTGGCGCTGGCGGCAAGAGCCGTTGATGTGCGAACACAACCGGCTGACATGAAGCAGGCGATGGCGCTTTTGGCAGCCATGACGCCCGAGTTCATCGTTAGGGCTGGGCTGTCGGCGGATTTCAATGCGGAGGTGCTGGCGTTCATCCGCTTCTTTGACCAGCGCGATGCAGACCCGGCGTTGTTCAGGGAAAAGTTCCTTCGCTGGCGCAGGCGGATGAAGTCTCTGTTCTGCGACGCAGAGATCCTCAAGGAGCTGCAAGGGAAGCCGGCGGAGGAGCAGAGTGCCACGTGGCTGATAATTACGCAGGCGATGGCGCTGCCGCCGTTGTATGTACATGACAAGGTGTTCACGGCTTGGCCTAGAACGATGGGCCTGGGCCAGGCGCAGGGGGCCGCGAAGGCGAAGTGCTTCGAAACCATGGCGTCCGTGCAGACGGTGGTGGACCTGACGTTGAAGCGCGTGGAGGCAGAGCTCCCACAAACTGGTCTGTTTGCCGACCTGTCCGTCTTCGACTTGCACTCTGTGCCAGAGCACCCAGGTCAGGAGTGGTGGGACAGCAAGCGTCGGCGCTTGAACAGGCTGTGCGCGCCCGAGTCTTTTGCCTCTGTTGCATTTTGTATCAGCTTATAATACACACTTACCCAATCTTAGTTCGTTGTTGCAACATGACTTTGCAGTATGCAACAGTACACGATTCGATACGTGCTATCACTCGTACAACGTAGACAGTAAGGGACCGCACGAAGTTCAGCCTGAGGTGCAAGGCACTCAACGTGTGTCCGGGCACTGTCTTCCAGCTTTACAAAGAGGCCTTGCCCTTGCTGAAACGCACAACTGCGAGCGACTCAGTTGGCGGGGTCGCAGGCGAGGGCGACGGCGATGGCGATGGTGACGCTTGCCGGCATTGGTAAGCCGAGGTAGTAGTAACTATGTGCCAAGTGTATGGTTTCATTATTATGTACGTACCCAGAATCATTTTTTCATCAAGTTGCCTACATAGTAAAAATTATATTTTCAATATGTGAGTGTATTTATGGGGTAGGCTAAATTGCTAAATTGTTGAACATGAATGTACATGTCTATCTATGTGTGAAGAATAGTTGAAAAATGCCGCTTGATGAAAATTCTATGCCTATCTTTCCACTGCAATCCTTTCAAATTTAATTTAAGTATCTTATTTAGTTACCCATTCCAAGGGCGCCGACAATCGAAAGATTTGGGGGCGGCTCTTCAAGGACGGCGTCCAGCTGCTCGGCGCAGCCGATGCAGAGATGCAGCACTTCTTTGCGGTGCTGCATTTTTACTTGGCTTTCGAAACGTCCACTGGGCAGGTGGAGCGAACGCTCGGGGTTGTCAAGGCGGCGGCGGACGCACACAATGGCGACACGACAGCGACTGCGAATGTCACGTGGGTGTCGGCGGAGCTTCTTCTGGACGGACCGGCAAAAGAGTCCGAGTTGTTTACGAAAGTCGTGGGTGCAGATGTAGGCGAGGGCGATGGCTCAAGGGCAAAGGTGGGCAACCACTTTCTCCTGACGCCGTTCAGCCGCCGGCTCTGCCGTCTGTGGCTCCGGAAACATGGCAGGCGTTTTCACGTTTACAAAGTTCGCAAGGATCGCGGCTTGAAAAGAACCCAGAAAAAGGGTAGCGAGGCTTACGTTGTGAGCCGCATGGCGTCGGCGCGGCGACAGTTGGCAGCTGGAAAAGGAACCTGCAAGAAACTCTTGGGCAGCAAGGCCAAGGACTTCGTGCAGAAGAGTGACGAAAGGTTCCAAAATAGCAAAGTTTGGAACGCAAAGCTCCAGCGAGCTTTCGTTTTGGCGAAGACACGTGAACGGCAACGCAAGGCGATGGCGGAGGCGCAGGCGTCAGTCTGGAAAGAGCAAGCGGCCCTTCGTCGTGGCGACGTCGTTGGCGAAGTCCCAGGCGCGGTTGTGGACCTTGTCCAGGCCAGAGACGTGCGGACGAGGTGGTCGCTGTCACAGCGATCACTGCATGTCTTTTATGCATGCAAGGAGGCGCCGGCGAGCAGTCCTCCAGTTTATGTAGATGAGTGGAGACGCTCTGACCCGCAGGCGTGGCTGCCCTTGCTTCGGCGGGCAGACTTGGTGGTTCTCGAAGATGCCTCTGACCTGGACTTCAGTGACGGGCATGGGTTTCTTGGCTGATTGTACTCTGATGTTTTATGGTGTCAAGTAATACGTAGTTGCAGCACTTTCTTTCTGTCTTGTGGAGCTTTCAATTGTATGTGAAACATGTTCCAGTAATCTATGTGCACATCTCGCAGCGGAACCACCCGACCACCACCCCCGTCGCTAGGGCAGCTACAGCAATCACGCCTATCCTGCAGATGTTCTTTTCACAGGTTGTTGCTATAGTGCGGTTCTAAATGAAGATAGAGGCTGGCTAAAGGGAGCTCCCACAAACGTGCCCAGGGCTGGCTTCGTGGAACTGGCGTTGGCGGTGGTGGCGTACGGCAAGGCTGTCGTGAGGCGCAAAGATTTCCGGATTGAAATCTGGAAGATCGACTCGGAGGCGTTGGTGTTTCACAAGGCGGCGGTGCGGGCGCAGCCTGCACGTTTTGACGTGACAGAGGGCTTCTGCGAGACTCACCCGAGGTCCGCCAAGGTCCTGCGGACACTCTGTGAGTCTTCGGCTGGCGTGTGGAAGATGGCGAAGATCGCTGAGGCGCAGGCGCAGGTGACGGGAAAGGCGCAGCCGCAGGTGAAGGCGAAGGCGAAGCAGAAGGCGAAGGCGAAAGCGAAAGCCAAGGAGGCTGAGTTTCTCATCAAGGATCTCGTGTCCGCTTCCAGCTCCTGTCGTAGCCTCCGCTCTGTAGAACGGCCGAAAGGCATAGGGAGCCAGCTGCTGAAATGAGCTTAGTCTAGCAAGATTTATTATTCAAAGTCTTTCTTCTAAGTTGTAGACACTTATGTACTTTAGGAAGAGGGTATAGTCATGCAGCAGTTGCTGGATCATGTTTCAACAGCTAACAGGACTCGCGGCCAAAAAGCGTCTGTGCACTATCGTTCTTTGGCAGACAGGGCTTGATAGGTCCATTTTCTTCTGGTGACATGAGCAAGCAATTCAGTGGTCCCGCGCTGTATGTTTGCCCTGACACGCAGGCTTCGCCACAGAAGTTGCACTGCCAGATGTCCGTGGCGCAGGTGCCGTATAAGAGGGAGGTTGCGCAGGGGCATGTTTTGGAATGCGGTGGTGTAAACTGTAGACTGGAGGATTTAGGGGGTTTTTAGGGGTTTAGAGCTTTGATCTGGCACTACAAAGGTTAACCACAGAGTCCAGAGGTCACTTCGAGCTTTAGATGCTTCTGGAGCAGGGGTGTTTGGATCTTGTCGTTCAGGGCATGTGGGCTAGGGAGTGTCAGGTTTGGGGTTTAGCTAGAGGAGTTGTTTACAGTGGCGCTTGAATTTTGAGGTTCAAGGGGCACGCGTTGCGTAGGATATATAATATATAGGGTTACTGGATCACCTTCATATGAGTCTCATTTGTCTAACGTAGCAGCATGCTTGATGATTGTTCGTCCTGTGTATGTTGCATTTTTTCACAGTTATAATCACATGTTCACAGCCATTCAGTAATAATAGGCGTAGGCCCATCCGCAGGCGCTCAGGCGTGGCCGTAGGCCGTAGGCGTAGGTGTAGGCGCAGGGGAAGGCTACTATAGGCCAGACAGGCGGTCATAGGCGGTAGGCGTAGGTGTAGGTGACTTCTCTCGTCATGGAGCTACCATTCGAGATACCATTCGCGCTGCCGCCGGTGCCGGCGAACAGTGTGTTGGTGGCGTGGGGCGCTGAGCACAAGTACATCGTGGGCGACAGTGCCCAGGTTTTAAAAAACGGTCAAATTTTCTTTTTAACGTGTCAAACATAAATTGCATGGTTTTAGGTACTAAGCAATAAGTGTTGTAAACAGAAGTGAGAAATGCTCTCTTGACATACCTTAAATGCCGAGGATCCGGCGGGGGCGTTGGCGAGAAGGGGCGGGACATGATGGCGGGGTTCTATTACGGCAAGTTCCCAGGCCATGTTCACTACACAATCGATGTGAGGAACATGATGAGGAGTCCGCAGGCGGAGGGGCAGGCGGAGGGGCAGCGGCGCGGGCGGTTCAAAAAGGTGGAAGGAGACTTGGCTGTTCAAGTTGTATTTGACCCTAGACGCTTTTGAAGCATTATTAATATTATATTTTAGGGTTATTGAAGACCCCTTGCCCTCCCAGGCGAATGGCACCCGGCGAACAACCAAGATTTTTTGCTGGCGATGATGGGCGAACTCGGCTTTGCGAAGGCATTGGCGTCGGTGGTGGGGGCTGTGTACACATATTTGCAGGCGCAGGCGAGTGACACGATGGAGTCACGGCCATTGTGCGTGCAGCTGGTCTGCATCTTGACTCAATAATATGTATTCAGGAAAGTTGCGAGTGACATATTTTTAAAAGGCACGGTTGCGTTTTTGGTTTTGTCCTCCCAGATGGTTTAACTAATTCATACCCAAGTCATATGTTTTCATACAGGATAATGAACAAATGTAAGCAATTAATATTCAATGAAATAAACCACACTAACAGTATGAAGTATTAAGTAGAATCCTTGTACCAGGTTCCCAAGGCCTGCACAGATCTGCGGCGGTGGCGGTGCTGACGGCGCTGGTGTTCAACTTCGAATTCGAGCTGCCAAGCCATGACGGCTTGTTTCAGGCGCAGGCGTATCCGAAGGGGTCGAGCGTCACTGGCGACGTTTGCATCGACGACAAGGCGGCGAAGCGTATCGAGGAGCTCGTGGCCCGCGTGGGTCGGATGCTAAGGTACAGCGAGGCGCCGGCGACGTCGACGCCACCGTCGGCGCACACCAGCGCTGCAGCTGGGTCGGCGCAGGCGCCACCAGGTTTGCAGGACCAGGCATGGGATGCTGTGCTTCTTTTTCTGTAGGATTTGATGCGGTTTGATTATAACCATCTAAGACTACTGGGATAGTCAAAGAAGTCTTGATGTAGTCACTTGTTTCATTGATTGAATTGTGGCAGGTGCGAGCACAGGTGCTGAAGCACGCGCCGGCGCTTTGTGACCAGTTTGACGCGTTTAAGGTGGACCAACGCGTGTGGGTGGTTCCCAGGCTTTTGATTTGCTATCCTGAACCCACACCTTTAGACCCCTCATTCCTGTAGCCCTCAACCCTGAACCACAAATCGCAAACCTAGCTATAACTTAGTACCCTAAAGACGTTGCACAAAAATACACTTGGGCCCTATACCGAGAACGCGTCGGTGTTGGTGAGCATGGACGGCGGTGTGTCGAAGGCGCAGGAGATTGTTGGGTGGCTCGATAGCAGCTTGCCTGCTATTACAAACAAACTAAAACCATTACCTCCCAACCCCCCCTCAACTAACTCAGGAATGCTCCATAGCAGTCGTCCTCCAGCCTGGCGCAATCCGTCAGCAATGATAACTGCTGCCATCAATGAACGGGTTGACATGCTGAAAAATCGGAGCTTCTTGGCTGAAGGTAGCCTAGTAGTTCATTGTAGTAAGAAGTGTCCGTCGCATTGTAGTTCAATTTTATTTTTATTGCTGATTCGCTGGGTCTTCGTACTCCGAGCACACAATCCCACTCAGGTTGGAACCGGCATGAGCAGAGTTGGAGTGGCAACCATGATGACGATGGTTGGCGTTGGCGTGATGATTATTACCGCCGGCGTGGTCGTCCCAAAGGCGGCCACTATGAGGACTGTGTTTATCAACATGGTAACTGGATTTACGACTACGTGCACTTGCACTTGTCGTTACATTGTAAGAAACATATTACATAGATGTATCTATGTATTTTATGTTTTATTATCACTGTCTTTTTTAACAAATATGCACATATTCATATATATATATATATATTATAACATATACATATTATATGTGTATATGTAAATGATAAGTAGGTTGTCTTCCCAGGACCATGGTGATGGCGCAGGCGCTGGGCAGCGTGGTGGGCGTGAGCGCAGGCGGTCCCGCTCTCGCGACTCGCGCGATGGTGATGGCGCAGGCGCTGGGCAGCGTGGTGGGCATGAGCGCAGGCGGTCCCGCTCTCGCGACTCTCGCGACAAGGGGCGAACGCGAAGGCGCTGGCGCAGCCCGTCGTCAGACTCACGGTGACTCTGGCGATGTCTCATACAACTGCGGCGGGCCGTCTTAAAAAGATTTGGAAGCATCGGGGTTAGATTTCAGACTATCATTGGAAGGCTTTTGTGCTGCGGACTCGGGCGTTCGAGTTTGGCGGGGTGTTGCCGGCTTTAGTTTTCAAACTAACATATCCGCAAAGCCATCGCTCTACGTCACGTCCTCAACACAACCGAACCCCCAAACCCTACACCCCCCTTGTCAAGCTTGCCTCTGAACCCTGCGGCCCACAGCACAACCCCCAAACCACGAACCCCGAATTTCAAGTTCAACCACACCCACGCCCGCCAGTCCCCAAAACCAACACCCCAGCCAAGCAGCGCTAAGCCCGTTGAAACCTAGATCCTGATCTTTCCCCGATGCAGGTGCTGTGGCGCTGGCGAAGCAAGTGAGTCGTCCACAAATGTGGATTGGCATCGCGACATGTGCGTCAGCCCATAAAGTTCGATGTGACACGGGTATGTGAGTACGAGGTTACATGTTGCGGAGATGTGGAAAGCAGCTCTAATGGATATTCGGAACTATTTCGCAGCCGGAAGCAAACGTGAAGTGCTAAAGCCCTTGTATATGGAGCACACTGAGTTTCGCTTGCGTAAAAAGCGCGTGTCAAGTTCAGATTCAGGTGTTTGTTGGTAGCCGGGATGAGCGGGTCAAGTTTCAGGGTATGTTTACACGGGATTGTTATGTTTGGCATTTGGGATCCCTTGTTACTGCAAGCACTATGTAAGGCCCAAACTTGCCTGCATCAGGCAATATTATGTATACAGCAGTTAAAACAGCAAAAACCACTAAAATTTTTCGCCAGGGTCGAAAGCAACACCTAGTACAGAGAAGATTGGCATGGCCCCTGCTCAATGATGACGCACAAATCGAGAAGTCGAGAAGTGTGCCAGGTAATTTGCCCACAAAACAGCCATCGGCTTCGAACTTAATGAGACTTAATTGCCTTGAGACTGAAATCATCACTTCTTTGCAAAAGAACATATGCCTCATTTGTACCAGGGTTAGGGTGAAGCGGCGTGTAAATGCTTGGTGAGCCCCTATACGCAAAGCCCAACAGTCCTGAAAGCCTGCCGGAAGACGAGAATCTAGCAGGCTACGGTCTGAACATCCGGCCACCTGGCCATGACATTCAGTTCTTTACTTCTAGATTCTAAGCCCAAGGTGGTTTGCGGGGGTTTGGGGTTTATAAGGTCTGATGGAGGGTTTCTATGGGATCTTGTTCAGTGTTGGCTCATAATTCATAATTTCTTTAATTGGGGTTCAAGGTCGAAAGTTTCAGGTTTTTGTTGCTGTAGAATCTGTAGAAGCTGAAATAAACTATTATCAACACCCTAAACCCTAAACCTGACTTCAGATTCCTTGCTAGACTTATACTATGACCGATAGACCCCAAAACCCCTTCCCCGTATCAGGTTTAGGGCTCGTTCATTGTGGGGTTTAGGACCAGTTCAGGATGTTTGGCGTGTTTCTGTCTATGATGCACCTAGTCACATTTGGAACCATCGGATAAGGTAATGCACTGCGATATACATTCCGAAAGCTCAGCTTTTGGTTTCATGATCAGATACAATGGGAATAGACTGGAGACCCGATGCCTACATTAGTAACCGCCAAGGGAACGTTGCGTATCCGCGCCAAGCCTCATTCCCAATTTTCTGCGTTGCCCGAACCCAGCCAAGCCGGAGATTCATCCGCAGCATTCTGCTATCGCCCGTTCCCCCTCCTCATCTTAAACAGAGCTGAAATCACCCTATCAGCCCCAAACCTGACATCTGTAAGCCCAGAAGCCGTATTAAAAAATCCTACAGCCCCACAAACGTCAAACTTCATTTAGCCTTCGGATGCTCTGCACACCTTAGGACCCCTACGGGTCGCAGCTTGCGGCAGCCGGCGCACTGGCCAGCAGCTGCCTGGAGGAGCTTGGCTCCTCGACTGCCTTCGCCGGGTTATGGGTTTTACGGTTTGGGGTTTATGGGTTTTGGTTTAGGGGTGTTTAGGGTTTTGGGGTTTAGGGGTTTAAGGTTTGGGGTTTGGGGGTTTAAGGTTTGGGTTTCAGGGGTTGAAGTTTTGGGTTTAGGGGTCTAGGGTTTGGGGTTTGGAGTTATAAGGCTTTAGAATGTAGGCGTTTCGAGTTTAGTAGGACTTCAGGGGTTTAGGGATTGAAGGGTTTGGGGCTTAATGCAGACCCCTGACTAATCAATCCTTCTTTTAGAACCTTTAATGAATGGGGTGTATTTATCGGGGTCTACAGTATGTTTCCAGGTTTAGGTAGGTTTTAGTTTTGGGGTTACGGATGTTTGAAGAAGTTTGAGAGGTTAGGAATATTGGGGTACCGGGCTCTACGGTGCAAGGTTTGTATGTTGTTTTGGGGTTTAGGGTCATGGGTTTCATGAAGTTATGGGGCTTTCCGGCCCTGAAAAGGGACCATAGTGTAGGAACTACCATGAACTACACTTATCAATGAACCTTCTAGTAGGCTTCCGGTCCGAAAGCATGAAAGGAACTGATCCTTGTCCTTCCGAGGGGTAAGACGCAGTGTTCGGAAGCCATGTGCAGTTTTGCTTTGGTGCTCTATGTCTTTAGGATGACATGGCAGGTGGCTAAGCGTTTTCTGCTCTTGCGACCAGGTTTCTGACGGCTTTCTTCAATCAGGAAGACACTTTTCAGGTCGCAAGATTCCAGCACGAGCAATGATATTGAGTGCTAGCATTATCGAAAGCCCCACTAGTGACCAGCATGACGTGTTTAAGTGTTGTATCAGTTCTTGCCAAGGCGAAGAAGCTTATGTCGCAGTTTTGTCTCAATTAGCTAAACCGCAAAGGCACTAAGGCAGAGGTTTCAGACGCGGATAGAAGAGGGTAGGCCCTGAGAGGCTTCAGAAGACGTAGACGTAGAGGCGTTGCCGAGTTGCCTTTTGGGTTGGGCGCCAGGAATTGAATTTAAGCTTCTTCTTAAAATGTTCACACTCTCAGCACCATCGCAATGAACCCTAAGCCCTAAACCACTGCCCTGAACCCATTCTTTCAGGGGGGGAGGTCAATAGGTTTCGGAAGAGAAGGTAGACGCAGGTTCAGGACGGTCTGTGGCTTGTTTTTTGATCATGGAAGAGTTCAGTGTTGGGCTTGGATGACAGACGCCCCCAGAACTGGTGTGCAGGTGATGGCGTCGATCTGGCCATCTTCCTGGATTATTGCAGCCTCTTCCAGGACCATCAGATGGGCTCTCAAATCACGAGCCCTGAAATCTGAAGCCTGCACCCGAAGCCCACAAAACCCCAGACCCCCAGAACCCGAAAGCCGAAACCCTACTTTGCATGCCTCTTGCCTGGTGAGCGCAAGGAACTTTATAAACGATTCCCCAAGCCTCGCACCCGAAACCCTAAAGTCCGAGTCTCCCGAGTCGTCGCACAACCTTCGGCAAGTCTTGCAAAAGGAGCCGCGATCCGAAAGCGAAGAAGAGGTCGCTTCACTCGCAACAGTTCCCACACCCTGTCCAGAAAGCTCAGAGACCCTCTGCCTCAAACTTCACATGCAGAAGCCCTAGCTTCATTAAACCACAAGCCCCAACAAGCCTCCAATATTCCCAAAAGCCAGCTGCTAAAGCCCCTACCCGGCGGCCTCGTCCTTGCGAAGTAGGAGGGAAAAAAGGCCCCCCTACCCCATGCCCCATGCTCTCGAAACCCTGACCCCCCCCCCCCCCCGCCCAAGCCCAGAGCCGGCTGTTGGTTCGGATGTTCTGAGTTGTTTGGTGCGGGTCGCTGCATGTGGGGCTCAGGGTTCGTAGAAGGTTACTCTTTGTCATAGTTGGATAACATTTTAAATATTTTACATTTTTACATTTTTATGGGTACTTAAACAAAATAAGGGAAAACATTTCAGTTTCTAATCCTATCCCAACCATGAACTAGTACTATAGCAATGAGGGTTACTGGAATGCGAAGGCTTCCTGTAAGAGTTACCAGGGTTCTTATAAAGTTACAATAGTTACAGCTACAAGGGTTACTAGAACTACTAGAATCCGAAGGCTTCCTTTAAGGCGTGCGAGTCGAAAGGTGACAGTAATGGGTTTAGTGTTTGCAGGTGTCTCCTGCCTGCAGCCTACCGCCCCTATGAAGATAAGCACGTCCTCTGAACTTCATTTATGAGACTGTCAAGTCGGTCTAACAGCCAGAAGCTATCGAAGGCCCCAATCCCTGAAACCTGCACTGCGGCTTCAGCCCAACCCTGAAACACTAACCGCCATGCCCTAAAATCTACAACCTGCCACAATCTGCAATCCGAATTCTCAGGTTTTCGCTGAAAGCCTGAAGCATGTGGCCCTGTTCTTCTCACACAAGAAGACACAGGCAGACTCCGAAGCAACTGAGCGTTCAAGGGCTATTGGGCCCGCAGCGTTTAGGTCCAGGGTGGATGCAGAAAAGTAGGCTGGGGCCATGTTGCGGGACTATGACTCCGACATCCTTGGCATCTGGGTAGGGAAGTGTAGGTTGTCTACTGGTCTGTGTGTGTGTGTGGCTGGGGGGGAGCTTCGATGGAGGAATTCGGGTTAAAGCTTGCCTAGGGCTTCACTTCACAGTGTTGTTGGCAGCTCCTCACTCGCCTTTTAAAGTAAGGTGTTCGGAACCTTTACACCCTAAACCATGGCCCTGTGTCTAGAAACTATAAAAGAAGCTCTGAGGCGCTTTCAGCGAAGAGCGCGCTTGAAGATAACATGGTTGGCTCCGAAGCAATGACAACCGGGAACACCACTTCCTGCACAGAACTGTAGCTGAAAGTCAGCCTTACAAAACATCTGTTTTCAGTACGCCATATGTACAGGAGAGACCATCCCTTGATCAAGCCTGAACCAGCAACCCGCTGCAACCTTCAAGCTGTAAACCAGCAAGGCCCAATAGTATTCCTCTGCACTCCTTGTTAGAATTATTATTCAGGCCCCTACATTCCCCTTTTTCTCCGCGGAATCAGGAGCCAAGAGGGCGGCTGAAGTAGAAAAGCCCCAAGTCACGGGCGACCCCACAAAAGCCTCCATCGTTTGCCCCAGGCCCTAAACCATAAGCCCTACATTTTGGGTTTTAGGCTTTGCCACGACGATAAACAGGTGTGGGTATTGACCGTGACGCCCGACACCTGCGACTTGCCTGCAGCCTCCCAATAGAACCTCAAGGAAGAATTTAGAATTTCCTCTTTGGGTAGAGAGTTTCAATCAAGGCTTTTGCGATGTAGGGACTCTCGCCCTTGCAGGGGTTTCCGTAGCTTTGCATACGGGGACACTCAGAGGAATTGGTTTTCCACTTCAGGTGGTTAGGGGCTGCTGGGACAGAACAGCCACATGCCAGTTATACAGTACCAGCTGTGGCAATTCGAACACTTGTGCCGCACGTCCCATAGATGTTGACAGTAAGCCTGCTGAGGGTCACGAGCAAAAGTACACCCACATGCACCACATTTTGTGCGTATGGCTCTGATACCTGGGGATCCGAAAACCCTTTTAGTGGTTATGACTTTTTATAACCAACTCTTTTGTAGAGTTTGGGGTCACAGGCAAAGCTTTCATAGGGAACTGAACTGACAAGTCCTTCCACCTCTGCCCTCACAGATCAGCCTCAGGTCAGTGGCCCTGGGCCTTGCTGAGCTTCCCACTCTTTTGTATCAGACGCCTCCCTTAATAATTAGAACAGGGTTTGGGGCCGACTATACTAGAATTACAATGAGCAACCCCCAAAGTAATTAGTATAGATAGGTAATCATTAAAGCCCCTCCCAAACCCTAAGACCTAAACCCCACGCGCGGGCTTGTCCTTGCCAGGTAGGAGGGAAAAATCCGTGGTGTTTTGGGAGCATTGAGCACTCAGGCGGCTTGCCCGAAGATCTTTCGACAACAGCGACGGACCTCCCAGTGCTTCCCTATGCTCCTTGGCTTCTGATGCTTGGGGTTTCCGTTCCCACTAAAATGGTATAGTGAGAAGAAGGATTACTCATTATGAGGGCTACTAGAAGTGTACGAGACGGGTCACTATGCTCGGGACATGCTTTGGGTCAGCTTTGTTTCCTGGTGCTCAGGAACTGGATAGGCCCATTCCGCTTGCCAGAGGCATCGATTCCTTGTAGAGTCGCACGAGTCTTCGGAGGGCAGGATACTCAATGTAGGGGCCTTAATATGCCTAGTAGTAAAGTAGATAACCTTTAACCTTTTTTGGGTAGTATAGTCCCTATATCATCCCTGTATAACCAAAAAAGTTAACCTCTCGTTCCCCATGATACCCGACAAGTAGATAATTAGAATAGGGTTCTGGGGCTCATTATACTATACATATGATTTAAGGAAGCCCCAAAGTAGTACAGGTATTTGTTTCGGCCCCTGTTTGACATCGAGTGATGTACCCGGCTTCGTCACCTGTCGGTCACCACGATGGGTCCGCATGCAGGGCGCAAACGGAATGGCAAACATGGCTCGTTTCGTACAACCTGTACTTCAGGCAAGCCCAACACCGAATCAACAGTGTTTGAAAGAACCGCAAAGGAGTTTGATTAACCCCTAGATCCCGACAAGCTTGCACCCGAAAAGCCGTTTCTGTGAAGCGAGGATGTGCGCGGCTGGCCAAACTTCGAGCGTGCTTCGGCTGCCTGAAAAAGACACCTAAAACCCTTTTGGCTGCAGGCTTGCTTAAACCCTAAACCCGTAAATACTAAACTCTAGCCATCCAAAACTGATATTGCCCAGCTCCTACCCTCCTTTCCATCTAAAGGCTCAAACCCCCCAACCATCAAAAAAAGGCCGGCTCAAGCCCTCGATCCTAGCCCTGCATGCCCGAGTGCGAGAGCGCAAGCCCTGAAAACCTGTAAGCCTCTAGCTTGAGGTAATGTTGCCGAACTGCTGGCTTGCGAGGCGAGTGCTTTCGGGACGGTTCCCGCTTGAGGTCCTCCGGGAGGAAGTTCGTAATACTTATGCGTACATTGAGAGGTTGGGATACCCTGTGGAATTGGAATGAGTGGAGAGGAGAAGCCAGAGCAACTGCAGTAGCACTGCTGTCAGTTGCGGTGCTCCTCCTCAACATCGTCAGCGGGCTAGACCGAGACAGAACTACGGGGAATGCTTGATAACAGTTTATAGCTCGGTTACGGCATCCAGGCTGCATGAAACCTGCACCATGCCTCAGGTGGCTCGCATGGGACTTCCGAATCGAGACCCATGAACTGTGAAATCTGCATTCCCACTTCTGAGCCCGCCAAACAACCCTAATGTCTACCCAGAGGCCCCAAAGTAGTTCCTTGTTGGGGTTCTTATATCGAATTCTATTAAGTAATCCCAAAAAGGAACTACATTGGGGCCTCTGGGTACAGTACCCGACCAACCCAGAGTCCCTGCAAGCAGCTGGCATGTGAACTGCGCTTGAGTCTAAGGACGTACACAGCCCAGATTCGCAAGACTTGAACAATCAAGGAGATATCCACAACAAAAAGCATTGATTTCGGATATCCTTCAACAGTGGGTTCAGGTTTTCGGGTTGACTCAGGCCCCTGCGGCTTAGAGCTATACGGGTAGTGAGTATCCGTCGAGCTGCTTCTGGTCAGCAGCCAAAAATGAGTGGGGAAACTTCGGCACATCAGAACAGTTGTCTATCCGCTGCTTATCCGAGCCCCAAACCCTTGAAACTGAACCGCCGTAGCCAAGCCCATACCTGGAAGGGTGGCGCCGGACAGTCCATCTTATTGATAGACGAGGCAGCGGTGGAACAACTTCTGAAGTCGGAGAAGTTTCTTGGCCCAGCTTCTGGATCAGCACGGCCTTGCAAAGGCTGTTGTATACCAAAGCCTTCGGTACGCTGACAATAAGATGGCACGGACACACGACTGAGTTGACGTTGAAACTGATGACCAAATCATCCACACCATGATAAAGCGCTTTCTTAGCAGCGTCGCAGTATCACTCATGTTTGTATGTATAACCAGGAAAGTAAATACTTACGTGCCTTCTCCCTCCCTTCCTCCTTCCCTGCCTGCCTACCTACCTACCTAGTCCTACATATCTAACCTCGGTTGATAGATGCATGCGCGTGCATGCTCCCTTTTCTTGGGCAGCCTCTAAATCTCTGAGGATGCCTTGGCCGGAAGTTCTGGATGCTTTCAAAGCCAACCAGGAACCGGTCTCTTACAGTTTCGAAGGGTTCAAACACTTCAGAATCCTATACTCTCCATACAGAATCCCAACGATATCACCCACAACTGTTTCAGATCGTACACCACCCATAATGCTATCCGGCTGGCGCAGGTACGAGTTTCAGGTCTGCAGTCTTGGTTGCAGGGATTTGTAGCTACTCATTCTATGCTGTGTGCAACTTGTTCCTTTGAGACGTGTGCCTCGTGTCCGTAGGCTGCAGCTGCAGCACTTTTGAGCCGCACTGTGCTAACCTTGGCACCAGAACCCTGCAAGCTTTAGCTTGTTGAGGCATGCCCGTCTGTTTCATGCGACCGAAGGAGCCTCCCAAAGTGCCGGATGCTTTCTGCGACTTGTCGCCCTGCGGCAGAGAGAGAGAGAGATTGAGAGGGACATGCATTCTGCAGGAATTTGAGATGAAAGGTACTATCCTTGTCTTGGCATGCCTCTGCTAAATCCGTCTTTGTTGGGGGGGGGGGGGCTCAATATGCTTCAATGATCTTTAGTCAACAAGGTCACCGAATGTAGTTAGCAATACTAGAAAACCCAGGACAGATGCAAGCCAAGCCTGATGCCCTTCAGCAAGTGACACCGGATGGCAACAGCCAGCTAGCCTTGCAAGCAAGGTCGGGGGGGGGCTTAAAGGGAACTCCAGAAAGT
Organism: Symbiodinium sp. CCMP2592; assembly: GCA_905221615.1. Classification (NCBI taxonomy): domain Eukaryota; class Dinophyceae; order Suessiales; family Symbiodiniaceae; genus Symbiodinium; species Symbiodinium sp. CCMP2592. Next base: position 465,059 of record CAJNDT010003179.1, read on the forward strand.
TGGAATATGGGTTAATGGTAGGATCCCCTATAATTTACCTTAAAGGGGTTACGATAATCATATTCCAACTTTCTGGCTTTTACTGTAAAGTATTTGGGAAGAATCTCGCCTGTTGGAGGTACGGGGTTCCTTGTTGCAACTATACTATAGTTTGAGGTTTAGGGTGTACTTATGTGTAAAAAAAGGGTGTACTTATGTTTAGGGTTTAGGGTTTAGGGTGCTGAAAAGGGTGTACTTATGTTCAGCCATCAAGTCTAGCGGCCGACGAAGCCACCGACGGTGAAGTTTGGGGTGTCGGCTTTGGGCATCTGAGTGCACACCATTCCGCCCTTGAGAGCATCGGGCAACCTCAAAATTTCTCTTCTGAAGCCCGAAGCTGTCAAGAAGCCATTAGGTGAGATGATGTGTAGACTTTGACCGCGCCAAGGATCCATGACCGTTGTGTTAAGGGTACAAGAAGGTTATTTTCAGGTTTACGGTTGCTTTGGGTGTTCGTAGGGCTGTGCCAATGAAGCCCAGCTACCATGCATCAACAGCTGAAGCCCGAAATTATTTAACAAATCACCTGTTAGCTGGGATCAGGTTAGCGACCAAAACTTTCAGCAAAGTGGAGGACCTCCAGATGCTGCAGGACCGGCGGTCACCAGCAAAACCACCTCCAAGACCAGCTGCTGCTGCTGCTGCTGCTGCTGCTGCTGCTGTACTACTACTAACTACTACCACCACCGCTACTACTGCTGCTACTACTACCACTGCTACTACTGCCGCTACTACTGCTGCTGCTCCTCCTGCTGCTGCTGGTACCACCACGACTGCCACGACGACCCCATGAATTTATCAAGCTGCCGGCAGGATGCCTACACCGTGGTTTTCGAGGAAACAATGCACACGATGAGGAACCTCGTGTGGCCTCCCAGATGAGTCCGGCGTCAGGATGAGGGGTTTCGGGTGCCGCGCCAGGGTTCAGGGGATGCTCAAGATTTGAGGCTCCTAGTATTTGGGCCCAATTGTCTGCAACTCCCATACAGGGTGTCCCTGAACTCCACACTAAACCAACCTTAATCGAAAGCCCTAGCCTCCACCATCAATCTTGACCCCAATGGAACGCTGCAAGCCGCCAAAGCGAAGTTCACACGCAGTCTGCCCTTCAGCGTGGCTCCATCCGGCTAGAGTGTCGTGTGGTGCTTAGCCTGATCGGTGCGATGTGGAGCGCACCCTAAACCCTACACATTACACATGCCTTATTGCGTCCAAACACTTCAAACGATCAGGGTGGTTATGCCCATGTGCCAGGTATCATCAAAATCTTTCAGACCTAGAGCCCTGTAAACCTGGAGTTCCGAAAGCCCAAAGTCTTGATTTAGGCTTTACGGCGGGGTTTAGGGCCTTTAGGGTTTTGGGTTTAGGGGTTTAGGGGTTTAGGGTTTAGGGCCTTTAGGGTTTTGGGCTTAGGGTCCTGGATCCCTGATCTTTAAAGCAAGGTGTATTGTGACCTCGGCTGGGGTGATGCTGCGGCGGCAGACTTGTCCTTGGCCGTGCAGGTGGCCGCCGCCTCCTGGGGTTTAAAGGGGTAAGGGTTTAGATGGTTTAGGGTTTATCGCGGTTTAGGGTTTTTGGGATTTAGGGTTTAGGGTTTTAGGGTTTAGATGGTTTAGGGTTTATAGGGGTTTAGGGTTTATAGGCTAGGGTGGTTTAGGGTTTGGGGTATTTTGGAAGAGTTTAAAACGCAGGGTAGCCGTTGGGGTTTAGACTTTGAGGTCTTTGGGTTTAAGTGGCGTGTGTCCTGCGGCTGCTGCTTCCTAGGGCTCGGGGCTATTTGATACTTGGAGGATCATGGGACTTAGTAAGAAGGGATATAAGTACCCTAATTGGGGTTATAAGTAATTGTAAGTATAGTTACCCTAATTATAACCCGAGTTACTAAGTCCCGTGACCCTTTAAGTACACTCTAAGACTCTAATCCCGAAGCCCTGATCTGATCTTGGAAAGGTGTTCCGTCCCCCTCCCCTTCCTTAGCGGCAGGAAACTTTACATTTCACGAATATCGTCGCCAAAGAAAGGATCTACGTCTTGGAATGTCCATAGGTCCAGGAGGGCTGAGATCATCAGGCTGTGGGGTTTGCGGCGCACATGCACTGAAGCCTGTAAAGCACAAAGACTTCAATGCAAAGGTCAAGGACAGTGGGCTTTCTACGATAGGGCTGCCCTTCGCAGTCAGCTCCCTGTCGAGGCGTGCCATCTCCTCGTCAACATAGTTCCCTTGTCCGCAGAGCCTGAAAGTAATGGGTGTATGGGGCCGAGAGTACAGGGTTCTAGCGCAAGTAGCTCCGCTTCAACAGCATCGGGCTAGGGACGTGGTTTCGGGGCAGAAGTTAGAGAACCCAGGCTTCAATTTCGGAAGCCCTAATGTGCCCGCAAGTCGACCGGTTCTGATCTGAACTGCCAATACTAAACAGGACTACTACGGTTGATAATATAAATCCTGCATGACCCATAATATGGCATATACCATAGTTCTCATAGTTTAGGGTCCTTAAGATAATGCAGGATTTATATCATCAACCGTACGACTATTGTCATCTTGCTTGTGGTTTGACCCATCCCTGGCTCTCGAATCGTACCATGACTTTCCGGGGTGGTTGTTTCATTGTGCCCAGCTGTACCGGGTACCAAGATCATGTTGGGCGTTTTGAGGTTTAGCCTTTAGGAGCATCCGCAGCAGCAGCAGAATCAAAATCAGCACTTCAGCGAGTATAGTTTTTACAAGATCGTTCGCCATGCGGGTGGAAAATTATGACGATGACGATGAACATCACCGGCTTCACCATCACTATCGTGAGCATGACCTGAGGCTGCTATTGTTGAAGAGTTGAAGGTGGTGTTGATGCTGCTGACGATGCGCAGGGTGTTTTTGCAGAGGATGGGCTCTGACATTGGGTTAGAACTGTCAGGGAAAACATGCTCTCGTGCGTACTGGTAGGTTAATTTTAAGTATCAGCCCCATGCAAGTTCCAGCAGATCATGCCCCCGCTGCCCCAGGAGCTGGAAGGACACTTGGATGAGTTGGTGATTTGCAAGCCTGCAGTTGATAGCTTTGCTCTAGGGAACGAGTATCGACAATAAGATCTGGCAGCAGGGTTTGCACACAATCTAGGGTTTGCAACACACATTTTCCCCTCGGGCTAGTCATTCTGTGAACTGAACTGGAAAAGTTAAGATCGGAGTGCTTTGGTCCTTGGACTCGGAGTTCTAGGCCTGCGCCACTTAAACTGAATTCATTCGACTGTAGACCTGAGCACGTCGACAAGGCCCTCCGCAAGCTGCGTGCGAATCTGTGTCCTGTTGAATAGTGGCCGGCCGAAGCTATCATCGACTTGCAACTGCCCACAGGCAAGTTAGGCTTTGACACTGGTAAAAGCCGGATGGATGTCAGAAGCAAGATCTAGGGGGCCATGCCGAAACCAATCAAGCTACCATGATGCCTGCAACCACCAGCTTGTAAGCAATGTTTCGGCCTGTGGCCCGGGCTGCTCAGGAAACGGTGTCGCTGATGAGGGCTGCAGAGTGCTCTTTGCGTCTTGGCCTAAATAGGATGAGAGTGAGAGAAGGCCGAACTTATACACCTTCAATCCGCTGGACCCAAGGCTGAATTTGGCCCATGCTTCGACCCAGAGATGGCGCAGAGACAGAGAGAGCGAGAGAGAGAGATAGAGAACTCTTCAAGTGCTGATCCCTTTTTGAATCTTAAGACCGAAACCCTGAACCCCAGTCGGGCTTCGTCCTTGCTAGGTAGGAGGGAGAAAAGGCCCCTAGATCCTAAACCGCACCACAATGCGGTGGATGATATAAATCCTGCGTTACGTACCCATACTAAGGAATCTACCATTATTCCCATAGTTTAGCGTCCTTAAGGTAGTGCAGGTTTTATATCATCAACCCTTAACCCTAAAGCCCCTATAGATCCCTTAAAGGGACCCTTATAGATCCCTTTAAAGGAACCCGAGGATTCATATCATCAAGAGTATCTCGAATCCCTCGATGCCAAGCCCTGAGCGGCCCGAAGGTCTCCACCCGAAGCATCCACTGAACCTTGTAAACCTTACCTTTGTCATAGTTGGGTATCGTTTTATATTTTTGTGGGTACTTGAAACCCAATAAGGAATAATATTTCAATTTATAAATCCTATCCCAACCATGACATGAACTAGTTACCTTAACCCACCAAACCCTATTTTTTGCAGGGTCCCTATAAACTCCATTTTAGGGTTCAAAATAAGAACCTACAAAAATCTAGGGTTTGGTATAAACCATGATTACCCTGAGCCTTAAACTTCGATCCTAAACCCTGATCCCTTAAACGTGGAGCCTTGCCTGCATCGCGCGAGTGTGAGCGTCGAAGCCCCCAAGACTCCTATACGCATCCCTAAACCCTATACCGTTCAAGGAGGCATTCGCAGCCTGCAGTTCCCTCGCGCAGATCACGCTGCGGTCGAATCGCGTCGGCGACGTCGGCGAGCCTTTCCTGCGACCTTATGTTCTTGTTTTTCGGTTGTTAGGGCTTAAGGGGTTTGGCTTAGCTGCCATCTTTCTGGGTCTGGGGATTCCGGGCAACAAGTATCTGCGTGGTCAGAACTTGAAGGCATGACGCTTCAGGTTTTCTGCCCGAGCTTTAGGGTTTATGCGGTGGTTTCGGTGTGGAGATCGCGGTTGAGGGCCCCCCCCGATATTGTATCATACGAGAGCCTGAAGCGACTGGCACGAACACGAAGGGTCGTCTCTGCTTTGACACATTCTGAGCAGAGGGAGCTTCCCGACCAACGAGGCAAGCCCGATGCCAAATCAGGCTTGGGAGGAGCTGCAAAACATGAAACCACGATTGGCACACATGCTACATGCGACGCAATGTAACATGAACTATTGCAACTATCTTCCATTCAAAGGCTGTTGCTTAGGGCCCTTGTCTGGGTCTTGCCGCTCCAGCGAAGCACCAGCGGAGTTTGCAGCTGGTTCTCTTGCGCTTTTTCTCAGCTCAGGCCCGGCACATCGCCGAGCAAATGCCCCGCTGTTTGAACATGGAGGCACCAACTCTGGGCTTGCTCTTGTGGGGGCTAAGGATATTTTACAGGGATTTTGGTTCGAGTATATTCGGGTTTGAGGGTAGTTCGGGGTTGGGTGTTGTGTGTGGCTTTGCAATGCTTAGGGTTGCGGCTTGAGAGGATTGCGGTTGCAGCATGTGTAGGGTTTCAAATTTCTGCGCAGCCGTTCTTTTACGAGTGATGGTAGGCCAGTGTTGATGTGGTATACAAGCCTTACTCTGATTCCCTAAACCCTATACCCTAAACCGCTTCACGCACTTTCACCAGTTCTCCACTCCAGACCATGCTAACGATTAGCCCCCGACCGCTAGACTGCAGAGGCAAACTCGTGCAGTAGCGGTGCAAACTTTCGTTCTGTTCAATGGCACGCAACAGCGGTTCTATGAAATATCAAAACATGCATAGACGAAACAAGCAAACAGCTAGATTGATGAATGAACGGGCTAGTGAAGCTCCGATAGCTCCGAATCTATACACTCAGAGTAGACCGGCAGCAGTTGTGTTTGGCGTATGCCCGTTTTGCAAGTGGTTCAAGAGCCGAGGCACGGTAAACAGTCGGCTTAAGATTGTTGAGGTCCTCTACGAAACCCTATGCTTGTTGAATTGCTCGTGGTTTGCAGCTAGGTAGGAACGAAGCCTTGAACCCAAAACGATTTTTCTGAGAGACGATATTCCATTATCTAATACATTGTCTCGATTTCAACGAGCATTTTTACAACATTGTTGTATGTTGATTACATCACACTTGTATGGACTGCGTCTTGAATGTCCAGATGCCGAAGCCCGCAAAGAAGCTAATATTGAACGCTAAAGGCTTGGAGCTGGGATTTCAAGCTTCCACAGTTTCTAATTAGTCCAAGCCGTTGCGCTGAGCCTGGAGTGACATGAAGTTCTACGCAGCTATCCTTGCAGACCGCAAGTCTATTTGGATCGGGCGGTTTATACACACGTCGCAATGCAGTTTGCTCGCGATCAGCGTAGTGGTGCGCAACCACATTCAATAGAAACATGACATGTGATCGACCCTACAATCTTCTCTCCGGCTCATACACTCTGAGCCCTATAACTTAAGTAAACAACGAGGAGCACTATGCATGAGAAGCACAGAGCCATATGGAGTACCTGTCTGAAAGCGCAAGGACCTTATTATGGAGGTTGGAATACTTCGTAGCAGTATCCCTTCACTGTACAGTCCTTCCATACGCCTTCTTCTAAGCTATCCCACAACCTTATTAACTGTTCAAGGCCTCGTCATTCATTGATACTGAAAGGAAGCCGAGAGAGCCTAGAGAGCTATGCACCCCGCTTCCTCAGGAGCTGGACCTGAGCTTCAACAAAATCGCCAATGCTCCTTGGGACTGCTAGAGTACAGGTCTAGGGTGTAGGACACAGGGATGCAGATTTCATGTTGGTGAGCTGTGTTCCAGTAGGTTGGGCGTGGGGAGGGTGGCAGAGGCCCCGCAACTAAAACCGGGTCTGTGGTATCGGAAACATGTGTCAATCGTAGAGTTACCGTAGAGTATTCTCCGCCCTACATTGCCATCATTAGGTTAATCCCTCCAAACCCCGATCAAGATCCAAAAACACCAGAAGCCCAAACAACTTGTGCATTCGCAGCCGTTTCGCTTACTCAAACGACACAAGGTCTCAACCCCGACCTTGCCCTCCATGTTCCATTCCGTGCTGCGCGCCTCAGCCTGGCTGCTTTTGGCCCGAGCTGAGACTTGTGAGGAGCTTCGGCCTGAGGCTTCAGTGGGGTTAAGGTTAAGAGTTTAGTAGGCAGTGAGGTTAAGAGTTTAGGGTTGGGGGTTTAGGAGAAAGGGTTTAGGGGTTTAGGCTTTCGGAGTTAAACTTAAAGGCGGTAATATAGGGGCGTAAATAATTCCCAATACTGTTTCGGGGGCTCATTATTTTTGTAGTATAATGGAGCCCTAAACCTTATTCTAATCATCAAGGCCCCTATATCAACTTTTAACATCCTTTAACCTTTTGTTAACCTTTAGTTCGCGTAGGGTATTGGACAAGCAGGTAAATACAGGCTACACAAACCTGAAGGTAACCAAAACATGCCCAAGCTCTGAACCCTCAAACCTTCAACCCTAAACCTAAGCCCTTAGAAGCCAGCACGCTTCTAGGGATAGAGATTAGATATTCGGGAGGTGAAGCCCAGCAGACCGATCGCTCTTATGCACAGGACCTAAGCCGCAAACCCGTTGGCCCCAAACCCTCGGATTCCTGGAACCTTAAACTGTGGCTCCGGAGTCTAGTGTAGGTGACCGGAGCCTGTGGAAGCTCGAACTGTGAAATTCTGACCATATCTTGTGCACAAGAAAACCGACAGGTTATACAGCGGCCTGGTTTCAGGATTTGGAATTCCTTTCAATTTCAGTTCAATTCAGCCGTATTTCAACATTTCGTTGTAGGGCTAACGAATACCTAAACTGCTAGGGGTTGACAAGAACCATGAACATTCTCAACTTCCTGAAGCGGGCTCTGCACATCTATCACCTGTCCAGACATCTGCACCGTGGCATCGTGGTCCAATGGTCTAGCCCAGGTCACAGGTCTGTCTTAGCGGCTGAAGGTTACACATGTCGGGGCTTAGGGTGACGGGTTCCCTGTTTATGCTGAAAAAGGCTCATAAGGACTCTGGGAGTAGGCCTCTCGCCTGGAGGTTTAGGGGCAGTTGCAATTACCGCTGCGCACCAGGAACCAAGGCAGTGATGCGCCAGGCAGTTTGCCAGCCGAAGCCGGCCCTCTCGCCCATGCAAAGAAATAGCAACAATAATGACAAACGGAACTCAAACCTGGCTATATCTATATATCTATATATATATATAGATATATATAATTATATATATCTATATACATATGTATGCAGATACATACATATTGTACATACATGAAGAAATACATACAAATATACCGAAGTAAATATCTAGATACATATATATATATATATATATATATATATACATACATACCGCCCCTCTTTGATTGCATACATGATCCGCTGTGCTATATGGCTACTAAGGACAGCCAGGATGTCAGTTTCCTGCAGCATGCCTTGAAGATCGGAGACCTCGGTGCCGAAGTCACGACCTCGGCCGCGACCTCGCCGAAGATTGCGACCCACTCGCTCTTCGTCAAGTTTCACAAGGCGCAGAGCTTGGTTTTGGTTAGTAGGGAATGGAGGGGTACTACTATTACTACCATTCCTCCATTCCCTACTAACCAAAGGTAAGAGAGGGGTTTTTAGAAGGGCACAAGGGTCTTGTAAGGGCTGTATACGGTTGTTGTTTTTATCCGTAGGCTTCGATAAGGGGGAGGGGCTCGGGGTAAAAATTCGGATGTGTTTTGGACTTAGAGTGTCTTGTTGTGTAAGTGAGGGTCTGGCCGGCAATACAATTCGAGCATTGCAACATAGACGCTTCCATAGCTGGAGCAGACCGCAGGGTTAATGGGGAAGCCTAGGAAAAGAAGACGACGCGATACAGAACCTTATACGTGATCTTGGGTTCTTGGGTTCCTTATAAATAGAAAATTACCCAGTGCCACACAGAGGGAGCCTATTGTTTTGAAGTTCAACCTTTGTCTTCACAATGTCTTACAGGGAACTGGGTCTGGCAATTGTTCACGTTGCAAGGTGCCAGAGCTACTGTGGAACTACAGACAACAGTCATGGTGGGTATGCCTGCGTGCATGACGAAATGCACTGCAAGCACATGCATGCATTGTTCGATCGGCCTAATCTCTAGCCGAACAGCACTGTGACCGCTGGCACGACTTACCAAATCGCAAGCCCAAGGGCTCTAAGGATCTATGATTCACGACTCTCCGAGCCGAGGGCCCTACTGTGCATGGCCTGTTCGCCTGTTCTGCGGCTTAGGGAAAGCAAAACCCACACACTGACAGCGGAGCTGTTTTCCCCTTACACCCTCCGTGCAGCGGAGCGAGCATCACAGAGCATCTTCGAAGTTCACTTCTTTCTGGGTGCAGGCTGTAAAGTTGATTTTTACTAAGGTAAGCCCATAGTTTAAAAACTCTGAACGGTTGCGAACATGATTCCTTAGGGCTCCTCATTATGATTACAGCAGAATGGAACTCGACTCGCAAGCCCCGTTCTCATCATTCAGGCTCCTATAGTGCAAGCGGTCCTTAAAACAACAGAGCATGCATGAGCCGTGCCGATGCAGGTGGCGGGCCGCTCGGTGACTTCCAATAGGATTCTGTGATGTTTGCTCCAGACTTGATCTGAACTCAGGGTTTGACCGGTTGAAAGGTATTGTAATGATACGGCTGATGATATAAATCTTGCGCTACCAATAGGAAGGAATATGCCATTGTTCTCATAGTTCAGGGTCCTCAAGGTAATGCAGGATTTTTATCATCAACCGAGTATGACTGGAATCCTGAAATATGTAAGTAATTAGGGCTTATGGCTGCGTTGAGCACATTGCATAGTTTTGTCAAGCCGGGTGGGTGCCCGCATCACACAGACCCGAGGACAGCAGTATAGGACATGTCGGAAAAATGGTCTGGGTGTTCCCTCATGGCCCCCTAGAAGTATACGAACATGCTGCCGAAACATCATCTCAATTTGTTAAGGCCCCTTTTTTCGCGCTTAAACTCCCTAAACCTTAACGGAAATGGCTACAGTTCTCGGCTCGAAACACTGGCCTTCAGCTTCGTTACCTCCCTCTCATCCTCTCTCTTCTCTCCCACTCTCCTAGTCCCCAGGGCGCGTGTGCGTGACTAGAGTAACAGTGAGACGATGATTTCAGGGCATTCTGCCCGCACGGAGGAAGCTGAACGGGCCCCCCCAGTCTCCCTCAGCCAGGCTACTACCGTTCCTTTCGGAATAACAGCACGAGGGCTTCCCGCTGACACAGCTGCTGACCATAGCATTGAGGTAGACGATGAAGGGGACCATGAGGGGCCATCCGGAGACCGTACCCCCTCTCCTGACTCAAATGCCGCCGGAGGAATTGGCGAAGCACCGGTATCGACCGGGCCTGTCCCGGTGCCTGCCAGGAGCCGTGATAAATCCTCGAGGGAATCGCTGGAGGAGCACATTCCAGGACCGAAGACAGCGATCACGGCTGGAGGACAGGTTGGACATCATGTCAGTGCCTTGGAGAGTCTTTTGGTCAAGAAGAACGACAGAGAAAGCTCGGGTAGCGACTCTTCGACCCGAAAACCTCCCCCTTCGAAACTCGCCAGACTCGAGGCCCCAGGTTTCGGTGGCCCAAACAGGCGTGGAGGAGGCCCAGAGTTTTTCGACATCGATCCAGATTTCTCAGTCAAAAAGGAAGACAACGACGACGAATTGAAGAGTGCTGCCCCCCCTGTCCTAACGACAGGGCTCCGGTCTCGGAGAGAACGTGAGAGAGAGCGAGCCACGCCCTATGATCAAGAGACCCCCCCTTGGGTGGCAGCCTTGGAAGGCAGACTCCTCACGCAACTTGAACCTATCAAGCAGGACGTTTCAGATATGAACGTCCGGCATCTCGACATGCATCGTGAGATGGTTCATTTTACATCCGAGCTTCAAAGCCATAAAGTCCGACTTGACACTCATGATGCAGTTCTCAAAGAACATACTGAGCGGGGCGAAGCTCACCACCTCCGCATTTCAGCCCTTGAACGAGAAGTGAGAGACTTGAGGGCTGCCTCGCGTTCACCGACACCCCAGAGAGCCCCCCCTTCCCCCAGAGGGAGCAGTCCAAGGAGTGAGCGAAACATCGACGAGGAATTGCAGTTGGCAATTGGGGGCTGGGAAGACGCTAGAAGGGATGAAGCGGTTGAGGAAGCCAAAGCGTTTTTTGAGGCCATGCAGCTTGAGAAGTCCTGGCTCGACATCTGGAGCCCGTACTCGCGTACCTCCCATGTCCGAGTTACCCTGCAGTTCCCCGACAACTGTAAGAACGTTCCCCAGCAGCGAGCCTTTCAAACACAGGTTCTGGACAAACTGAAATCTAAGAAGTTTCTCAGCAACATTCCCGGGCAAGAGTGTAGAGAGCTATGGGTGCAAAGACACCGAACTCCCGAAGACCGTGCAAAGATTCGGGCCATTGTCTCGGTTAAGGAGTTCATCGAGCAATTAACATTTGCACAAGGGTTTACCAAACGCCTGGCAGAGATCGATTGGCGAGGCAAGCTCTTCGTTGGTAACATCAATGTGTTGGGCTCTCCCGATTCGGCCGATCCCCTGCAGGACGATGACTTCCCCCTTTCAGACGCGAGGGGTAACCACTCAGGCTGGTATATCAAAGGGGCCGCTTTCACCAAGGCCACAGGTCTCACTTCGGAAAGCCTTCCGGAGCGTTGGGAGACCCGCATCACCAAGCGCCCATAGGGGCGCGCGCCCTGCCATGCACATGTCACGTACATGCGTACCTGGAATCTTCGCGGTAAAACCCTCGAGGACGTTTCAGGATGTTGGGATTTGCTGGGTGGTGAGGGGATCGATTTTTTTGCATTTCAGGAAGTGGGCGGCTTGAAAGAACTCGCTCACATGGGATGGGAACAAGACGAAGTCCATTTGGGCTCATCTTCCTATGCCATTTTCTCCACTTTCCCCCCCCAGAGTTTTCACGGCACCATAGTCGGCATTCCTCTCGACTCGTTGCGGCATGTAATTCAAGTCAAGCCTCTTTTAACTGGTCTGGCTGTGGTAATTAAGAATGCTGGTTGCAAGGAATTCATAATTAGTTTGCATCTACCCCATCGACAAAGGACCGATTGCTCGCAGCTGTGGCAGGAGCAACTGGAACAACTCCGGGGGCTGCTTGACGGGATTCGCCTTCAGGACACAATTACTGTCATGGCCGATCTCAACCTAGATCTGACCTCGCTCGCTGCTTCGGAGAACGACGACCGTCGAGTCATGCTAGATGGGTTTATGCATCAGTTTGGGCTGCTCAGAACATGCCCCGACAAGCACACGTGGTCGAATACCCGCGGGGCGACGTCCCGCATCGATTACGTATTGTTTTCGCAGGGCCTGCAGTCTCTTGTCCTTTCTGAGGTTCTTGAGGGGTCGGATTCCTTGCTTAAAACTGATCACAGATGCTGCACTGCTGGCCTCAAGTTGCAACGCACTAAGTCGTCATGTCGTTTTGCAAGGTATGCTAACCACTCCACAAAGTGCGGTAAATGGCGAGTGAACCTGCAAACTGCACCGGATTTCTGTGTAGCTCTGCAGGAGCAGCTAGAATTACACGGCATGGACCTTGATGAGCGCCACCTACAAAGTCTAGCCGCTCAGGTGTGTTTCCGCCCCAGCTCATTAAGGTATAGGGACGGTCCGGAGATCAAGGCTCTCATTGCGGCCCGCCGACGGGCGACGGGAGCTGAAGCCAGGCAACTGGCACACAATGTGGCCGCAGCCAGAGCGATCGCTAAGAAATCCTGGTTCTCGACTCTCCTAGAGAGAGGTTCAAAGGGAGATTACCATGCGGTGTCTTTCTTTAAACGGAGACAGAGCACTAAGGCGGCCCAAGGAGGCTACATGATGCGAGCTGGTGGCGAACTAAAAGCATCCCAAGATCTCAAGTCCTTCTACAAACGTAAGTACACGCCTGCAGACTTACAACCTCGTGACCTACCCCTTACATTGTACAAGGAGTCTGCCGGCGAGCTCCCCAATGCTGAGCCTTTTTCAGCCCAGGAGCTGCAGGATGTTCTTGGGACTACCAAGGCTGGCAAGAGCAGTGGGGCTGACGGCATTCCATACGAGCTTATGTACTCAATCCTTCAGTCTCCCCTCGAAACCAGCTTTCGTCGTTTTTTTGACTCTGTTCTCCACGGGTCTAGGCCCATCCCGAACTCCTGGCTCCGGTCCCAGGTCGTCTTTTTGCCGAAAATTAAAACTCCTTGCAAGCCTAAAGATCTACGCCCTATCGTTCTCTCTTCTACTCCTGGCAAACTCTTCACTAAACTCCTCCTCTGTCGACTCCGCCCTCGTTTTCCTCCTATGACATCCTGCCAGCTCTCAGGTGCGCCAGGAGCCCAGAGCCTTGATGGCTCGTTGGCCCTCCAACATGCTGTTAGGCAATCACAGCAGTGGCGATTACCGCTGTATGCGGTCAAATTGGATATAGCCCAAGCGTTTGACACGCTATCACATGCGGCCGTGAGCCGCTTCCTCCTGACACTGGGTCCCTCTGTTGAAGCATACTTGCTCCTCACCATAATTTGTAATTCGGTTGCAAGCCTTTCCATGGGATCTGAACATTGGTGCCAGGACTTGTTGCAGGGGGTCAAACAAGGATCTTCTTATTCCGCCGAAATCTTTGCCCGTGTTCTTGACCATTTCGTGTCCCCCACGCTACATCGTTGGAGAGATAGATTTCCGACCTGGCTTCAAGACGCGAGAGGGGTCATGATGCACGCTATTTTGTACGCTGACGATATTGTGTTGCTTTGTCCCTCTCGAGAGGCAGCCCTTGGCATGTTACAGGACATACGCTCGACGCTTCAAGCCATCGGGCTTCAGCTCGCTCTGGATAAGTGTCAGTTTATTTGCACGCCAGGACAAGACACCTCCCCGCTGCTTCCCGACGGGTTTCCCTCGGAACTTGCAATTAAGCACACCGAGGCCTTCATCTACCTCGGAATCCTAATAGGTTTCAGACTGTCTTGTGCGACTGTACTCTCCAGGAGACTGGCAGCTGCCACGAATGCGTTCTGGGCCCATAGCGGTTTCTTGTGCCGAGGCTCCTCGCCCCTGCAGAAGCGTCTCCACCTCTTTGACGCTTTTGTCACGAATAAGTGGAAGTGGATGTCAGCGGCGGTGCGGCCGATCACCGAGGTGTCTAGGCTGTTAGACGTCCTGCAGACTACCTTGGTATCTTCTATGCTGCGTCCCGCATACGACCCCCTTCAGCCTAAACTGGACAATTGGGTCTGTCGACGCAGAGCCACCAGAATGGCGATGCAAGCCGTTGGCCATGTTCGTTGGGCGATAGGACAGGCATCGTGTTTCCTTCGTTATTGGGGGCACGCAGCCCGGTATAGTGTTTTCGATTGGCGCCCTATTACCCGTGTCATCAGCTTTCGAGACGCGGATTGGCTGCTCACCAGGGACTCCACTCGTAGACGCCGAGGTCGGTGGCCGGATTCTGTGCGCTGGATACAGCTTGCATGGGAGTCCTTAGATCGCTTAGGCAACTGGGTTCCACAAGCTGCTGACAGGGAGGATTGGAAGAGTTTTGTTTCGGAATGGATTGAGCGACGCTTCGAGCACACGTCAGGATTCTTTCGGCATCTTGAGTTTGTTGAGTTGCTTGGTCGGTCTCTTCTTCAGATCGGCGACAGGTTCTACCTTCTTCCGATGCGTCATCTACCGGTAGAAACCCCGTACGAACTATCTTACCGCTTTGTTCCAGGCCCCACTCATGAACTCTCCCAGGCTGTTTTCAGAGTCTCAAGCGATGGGAGCTCCTACAAATACAAAGGCGGGGGTGGGATTGCCATTCTCCCCCCGTACGGACGCTTTCCGGAGGATCTTATCATAGTATGCCTGCCGATAACAGGTAAGTGCACGAACATCCGGGCCGAACTCATTGCAGCAGCCTATGGACTCAGGATATGCGCCAAGCTTCACCATGACTTCCCAGGACACCACATTGAATTTCAGAGCGACTCCCTACATGTATTACAAATCCTTTCCGACTCTATAGTCACTACGACAAACCTGGCTGAGGTCTGCATGCTGAAAGCCGCGTGGGAACCTGTCAAGGAATTCCTACAAGTGTCCCACGTGCGGGCACATACAGGAGATCCTTTGAATGAAGTCGCTGACAACGCGGCCAAGCAGGCAGCGACCTTCTCCCACGACAAGGCTCTGTACCGCTCCTGGGATTACAGGCTCAGCAAATTCACTTCAGTGAGACAGGACCCTCTTTCAGCCAAGGCGTGGTGGTAACTGTAACGGGGTTGTGCTTCTTCGGATTTTGGATTCGGCAAGTCTGTCCGTTGACCTGCTTACCTTCAGTTTTGCTGACAATGCATGTACATGTCATATTGCATGCAGCACGTGCATGTCATACTGCATGAGGTTGCATAATTTACTACTTTGCATGTTGCATGTGCATTCCTTTTTGATGTCGTTTCCCACAGTGAGAAGCGTGGATGTTGCGGTTTTGTTACAGGCACAGAGATGTATCCTGCGACTGCCAGTCACCTGCTGACCCCGCAGACGTGCACCTCTCGAGAGACCCCGAGGTTTTTCTGCCACGGTTGCCATGGCTGACTTTACCTGCAAGGGGATCATTGAAGGGGGGGGGCAGGACGGCCAATTTTTTCCTGCCCGGCACTTCGTGGACGACCGGATGATAGGGCCGCTCATCCTGATAGCAGCTGCTCTCTCGTGTCTGTGTCTCTGCCTACTCTGCCTTTTTCGCAGGATGAGTTTGCAATTGACGGACCTTTTGAGACAGCAGTCCAGACTGACCGAGCTGATGACCGCCCTCCGTACTCCGGTCTTGGTTCCAGCACCAGGCATTTTCCCTGAGACCCTGAAGGAGCAAGTCTTTCAGGCCACGCAAGGTCTACGCGGACAGAATAGAGACCTTCAAGCTCTGGTGCTGCGAGTTCAAGGACACGTCGAAACCCGCCTTGCTGCACTGGAAAAACGAATGGGCTCCCTCTGCAGAGCTGTCAAACATGTCGATGACATGTACAACGAGATCGTCACCGTGGTTACACAGATTGCTGATGTACTGGACGATGTCCTGACCAAGGAAGAGAGTCTGTACCAGCGACACACGGCTAGTGTCGCAGGAGGCCTCCAACGCTTGGAACAAGCACTACGCCAAACTCGGTTGACGACCCCAGCTCCGACAGATGTTACGCATACCTCCTTCCTGGCCGACATTTTTGCGCTGCAACAGCATCTTCGCACACACATGGATACAGATGTGCTGCCGGCGCTCCGCTACATTGCGGACCACATGTCTCTCCGCGACTCGGACAGTTCCTCGATGCTGCGACAAGCGCTGGAAACCCTTTCAGGTGTGGAATCTCATGTCTTGCAGCTTTATCCGGCCTTCGAGCGACTCGAACGAGTCGTCCTAGCTGACCGGCCCACGACTACAGACAATGCCCTGGACACAGATGCAGGGGATCACTGCACTCCGGAGCTTGACCTACCGGAAGGTCACGCAGTGGTTCTCGATGATGGCACGTGTATCACCATTGCACCGGGCCTGTGATGCAAGTGCATGATGCAAGTGCACACAGTGAATTCATGAATTTGTAATTTGTAATCTAGAATTTAGTGCATACCAGCCTCTTCCTGCATGACCCGAATCTTCCTGAAAAAACATCCGACAGACGCTGCCCGCAAGGTGTTCTTTAATCCCTCTTTGATCATGTCAGTTCCCACTGTATTCAGTCTGTATGTTTCGGCCTGACTGAGTTTGTTTCTAGATCGCCCGTCTTAGACTGTTTCTAGTTTCCCGCCACTTTTTCTACCTCCAAGTCACTCTTCTGTCCCCTGTGTCCTTACACCATGATACACTGGCGCATGTTGCTAGGCCACCTGCGTTGCAACCTCCCGCCCCAATCTAGTAAAGCTGACTATTATGGTCCCGATTTTAGGTCAGATCCCACCCGCTACGTAGCTCTTCCCTCGGTAGGCACTGCAGTTCCTGCACCCAACGACACCTGCCCCTTTACATTTGACTCCTAGATCCTTGCAGTAACGCTCACACGTTGACGGGCCGCTTTGCATGTTGTCTACTGCAAGTGCTGCTGACAGGCGAGGATAGAAGCAAGCGAATCTGCACTGTCCTAGCGCAGCCGTTGTGCCGACCCGAGACCCACAAGGCTCTTCCATATTTCTCTGCCGCCATGGTTGCACTGGCTGTTCATTTGAGCCAGTTAATGCCGTGGCTTCAGTATGCGGCCGATTTCGCGCCATACGTGCTTTTCCTTGTTATCCTCGCAGCTTACATGCAGCACACCTTCGAGTCCGCCTTCAAACTCTTTGAGCGACGTTTGCAGATCCAACTGGAGTCCAAGCTGGATGGACAGTGGGATAAAATCCGCCAAGCCCTTGAAGAACTACAACAGCAAGTTCACGGCCTGGTGGAAACTACGATCCCGGGACTTCCCACAATACCTGACCTCCAGCGACTTCTTGACAACTTGGAACAGACGGTCACGACAGAAGTACACCAACGCAGCCAGGCGTTCCAAGATCAGCTGAACACTCAGGTTCAGCCAGCCACGCTACTTGCCAATTCAGTGCATGTGATCAAAGGGATCCTACAAGGCCCCACCGAAGACCAGTCCCCGTTGACTCTGCTCCGGAAACTTTTTCTCAGTTTACAGCCGACAAAACTGCTGAATCAGTCCTCCATTACGCAGGGCGCCCTCGACGATCTCCAAGGCTCCCTGCAGCAATGGCTTGAGGGAGAGATGTGTTCCCGCATGGACAAGATGATCGACTTGCAATCCAAAGTCCAGGTGGAGCTCTCTACCCTAGTGGATGCCAGCGGCCCGGACTGGACTGCACAGATGTCCACCACTATGCAAGAGCTCCAGACCTCCCTGGCCAGTGCTGTGGACTCACGGATGGAACTGGCGAGTCAACTTCATGCGATCATGAACCACGTGAAGCAAGCCTGCTCTCTGGTCACCAACTTTCGCAACGAGGCTATGCCATCCTTGCATCAGGTGCAAGGCATTGGCAACACGCAATGGGGTCAAGCCGATGTCCTCAATGCGATCCAGGACATCACGGGCTCGATCGATGAGAAGATGAAGCGCCACGGGGAGTGCAACAAAGCCATACAGGCCCAGTTGGAGAAGATCGCCGCTCGTTTGACTCCACCGATGCCTACCAAAGCCCCGCCGCCTCCCACGCCGGGTTCAACGACTACAACCGCACCGACTACGGCACCCTCTGGACCGACGTCTTCGCAGCCTGCATCGACCCCGGCATCTAGTGCCGCACCGCCGCCAACACCGGCGACTGCGCCTCAGGCTTTCGCCCCCGGGCAGACGGCTACAGACCAGGCCTCGACTGCCCCGATCCTACGCTTGCACGAGTCTATGCCGGCACGCCAACCTGTCCAGCTGTCCAACCTGCTGAGCAGTCCCCCTGGATGGCGCATGGGCCCGCAGACCTACCTCGACCCTCGCGCCCAAGACGCTCTGAACCTTATGGCTAGTCTCCTAGGAGGTGCGATGCAGTACCCACCACAGTAAAGTAGCGACCAGGCTATCGGACCAAGCACGCCTGCCTTTCTTTGCTTAGTGGTTTCTTTGGTTTCCTCTTGACTTAGGTTCGTTTTGGTTTACATGTCTTCAGAACTGGCATTTGCTTGAGCTCCGAGCCTCAGCATGCATGTGCATTTTGCATTCCACTTAATTCGTACTTCGTAATTGATAATTCGTAATGACAGTGGCGGCAGACTCCTGCATGTGCTGTGACAAACGAAGGATGCGCGCTCTTCCTCTCAAGCCCTGAGTCCTCAAGGCCCCTGATCACTGCAACATTTCCATCCTGCATACTGCTAGGTCTGAACACTGCGAGTCCCACAACTCTCCTTTTCACCCGAACCTCCCCCCCCCAAAAAAAAAAAAAAAAAAAAAAAAAAAAAAAAAAAAAAAAAAAAAAAAAAAAAAAAAAAAAAAAAAAAAAAAAAAAAAAAAAAAAAAAAAAAAAAAAAAAAAAAAACCGACCCGAACCAACTCGCTTCCTTACCTAGCTCCAAGCCCACTTCCTCCCCTGAACTTTCCGCCCGACGCAGCCCCGGCTCAGTCTCTATAGCTCCTGACTCCATACTTGCTCATGGAACCTTTTGCTGAAACCCAAGAGGACTCGGCGACTTCCCCCCCTCCCGATCCCCTTTCAGCAAGCACCCTAGACCGAACCTCCCAGGACGCTAACGAGCCTACCGCCTCGACCACTGAGGTACGACTCTTTCGGGATGCCACCCGAGTTGATTCGCCCAGAGACAGGGAGCCGGATTCCCCACTTCCCCGTAAAAAACAAAAGCATCTGAAGCTCAAAGCCAACGACCCCGAAACCCCAGATGACATAGACTTTGCCCCCACCAACAAGTCCCTCGAAGCCCTCTCCGAAAGCTTTCTTATGAACGTCGGCACCCTGGACTTGGAGGACCGCTGCTTGGCCATGGCTCGCCTTTCGGAGGAAGTACCTAAGAAATTCTGGGATCTAGATGAGGGTGAAAACAGGTTCTTGCTTTTGGGACAAACCACCCGACTTGCTAACGCGCTCACACGCCTCACGGATTCGCATCCTGGTTTTACACAAGCTGTTTGTGCCTTTATTCGCTCGATTCAGCCCGAGGAGACCCCTTTTACCTCCGCCTCCATTCGCCTAGGCCCTGGTAAGCCCTGCCATACGGACGATCGTAATTCATGGGCTCCTTCGCTGGTCATTGGACTCTCTCATTTTACCAAAGGACGAGTCTGGATCGAGAACCCTACAGGCACAGTAGAGGGATGGAAACCTGGAAGTGAGGACGTCCGACTAGGTAGCTTTGTCAATATCCTGCACAAGCCTTGCCTTTTCAGCTCCCGTACCCTCCTACATGGTACCGAACTTTGGCACGGTGAAGAACGTCGAATCCTCACAGCTTGGGCCCCGCAGATTGCCGCTAGCAACCATCTGTATTTCAACACTACCCTCGCGCTGATGGGCTTTCGACCCCCTACCTCTCCGCAAGCATTGAACAGGTACCGCCTTTCAATTTACTATGGGGAGTATGCTGTCAAGCAAACCAAGCTCCCCGATGCCTTTTGCAGGGAACGCGCGCAGGACTTCACACACTCGGCCCAGGAACCTGTCCTCGAGGTCTCCGATGGTGAGGAGGAAGAGGTCTCCATTCCGGAGATCGTCTTCCCATAAGCGGGCTTCTGGGCTCTGCGAGGGGTGTAAGATCCCTCACTCGCCCCCCTGTTCTGGTTTTCCTTAACTGAGCCCCCGCCGTTGCGTTTTTCTGCATAACATACAACATCCTTACTTCGCGTCGTTCGTGGACGTCCGTTACGCCACAGGCCCCTCGTGAATTCACTAATTCGTCATATCTAATTAGCGATTGCCTTAATCCCCTTGCAAGCAAAAAAAAAAAAAAAAAAAAAAAAAAAAAAAAAAAAAAAAAACAACACGCACATAGCGAGCTGGCACTCTCTACACTCCTGCTCTTCCTCTTATCACTTCCCTCATTGACTCTCCTCCTCTTCACAATCATTTCGCTCTACTTGGTCAGTTAGCCGATACTGCAATGGATGCGCTCGCCATGGCATCGCCTCTGGCACGATCTCTGACTGCAGATACTGGGAAGATTTTGCTGGCCCCTGTCTGAACACCTATGCTGGACTGCTTAGCTGGAAGGCCGGAGATTACCCGCAGCGGGTCGGACGCTGCCAAGACACTTCCCAGACACCTGGGTCTGCAGTTGACCATGGTGAGAACCGATGACGTGGCCACAATTCGCTCCTATGGGCAAGCGATCGTTTCATTTGGAACATTCTGGCATTGCCTGGTCTCCGCTCTTACCTCTGACGAGCCACAGCCTGAATGGCTGTGAATCTTCTGCGTGCAAGCGGAGCTTCTTTCGACTCTGCCAGTGCAACAGACATCGGCCCAGTGAGCCTGGTGGCAATACTGATCTCCCTCGGGAGAGAAAGTGGGTGACTCAGATACGCGTGCTGGTGCAGACGCTGGCTCACAATAGTGACTGCCGACTCTTTCACAGCCAAATGGGCACGGCCTTCCCGTGCCTGCCGGATACTCTGGATGGATTGTTACTGGCGAACAAAGTTTGCACGTTCATATACACATGCAGGTGACCCGACATACTCAGGATGGCAGCTGACAGTAATGCTTCAGGTGGCTGCTCGGGAATGGGATTCCCCGCCGTTTCCCTGCTGTCGTGCACGGTGGCTCAACCACCCACCTGGGTTTCGGCACATGTGGACGAGTGAGCAACAGTGACTGAGTGAGCGGTGTACAGCACTAGGTACCTAACGTGGCAGATCATCCTACAGTCAAGCCACATAGCTGCATCCTAATTGGCCTTTGAACTGCCGTCTGCAATTAATAATTGGGCATCGAATGTGAATTATCCTAGTGAGCACTTTGTGTGTTTGTCTTCCATTTTTCTTCCTTACACTGTTCAGCTTTATATTTCGCGAACGTGCCCGTGCATGAGCATGTAACTACTGTGGCTCTCATTTCAACTTTGTACACAGCGATGCCCTCTCCAGGATCCTGCAAGCCATACCGGGGTAACTATGGGGTTGTTGGGGCTACCGTGGCTTGCTTTCTTGGTGAGCGCTAGGTTTCTGAGGCTCGGCGACGATACGTGTGCCCTTTTCTGTACGGTTGTGATTTGCTCCTGGGCCTTTCGAAGTGGCACACGTATTCTCCCCAGGGCCCCTCTCTCAAGTCTTCGAGTTCTGACGAGTTCCCTGCGGTGCGACTTGTTTCAGCTGGGCGGGTGGCAAAAAAAAACCTTAACGGCCCTAAGGCTCCACGATCCTGTGAACAACACCTACTTGGAGGATCATGGGACTTAGTAAGTAGGGGTTATAGGTACCCTAATTGGGGCTATAAGTTCTTATAAGTATAGTTTCCCTAATTACAACCCTAGTTACTAAGTCCCCTGGCCCTTTAAGTAGACCTTTCAAGCCCCCAACACTAATCCGAAACCCAAAGCCGCAACCTCCAATTTTTTGCAGAAGCGTTGTGTTCATTGAACCCCACAGACCCTAAACAAAAAGCCCTGCCTGACTTAGGGGTATTCAGAAATAATTTAAATTTTTGGGTATTATAACACCTAAAAGACAACTAAAATTGTAATTTTTGCTAGGGTTCTAAGTTCCGTAAAAAGTCCAGAACCCTGAATTTTTAGCCTCAGTCTCAGGCTCAACCTGGAGAGAGTTCGTGGACGAGATGACAGGGGATCCTCGGGTGCAAGCCTATGCTTCGGGATGTGGGGCATTTGTTTAGAGTTCAGGGTTTAGAGTTTAGAGTTCAGAGTCTGTTTACGCTTCAAAGTCAAAAAGTATAGGGTTAAGAGGTCAGAGTATAGAAGCCCTAAACCCTATAGCACTTAAGGAGTTCTGTGTGCTGAAGCTCTCGGCCGATTCCTGGTGTAAAGTAAGTGGGTAAGCAAGTGGCGAACTAACTCAGGCGCCCCCGTCGAGAGTTCACCGCTCTGGGCTCTAAACCCCAAACCCCCTAAACTCTAAATCGCATGAGCATTGCTGGGAAGATGGCTGTGGTTTCCTTTGGAGTTGGGCACTTTGCATCACTTTGCAAGACAGTCCGCAGGGCAGGAGCAAGTGCTCCTTCCTGCATGATCTCTCCCTTTAGATTGTGTATTAAAGTATACAATATTAAAATAATATATACGATGCATTATAGGCTAGCGCTGGCACAGAGACGGGGGAATGGAGGAGCGGTGGTCGAGCAAACACGCACACACGGACAGGATTGCTTGCAGAGTGGTGACCCGCAGCCCCAACCAAAACTGAACCATCGGCGAACCGTGCTTGCCGGGAGACTCCGGGGATATCGTCATGGCGTCATGGGGGCTAGGAAGGGTTGTAAATGGGGCCAACCTGGTAGTTCCTGCAGATTCAAAGACCTATACGAGGGCTCGGGGCTTGAGTAACCCGGCCTTCAGGCACCCCCAGACCCTCAGGATTGCATTGAAGAAAAGTTGATTCGCAAGGCCTGAGGCTTGGCAGGACGTTCAAAGCTTACGATTGCCAGTCAAAGCCACAGACTTAGTCATGGTTGACGAACTGGGAGGCACCCCAAAACATCCCAACAACTCTAAGCAAGACCTGCATCATTCCAAGTCCTAAATCCCAAGACCCAACCCTTCAACACGCCAACTAATGTCCTAGACGCACCACTACTATAATATGCAGGGCAAAAATTCTTACCAATACTAGTTCGGAGCTTCCTTATTGTAATTGTAGTATAATAGGCCCCCCAAGCCCTATTCTAAATACTAAGGCCCCCCATATTACCTAAATCCAGGAGAAGGACGGCTGTTCTGGGAACTGTGGAAACACGAAGTGGGTCTGTGACCAGCAGTTGTGACCCGGCCTGTGATTGGGTCAGGGTTGAGTTTTGGCTTCAGGGCCCCACTTAGGTTAAAACAGAAGCCCTTGCATGTAAGTGCAAAACCTCCATATGGGAGTTTCCGAAAATAGGGGATCCGAATATAGCACCCTAAATAGTAGGATCCTTATTCTAAGGACCCCAAGAATAAGGTACCCTTAATTTTCGGAAACTCCCATCTTAGAGATTATCTCCTTGGACTATGGCAACTTAGAGCTCCACGGCCTGCCCCCTTGGAGTTCCGAGTTGCGAGAGTCCAAGGAGATATTCCGCAAGATGGAAGCGGAAGTCGGAGCAGTTTTTCATAAGGCCCCTTTTACAGCCCCTACACAGTATACCAAAACATGCCCTACCCAAAGAGCCTATTCTAACTGTTCTACGGCAGCTGCAATACGAAAACTGTAACTGTTAGATGAGGACGCCTGTTCAAGATTTCGTTCCAGCTGTGCAGATGAAGGATAGGCTGTCGTTATAGGTCGCTCAGCTCGAACCCGCAACCTAAATCCCCAAACCTACGCCCTTCACAGAGCCCATAAAGGAACTCGTACCGATCCCATGGAGGTCGGCGCAGGAGCCCGCATTGCGAGAGTTCTGCTACAACTCAAAAGTCTCGCAGCTCGATTCCTGCGACCGACCTATGCACACTTGCACCTAGGCTTTAGTAGTAGAGTAGGTAAGCTTTAACCTTGTTGGGGCAGTATAGTCCCTATACAATCCCTATATAACCAAAAAGGTTAACCTTTAGTTCCCCATGATACCCGACAAGTAGGAGGCCGGTGAGGCGTGTGTTTACAGTGTTGCAGGTGTTTGTTTAAAACCGGGTGTTCTCGTGGTTGGTTAGAGGGGTTCTGTAGGGTCTTGTGTTTTTTGACAGGGTTTCATAAGGGGCCACATATGGGAGTTCTATTGATTGGGGTCTTAGGGTTCAGCTTGTGCCTACACAGTAATGTCGTCCTCGCAGTGTATATCTGCATACCCTATTGTGGTGTGGAAGGCGTCTATGGTATCTGAGAAATCCGGAACCCTAAACCCCTAAACCCATTCTTGTGTGACCATCTTCCTGTCTTCGCCAAACAACATTTCCGCCATACGGCATCTCCTGCTTTTACGCACTCAATGTACAGACCCTGGCAGGCGCACTGAAGTTTTTGCCATAGCATACAGAGAGGTCACATGAACCTCCCCCCCCACCAGGGCACCGGGGGGTAATCTGTTCTTTTCATCGCTACTCTTGGACTCTTTGTTGGTTGTGCTGTTTGTGTTGCAGTCCGGTCCCTGCGGGTGCGACCCTCATAGACATACTGATGCATTTTGAAATAGCATATATATATATATATATATACTGCCTGGAGAGACCACATGCGCCTCTCCCTTCAAGCACCATGGGAAAGTCAGATTGCACCTGCTCCTTTATTACTTGTTTGGCTGGCTACTGTTGGGTCTTGGTGTTGCTTGTCACGCTCTGTCCCTTGGTGTTAGAGTAGCAAGTTCAGCGGACTTAGTGCCTGAAGCCATGCCTGCCTTGTGCGAGTGTGTGGGTCGAAACCCGTAAACGCTGAACCTCTAAAACTATGCGGAGCCTGGCCTGCCTTGTGCGAGTGTGAGCGTCGAATCCTCTAACCCCCGGGTCATTCTTACTGTGTCGCTGTTTTCCAACTAACTACTTTCATCTTTTCCTTCTTGTTACACATGGTCTGTTACCGACCAAACGGTGTCACTCCGACTTCGCACCAAGAACCTCGCCTGGCTGTGTCCGAGTTGTGAAAGCGTAAGCCCCGGTTTGCTTCCAGGCACCTTCCACCAAAGCTTGGAGGTCATCCGAGAGGCTCCGCCTCGAAGCTTCAGATCAGTGGATTAGGAGGCTCTACCCTAAGGGTCCATGCACCCAAACAGTATATGGTGGTCGCTCTACAGGTACTTTGGAGCCAATGTATATACTATTTGGGTACATGGATTAGGGCTGCAGGATTTGAGATTCTGCGGGTCATGGGCCGGTCCCGGGACGTCGAACGCAGGGCTTCTGACAAGCAGGGAACCCCAACGAACTCAGGCCCAGGTCGCCTCTGTTTGGTCTGGAGCGTACCTTAAGCTACCACAACTGTTCGTAGGTTCGCATTAGCGACCCTAACGTGGAATGTGCAGGGATAAGCCAAATCAGGTTTTGGTAGTGCAAGGTAGGGTTTCTGACATTACAGACCTTAAACCAACCCTAGTAGTAGAGTAGGTAACCTTAAGGGGTCTAGTTTTTGTGATGCGCCTAAGGTGAATCAAACATCCCCGGCAGTTTATTTCCTCCCAAACCGTTCCGAAGCCACCCGACTGCCCCCGCAGGTATTAATGCAAGCCGCAGGTACCTTTGTGAAATGTTTTGATCTCCTCAATGCTTTTTTGAAGTTGACTCCTTATCCCCGCGAAAATCTGCGATCATTGTCATCTTACGGGTTCACCAATGTTGTTCCCTCTTTGAAATCCCAACCCAACCTCCTTTCAGGGTCCCACGTTCGACACCTTCTTGAATCCATCATAGTGCCGGGAGTCCGAGTCCTGAAATATTCGTATCGCATCCCCCCAATCACGCCTCGTCAGTTGCCGGCCTGCTTCCCACAACACTTCTGAGCTTAATTCGCAAATTCGCGAAGCTCGTCTCACGCCTTTCGCTGGGGACGCAGCTTATTCCACGTCGCGCTTTAACCTTTTTTGGGGTAGTATAGGCCCTGTATTATCCCTATATAACAGAAAAGGTTATCCTTTAGTTCCCCATGATACCCGACAAGTAGGCAACGCTGCAACAGCCCTTCTGTAAGTTTCATGAACCGACTATTACTCGTCCAGAAATAGGGTTGCTGCCTCCTGTAAAGCTTGAGCTCCTCGGTGGTTAGTGTAGTTTCCCAAGTCCTGTTCTAACTACTGAGGCCCCTAAACGAAGCCTTAAAGTCCTTAGAAAACCCGTTGAAGCCAAAACCGAGCAAATCCCTGCAGAGATCCATTAAACACCCAACAAAACCTGTTGGCTGCCCCACGGTAGCTTCTCCCGGCTTCTCCCGTGGATCAGGCGGTATCGGGCAAGACCCTAACCCCGGCCAACTCGTCGGATCTTGCCGCTGTATCGAGACACGGCCCCCTTTGCTAGTGACCCAAAAAGCACATAAGCATAAGCATGTTATGGGGGTTTCCCTATCATATTATTGGGCTTCATCCTAAGCGGGTCAATATGGGATATCCCTATCCTAACGTTTGCTTATGTGCCTCTTTTGGGTCCCTATTTTGGCGTCTTTCTTGAGCGTGTTGTCGCGGGCATTACAGTGTAGACCCGAACAAACGGTTTCAAAACTCAAACCTACTTTGCGCCCAGCGGACTTGCACTATTTCAGAGTTCAGGGTTCAATGGGTTGGTTAGAGTGGAAGATTTTGGGTTTCACACTTTGGGTCGGGCGTTGCATTGGCTTGAAAGTGAGTGCTGCTGTCCCCGCCTGCAAGGGGGCAGACGATACCTAAACCAAAGCCTTAAACACTAACCCCGAAACTCTGTGCACCTCTTGTGCTCCCTTTCAGAACCGTGAAGATGCAGAGATCGCATATGATGTACCTGCACCTGTGCCCGTAGTCTCCCTTTGCTAGCGACGGCGGTCCTTAACTAGGTTGTCGTACGTCCGAGAGGATCTCAGGTGGGAAGTGACCCATTTCCGTGTAATTTAGGTGCTTAACTAATTACCAACACTATTCTGGGGTTCCTTATTAAGAGTATAACGGGCGCCAAAACCTTATTCTAAGGATTATAAGGCCCCTATAGTATAGGTTGTAACCAAGGGTGTATCAGTGGGCCTGCCCCTCAGAAGCTTGTTTCACTCGTAAGACACCTCGAACCAAATGCTGCGCCTGGAGTGTCCGAGTGTCGGCGCCGAAACCCCAAGCTCTAAACTCAAAGCCGCTGACATAGTCCTGATAGAACCGCTATATAGAAACCCTGACAGAACCCGTTACTAGAACCCTTGGTAGACATCCCTGCAGAATCTACACTTAACCTTGAACTCTGAACCCTAAGCCCTGAACCCTAAGCCCTAAACCCTTAAACCCTAAACCCAAAGCTCGAAACCCTAAACCCTAGACTTTGAGCCCTAAGCTCTAAGCCCTAGCCCGAAACCCTAAACCCTAAGCCCTAAGGAATCTCTGGCCAGACAAGAAGCGCCTCAACCTGCTTTGGGGTGTGGAGTGGGCAAGGGTTGCAAGATCTCCCCAACAGCACTCTTTTGCCTTTTTTGGATGGTTTAGGGCCGGCTTGGGTTTAGGGTTTCGTCGTTTTTAGTGTTGTATAACCTGATTACTGGTATTATTGATAATATTAATACTATGTATTGTAAAAATAGAAAATGTAGCTCAACAAAAACGACACCCGGGAACCCAGGTTTGGCTGCCCTGGAACTTCCAAAACAAGCGCATTCTGGTGACGACGCTTCTCCGAGAGCCGAAGGAGCTCAAAAGCTTTAGTTTATGTACGGTTTGAAGGGGTTTAGGGTTTGGGGTTTATAGGGGTTCAAGGGCTTGACCGGCTCTTCTCAGAGAGCCGCAGGAGAGAAGGGTTCTTCCTAAAAGCTTGTGCAGGGGCTCTGTAAGGGCTTCCGTTGGGCTTTAGGAGGGTTCTAGAATATCAGAGACTCACGCTCCCTCAGGGTTACTGCAAGTGGACTAACATCAATGTTTCTACCTTGTTTCGTGTGTATATATATATATATATGTATGTATATGTCTATATATATGTATATCTTATACTTTACGCAGACGGCCCTGACAAGGCTTCATGGCTGGTTTTGTCGAAGGTCTGGACAGGCAGGACGAGAGGAATTTTCGCAGCAAATTTGGGGCTTGAGTAACTACCAAAAATGCTATTCACTAGGATCCCTTAGTGTACCTGTACGAGAATATGCCCATCCAAACTCTCTTGAAAGCAGTACGGCACCTTCTTTTAGCGGAAGCCGCACAAGCCTTGCAGCATAAACCCCAAAGCCCTAGAAAGGTCTGCAGCCGTAATTACTGGTTCATCGAATCATTAACTAGGTCACTTGATCGGTATCGCCAAGTAAGCCTGCTGTCGAATTCGTCGCCTGGCTTGTCGAGTGTGAGCTAGTGTGAGTGTCAACCCAGGACTAAATTTTTGAAGCACGAAAAACACCAAACCCCAAACCACATCCTCTGAAGCTTCAACCCGCAGAGCCATAGAAGCTTATGCCTGAAGCACCAAACATCATCAAACATCCGGACAGGAGCGCATCCGATCTTTCTATTATTTCCGGAACGATGTGCCCACACATGAAGGAGACTCGGATTTGTGTACGTCGCAGAAGTGCATGTGTATCGGCTACCTTAAGTATATGGTTATAAGCAAGGCCACGGTGGCGTTAATTATGGTCCTGGGTTACGGTATTCACTTGCATGTGACTCTTGATATACATTCCAAGAGCTGGCACACTAAGCACTATCTAAGCCGTATCCTAACACGAAACACTTTGAACCTTGTAGAACAAAAACCTCAAGCTAATAGTGTTGGTCGTCTTAAGTTCTACAGGGTTTAGAGCGTTTACTAACAGACTTTACTGCACAGGCTGCAATGAACTGTATGGCCCCAAATCCTTGTTGAACCCATGTTGCCTTTTATGCTAGTCGTAAATATGTCTTTAAAGCCGAGGTTTCAAGGCATTCCTCGAGTTCCGTCGTGACTTCGTGCTTGGGAATATGACGCACGAGCGCTACGAAGCAGAACGTGCAAAGGGCCATGAGGACCGAGGTGCCCTGTGGGGTTTTGGGCGCTTCGCGGGGATCTGGAGAGGGCTTTGCGGTGGCATTGGGATCTGGGATCGAGAGTATCTGCGTGTGCGGTTCCAGCCTATTGGGCAGAGGGGAAATGAAAGAGGGCATGCTCATCTTTTTCGGAGCTTGGTTTTCGGGCCTTAGCCCGAAGCTCCTGGAAGAAAGTTGGGCCATTTGCTAAGGAGGAGCGTTCACCCTCGGCCTCAACTCCAGCTGGCAGAAGTAGGGTTTTCGTGTTGAGTAGTGTTCTTCGAGATTCTCGGTTTGTAGGGGTTGAGTTCGCCTACGAAAAGTAGTGGGCATGAGCCCCAAAGCCCCGCCGAACCCCAAATCTGGATTTCACTTCATGGGTTGCATGGAATGCGAAGTTACTAAACCCAAGCCCTAATGCCCCTAAACCCTAAACCCCCTAAACCCCCAAACCCTAAACCCTAAACCCAAGCCCTAAAACTAAGAACCTCGAAGCGAATCCTGCGCAGCCTTCACGACGATGAGCATCCTACTTCGGTCCTGCTGCGAGTACGAGACGTGGCTAGGAGATGGATCGGTCTCCTGGCACCTTCTTTCGTGTTTGGGAAACAAGGGTGTCTTGTGGCGGGGTTTCTGGCGATGCCTGCGACCTCCCGCCTGGCGCAGAAGCCGTAAACTCAACCTTAAACTATAAGCATACTATAAGCCCTGAGGTAAATCCTCGAACTCAAACCCAAAGCCCTGGAGCTAGTGTCTGGCAAAGATGATGCCATGTTTCTGCAGTCCAAACTGGGAACCGTTGGGTTTTTCCGCCTATATTCTCCGTTGTAAATGTATTTCCCGCTAGCCACGTTCATGGTTGGGAGTCCCAAATGCAAGAAGAAACATGGTCACCAAATGCATATACTGCAAACAGGTTGGCTTCGGAGGTCTCAATAATTATCAAAAATATTGCCTTGGGTTCCTTAATAGAAGCATGCTATAATGAACCCAGCAGCTTTTTTTCATTCTCTTATCTTGACCACTCATATTCGCGCGGATTTAACTCTAAGGTGGACAAAGCCAAGCTCGTACTTTCCACGCAGTTCGACCTGGTTGGCGGCTTCACCTGTTTACAGTAGTGGCTTAGAGTTTAGGTGTATGAGTTTGGGGAGATCGTGGAGTTTGGGGATGGTAGGGTAGCCATCCTCTCGCTTTTGGCCCACGGTTTAGGGTTTAGGGTTCAAAGTTAGTACATCGATAGAGACAAGAAGGTTCGTCGTCAAGGGTACCGCGTGCAATAACTGAAACCCTGAGTGCCGGATGTGTGTCCCGCTCTAGAGGCAAGCCGATTGGCTTCGAACGTTGGGAGAAGTATGGGTTAGATATTACTGTATATTTCATAGCATATTCTTCTATCGTATATGTTGTATATTACATATTAAATACTGTCTGTTCATATGTCATATGCTACATGCATTTCGGGCTCCTCCGGGCCAGGTCTGTCGAAGCCCTCGTTTGTTTCATGATGCGCCGACATGGCAGCCCCGACATGGCAGCCCCAGAGCCCCCCCAAACCCGCACACAAGAATCAAAAGCCCTAGCATAGGGGCCTCAAAGATTAAGATGGGGTTTGGGGGTGTGGGGAATACTATAATAG
This sequence comes from Symbiodinium sp. CCMP2592, assembly GCA_905221615.1. NCBI lineage: Eukaryota > Dinophyceae > Suessiales > Symbiodiniaceae > Symbiodinium > Symbiodinium sp. CCMP2592. The sequence goes on from CAJNDT010003179.1 coordinate 495,687, forward strand.
CAACAAGGAGCCAACCCCCAAAACCTTATTCCAATTATGAAGGCCCCTAGATTACAGTCCCTACAACCGAAACCGAACAACGCTGCTTCCGAGCCCAGGCATCACCGAACGCATGAACGACGGTCTGGTTAGCCTGGGCCGTTTGTATGGTCTCTCTGCACAAGAGACGGCGAAGATCGGACTGAAAGCTCCTTTCCTGGTTGCAGACGCTGATTACCTTACTAACCTTCAAGGGTAACCTGTACAGCATAAGTGGTCAGGAAAAAAAGTCGCAACCTACTATTTGGGAGGTTTGTGGCTCGGGGTTTATAGTTCAGAGTTTGCCAGAGGTTGGTGAAGTCTTGCGGTCTCCAAGCCGTCAGGCAATGCTCCTGCAGCAATAAATGTAGACGGCAACACAACCGAAAACCTGTTCTTGTTGCTGAAGACCTGTACCTGTGTGTTTGGGGTTAGATGCCTTCTTGCGGCCCTGGTAGGGCTTTTGCCTTGAGGGGGTAATGAATGGCCGCTTAACAGTTAAAATAGGTTTTTGTGGTCCGTTCTAGCACATTTACAACGAAAGATGAAAGGGTATTGTATTCTTCCGACCCTTCTACTATAGGGCTTAGGGCCTCGGGGCAAATACTGTGTGGCTGGATTCTACGTGCGAACATCTACACCCCCTGGAAGATGGAACGCCACTCTTAAACCCTAAGCTTTAAACTCTAAACCCTGAATCCTAAGCCCTACTTCCATGTTCGTTCGGGGCCTCAGTGAGAGCAATCAGTCTGCACAACACCATGGCTCGCCTTTAAGGTTGGCCCTGAGTCTTTTGATACCCATCATATTCAAGGTGACCTTGGTGCTATCGGCAACAGTCCTTGATGCATTGGACTCTCTTGCACCGACAATTGAACCAGATACCCTGTTTCGTAGGTTCCTCCCTGAATGGCATAAACCCGAAACATCTAAACTCGAAGCCCAAGGCTGATGATCAAGATAAGCACGACAACTCGGAGAACAAGCTGGACTGGACCGACGAGGAACTCGATCTCGCCACCGTTGTGGCGGAGAAGGGCATCTCGTACAGCCTGATATATAGGGTCGGAACAAAGTAACAGTATCCCCTTATAGTCTCCCTAGAACTCTAGTATAGTATACTCGCCCCAGACCCTATTCCAATGATTATCATGTTGAGGGTTCGAGTCTTGGAGGATTATATAGTTTGTGTTCAGCATGTGCGGTTCACTCGCAGGGTTTAGGGTATGGGTTGTCAAGAGGTCCACGGTGTGTGTATTGTCAAAATTCAGATGCACACGCCAAGCCTGGGGGCCCAAGGAAAGCAGATCTACGAATTCGGTCGAGAGCTCTTCGACAGGCAGTCTGTGAGTCTCTTTGGGACCTATGAGAATTTGCGCGCGGCGGTTGACACCTTTGAGAAGATGGATCCGGAGAGCGTAGAGTGAGACAGGAGATCCAATTCAAGGAGACAAAAGTGATTGTAGTTCTGCTTCTGTCCGAAATATCCTCCATCACCATCGGCATGACCATCAGCCTCATCCTTCTCACCATCAGCATAGTAGAAGGCACGACTCCTCATGGCGACGACCCATTGAGCTATCTCAGAGGGCGGTATGAGCCCACATCGAGATGGCGACGTGCACCATGCACTGAGAAAACAGCCGATTGCCAGGTTTCCTCTAGGTCTTTGTATAGTAGTAACCGGCTGTCAGGCTTGAAGCAGAGCTGCGCGGCACAAGAGTAATACAGGGGCCTGAATAATTGTCTATACTATTTTGGAGGGTGCCTCCTTATTATTAATATAGTCTAGTAATTCGCACCACAACTTTTTTTCTTAATTTCCAGGCCTTACGGTGTTGGAGTTCTTTGGGGTGTCGCACTGTGGAGGCAGCCTGTTGCATGCCATGTTCTGCTGTCGTGGTAGGACACAGGCGTGTGAGATTCCATAAGCTTGTTAAGCAAAGGCAAAAGCAGCACACACCCAACAGCATCCAGCAGCCTAATACTCCAAGACCCAACTTTATGATCTGGGCTTTGACCCTAGGCCGGCGCGGAGGATTTCATCCACATGATGGAGAGTGGCAAGCACCCGTCCTTAAAGGACTCCGGTCTTCGAATCGGCTTGTCTTTTCACATCTGCAGGCCGAGCTTCATGAGATACACTAAACAAGTCAAGACTTTAGCTTCAATGAAGTAAATTGATTGTCGTTTTCTTGGCATTCTTGATTCTAGATATGCGTTCGAAGGTCATGTGCGGCCTTGTTTGACGCAGTGGGAGTTTCTGAAAATGAGGAACCCTAATGTAGAACCCTCAGTGGTAGGATCCTTATTATACAGACCACCAAAATAAGGTACCCCCAAATTTTCGGAAACTCCTAAACCCCTATAGAGCCCTTTAAAGGAACCCTTATAGTACCCTTATAGTCGTTAGGGCCCACTACTTTGCTGATGAGCGGATCGGTCGACGACGATCTTAGGTGCTCGGGCGGCGGAGTTTCAAACTGGAGTTGTGACTTTCCTTCTTGGCTGTAAACTCAACTTTTCAACTTTTGGGGTTCTTATAAGGTAGTCGATTCTGAAAGTTTCAACTTTTGTTTTCCTGGGGTTTTGGGCTAGTGAGTTTCTCGGCAACACAGCAGGAGGTAGGGTCTACCATTGCATGTAGTACTTCTAGTATAGATAAGTGTGAGTGAGTTTGTTAACGGGAATTTGAACTGTTTTGGATTTTAAATCCGAAGCCTGCGCAGCAGACCCCCAGATATTCTTCGCAGGAGGTGCGACTCAACAACAATCTCGCCACTTGGACTTGCAGTTTTCTCCTAGACACGACACCCAAAGGTCTAAACCCCCCAAATTCAACAACCAAGGTCGGTTCATCGTTGCGAATGCGGCTCACAGCCGTCGCACAAGAGACGCATGGAAGTGACTTCACTTTGCGAGTTTAGTGAGGGGGTGCGCGCAGGGTTTCTCAGTGGCTTGGCCAGTGCCCAACAGACGGAATCAGATCGACCAGGGTTTCGTCATGTTGCACAAGTAATTAATTTAAGTCGCACCCATCATCCTCTGCTGATGCTTGAAAACCCAGCGCGGCATCCAGGTTCGGTATGTTTCACGCCTCAGCGTTTCACAGAGGTTGACCACGTCTAGTCCAGCGAATGCATGGGCAAAAGGTGGAGGTGTGTCTCCCACAGGAAATTAAATCTTGAAGCTTTGGTTTATTTGATGTTTCCCACATGCACATCGGCACTCGGCGTGCAAGTGCCTAAGGATAGGTATAATTACTTGGGCTTCAGATAGCAGTTATTGTAGGTTCGAGCTTGGCGTGTATGTCATATATGACTAATTGGAACACGTGCTGGGAATCATACTCGGTTATAGCTTGGGGCTCCAATCCAGGGATTCGCAAATGATGTGCGACACGTGACCTTGTCGAAAGTTTGCCAGCAAGCTTTTTGGGCCTTCTTTGTGCGGTTCGGGCAATGGAACTGGCGGTTGGGGTTGGGATGCTCTGCGTCACCAATCAAGTAAGCCATGTGGAAACATCCAGCAGCGTTTCCTTTAGTCTTCGTCGAACTCGATGTGTCAGTTGTCAAGACTAGTTGCCACTCCCAGCTTCAATCCCAAGCCCCAAGAGATCCCGAGAGCGTAAAGGGAACTCCAGAAAGTTGGAATATGGATTAATGGTAGGATCCCCTATAACTTACCTTAAAGGGGTTACGATAATGATATTCCAACTTTCTGGCTTCTACTGGTAAAAGCCAGAAAGTTGGAATATGATTATCCTAAACCCTTTATGGTAAATTATAGGGTATCCTACCCTGAAACCATATTCTAGCTTTCTGGAGTTCCCCTTAAGGCTTTTGCTTTAAGAACCCTAAACCCTTAACCCTAAACCCTTAACCCTAAACCCTTAAGCCTAAACCCTAAGCCCCCGAGAGGGTAAGCCCCCAGTGAGCCAGGCCAGCTCCGGACTCGTCTCGAAGATGGTGAGCAGTGAGCAGATCCAATTTTCACAAGAGCCCATGGTCTTACCCTTAGGGCCCATAGTCGTTCCTTTTGGGGGGTATACTTTATAGGATTCTATATATGAACCACAAAAAGGAACTACTTTGGGGCCTAAGGGTAGATTTGGTGGTTCGGGCATTAGCGCTTGAGCAGCAAAGTCGCCCCTCCAACAACGGATCAGCTCACAACACTGCAGCAGATGCTCGAGTCGAAAAGGTGTGGGTACTTGGCTGGAAATCTTGCCGTGACACCCTGGAGCCGTTTATCTTTTTGTGATAAATGTCGGTTGGCGTGAGATGCTGCAGCATTGAACTTGACGTTGCTGGCAGGGGCCCAGAAGGCCGGTTCGGCCCACCTGTCGGTCTAGCAATGAATTTGAATACGTTGCTGGCCATGCTTCCTATATAACCGATGTGATGTAACTTTGACTAGATGAGAGCTATGGTCGAATTCTTTGTGCGGCGCGACATACGGCATATTGCTCCGTTCGGGAAGCTCAAGAAGTCCTCAATCGTCAACGGAAAAGGCAGCACCTGAAAAACCAATGCTTATGCAAAAAAGCTGTGCTTTTTCGATCAGCCCGGCGAAACATTTCTTCGGCATACCTGATGCCTTACTAAACACGGGGGTCGGGAGAGAGGTGCGTGGCTCAGGGCAGTGGTCCCTGGCCAAAGTTCAGCATGTGTGGGGCGTATCGCCGGACCTTGCTTTCCTAGGTGGCGCTACTGGTATATCACTGTTTCAGAGACCGAGCCTCTGACGTCAGCGTCCCGGTTCCGCTGCATCAACATTGTCAAAAATATTTGTCGGTTGATCATATATGCCGAATGCAACCCTGAGTTGCAGTGGCTTTAAATGGTGGCTTCTGAGCCGCATACGCAATTGGAGATGCATGGGCGCGCGTCTCCCGCAGTTGCTGAGCACTTTTTGAAAGCTAGACGAGATGCAGCGAAAACCTAAGTAGAACATCTAAGCGCGGCCTGGCTCTCGGCTGCTGTTGTGTCTCAAGCGCATGTTTGCTGTGTTTTGCCTTGTGAAATGACGGGTTGTGTGAAAGAATTGCTGCATTTTGTATAGTCATGGAGGCCGCGAGACAAGGACAAGTTGTGTTGCCGGATGAAACCGGGAGCTTCGTTCATATGTTTCTGCAAGGCTACTACCGCGCCAAAATCATTCCAGGCGTCTTAGTGACTTGTCGGCCTCTGGCATATCGTGCGGAACGACGACAGGACAAAACAAGCTCCAACACTAGACTCGATGACACAACTGTTTAAGTTAAGTTTATCGCAGTTCCGCGACCTTTGCATCACTTGGTTACCGCAGCTGTCATCCCCCTTTACAGAATATTGGTAGGGGAGCGGGGGAAGAAAGAACGGGCCACGCGCCTTTGGCCTGGTGCTTTCCTCGGACTGAGGGCGTTTTGCGGTTTCAGAATACATGGGGTTGAGTGGATTGCCAAGCTGTCTGCAAACGAGCGTGTTCTCAGTACAAAGCAGAAACGGACGGCGAATCTGCATGACCATTTGTAGTTTGAGTTGTATGTCGAGTAGTTGTGGAGTGCCTGCCAGCTCCGCTAGCACAGACCAGAGTTTGGGGTGGCTTATTCCTGTCGACAGACCTTGTCCGAGTGCAGATGCATTGTGGAGCTTACTCGCCTTACTCGATGTGAACAAACAATCCCCTGATTAATGCACCTGGTATACTTCCTTCGAGCCGTGTAGACTGCAAGACCGCACATTGGCCCTAAACAGGGATTCGTCCATTCGTATCTAGCTCATCTGCAAGTCTCTATCACGATCCTTGTTCCCTGTCCTTAAGTGCTGAGGGCCTGTGAGGCACCGTCACTTAAGCCCGACGATGATTCAGCCGCCTTCTGCGCTCCACATCCTCAACGTCGTCATATCGTCGCCTTCACGACGCATCATGACCCCTAAAGGCTATACGGCTATACAGCGTAAATCCCTAAGATCTGGTGAGGTAGTGCATGTGTTGTCGTCGAACCAGTATTGCTGCAGACCTTGCCAGGCTTGCCCGAGTGTGAGTGTCAAAGAAATCCCAAACCCCACATACCCCACCCCAACTTCCTAAACCCTAAACCCTAAAACCTAAGCCAACAGCCCGAAAAAGATAACTGGCCCAGGCTGCCCGGACGATGGCAGAGCTCCAGGTCCGGGGCACCTCGCCCACGCGCGACCTGTGCGCGCCCAGAGTACGGGATGGGCCGGGGCCCTGGATTTCAGGGTTTAGTTGGGTTTAAAGGCTTAGGATTTGGGGGTGACGGTACAGGATTTAGGGTGTCTGGCTGAGGCTTTGGGGTGATAGGATTTAAGGTCAGCTTGATCGGGGCTTCTGCTTGGGCCCGGGAATTCGCGGGGGAAATGTTTCGGTAGTACATGACACTTTCGTGCGGGGAAGTCTTGGAACACGTGCTCCGTTGTAGGAAATTTGTTTCGCATCCAAGTTCCAAGTTGTTGATTTGCTCTCTGTGGCTGTGATGAGGAAGTCAAGAAGGCCATGGGTAAAACGCTGTGGGCCGTGGGAGCATCCGACCCTCGTAGAAACAGCGTAGAAGATTCAGGCTAAATGATTCATGCAACCTGGTCATAGCATACTGACAGCCTTCTCCTTCATGCCTTTTTGTGAAGCCCACACGATGAACTTACTTTGCGGATGAGCTTACTCTGCGGATTTTGAGGTAAGTTGCGTTCTGGACCAGCTCAGCCAGCTGACGAGAACATTCCGAATTACATATGCTGGGTTTAAGATTATTGCTTATTGCGACGAGGTATCTGTCACCCAATACTCAACCGTCAGAGGCTCATGGACGAGAAGGCCGTGAAGCGAGCGAATCGCCTTGCCGGTGTGACTGGGGCAAAACATGACGATTTCAAGGGTTTAGCAGTTCGGGGTTTTGCTTTCAGCTTGCAGCTTGAACCCAGAGCCTAGTATTTCCGCCTGATGGGCTTTGCATCGGGGCCTGTCGCATTCATTTTTGGTAGCCCTCAAGACTCGAGAGACCAAAAGCACGCAAACCGCCTACACGAGCGTCATCATCATCATTGCCATCTGGCCATCAATCATCATCAACAGTATCATCAGCCACCCTCGTCTGCACGACGAGCTCAGCTAGCTAAAAGTCTAGATGTTTGCAATCTTGCGTCACATTATCCAAGCCGTTGGTTCCTTCATGTTCACTCATCGTGTAGATTCCGAACCGGAACCATTGGTTGCTCGTCAGAGTCAGAGACTCGTCTTGCGTGTGCACAGAGCGCCCCTGCATGTTGCAGGCTTTTTGCATAGCAGTCACTGTGGCAAGCTGCTGCCAATACTGTTTGTGTTCATGTGGAAAGTGTTCGCAGGTTGATGTCCAAGTCTTGGAGGAGCAGTCCGCATCCTCACATTTCCGGTGCACCAACCATCAGCAAACATGTCGCCCAAACCAAAGGCGCTGCATTTGAGACTCCAGCTGCAAGTCCATAGAATCCGCATAGTCCTGATCGTCGAAACTTCGTCACGGGCCTAGGTCGGACAAGCAGTGGGCAATATGGACCTGAAGGCTGGCCACCACAAGCCAGGGTTTGGGAGTGGGAGTGTCCGGCAGTGTGGGGGAGAAAAACATATATATATATATATATATATATATGTGTATATATATGTACGGCCAAGCGTTTGAGGATCTTTAAGACGTTATCTATCGATTAGTGTGTTTGACGTGTTTCGATTTTTCTTGCCAGCGTTCATAAAGCACAGGTTCTTTCGTGCTTGCCCGTCCAGTGCGTCATAAATTCGAGCGCCGTTTCAGTAGGGCCTTGAAGTAAGTCTGAAGAGCCGAAGCCAGTTCTTGCTCGGTTCTCATGCCCGTGCGATAAAGCCGGGCCCTAAGCGCTCTTCACATCGCATATGGTGAAGCATCGCAGTATCGCCACATAGAACAACCACAGCGGCAGGAATGGGCAGAAGAACCTTGATGGGGGGTCATCGGAAGGGCTTCAACGTCGAGAGTATCGTTTCAGCTGCCGAACAGTCAAGACTAAAGAAGCCTCACCAGACTAGCAACATCGAAAACAGCTGCTACCGCTGCGGAACCGTTGGAATCATCATCGCCATCATTGTCATCATGACTCATGACCACCCTCATCACCATCATCATCTTAATCTTCGTGCTCTTCTCCATCTCCATAGTCATCAGCGTCATCATCCCCATGAAGCATCATCAGGGCGGTATAGGGTGGTCATGGTCCTTGTGCTCAGTCTCGCAAAACCCTCAAAACATTTCAAATCACCAAAAAAATCGCTCAGAAACCAGCTAGCCTCGAGGTCACTCCCTTGTAACCTCCCCTCTTACTAGATCTTTGTCGTGAAGGCATCCTTGCAGAGCTACCGCTCATAATTAAAGACCCATTATCGTGAGCGTGTCCTCATTGCTCTTGTCGTTTGTGGATTGCCACGAACAGCAAAACGATGAACAGCAGCTTGCTCACGCGATGACTTCTTTTGTGGTGACCACGTGTTCTGTCAATGCGGTATACCTTTGCAGTGGCAATGCTGTTGCTGTTGTGTCGGTTGGCAGCGGGGAGGATGAGATGGTGTGGGATGATCAGATTGCGGTGACACTAGCTCACACTGCTCGATGACGATGATGCCGGTAATGAAGACGTCGAGACGCCGGATGGAGATGGAGACGGATGTTGACGATGGCGATGGCAACACATTTAGCTTTTTGGGAGTTCTTGCTGCAACTCGTCACCTGTAAACTTTGCGGGCTTGTCCTGGCTACGTAGAACACGTATTAGAATACAATTTGATGTAATATAGTGGTTAATTCAATGATCAATGATCTAAAAACTCTTCCTCACCAGCCCCCGAGTTTGAAGCGAGCTTTATCTTGCAAGGCCGTCGCCGAAACGTACAAGAATCAGGCGCCCGTCTTTTGCATGCGTGGTCTGGAGTTGGTCCAAGATCTTCATAATAATGCTAGGATCCCCCCGTAACGAGTCATATCAGCCTTCCTTCGCAAAAAGTGTAGAACATGTCCCTTTCCTCTGTGCTGTGGAATTTTAGGCGACGACCCAGAGAGCCCAATGCGCCTTAATTAAGGAATATAGATTAAATAGTAGTAATAATGATAGTAATAGTAATATGATTTCCCTGATAATATAAGATACATTTCTTAATTAAGGAGTATAGCTCAGATCAGAATATGACTCCCCTGATTTTTTTGGTATATTCCTACATTGAGGGGTGTTGGGCTCTCTGGGGAGATGTTCCGGGGAGACACCGGCTCTCCCTCGCACAGATCCACCTGACACAGGGTTTAAATTGGCTTAAATATGAATATATATATATATATATATGCTCACCCCCCCCGTTGACAGACCATGCCCTTGTGATAGTGTACTCTCGTTCGGTGACTAGGCTGAGATATTGTATCTAAACACACCACACATGACGACAATCTGTAAAGCAAATCCTTTACAGTACATATACCAAGTATACTTTTAACATGCCATGTACTGAGGACGCATGGACCAGACGCGCGACACGTGAGTTATGAGTTTTGTGGTAGCATTGATATAGGATGAACATGAGTATTAATATTGGTTTTAGTATTAGTATCAGCAATAGTATTAGTGTTTACTGTAAGTATATATATATATATGTATATATCGACAGTAGTAAGTATACATTAATGTTAGTGCTCATCGTCGTTTTAGTCTTAGTGTTAGTGCCAGTGTCAATGCCAGTAATAGTACCACTGCTAGTATTAGTATCAGTCTTCATGTTGGGTTTAATATCAGTTAATAATGGCAGAGGTGCTAGTATTGGTATCACGATTAGAGTGAGTTTCGATATGTTAATATTCTGATAGTTTCGTATATCAGCAGGTTAGTATATCAATACATTGATGTGTTCGAGAGGCAACATATTTGTATACTTGCATATTCGTAGATTTAATACTTTAGTTCAACTGATGCATGAGTAAACTAGTGGATTGCTGTATTAATATATTAGTATATTAACATACCAGTATATTCGTACATTAGTGTACTAGTATACTACTATATGCAATATACGTGTATTGTCTAATGATTTATAACATGTATATCACTATGTTGTCATATTAGTACACTAACTTGCCATGTCGGTATACTTGTATATTACAGTAGTCGTATACTAGTATAGTAGCATACTAGTATAATAGCATACTGGTATAGTATATTCACACATTAACAAGTAGTGAATTGTTACATTGGTATATGGGTATATGCTTGTCCTAAAACATCAGTACATGAATGCATTGATACATATCGGCAAAAATCATAATGGTATGTGTTCTGGTGTGCATTAGCATATACACGTGTCTTTTGTAATGGTATTAGTCTTCACATCAACGTGAATATGACTATTGGTATTCGTAGGAGTATTAATGTTAATATTCGTATTAGGATTATCCGTAGTCGCATTAGCCTTAGTATAAGTGTTAATAATGGTATTAATACTGGCATTATCTTGAATATTCAACAAGTTATCAACGTCAGTATTGTTATTGGTGACAGCATTACTGTTAACAGCATAAGAGTATACGCAGTAGTAGCCGTAGGAGTATCAATACTTATGTAAATCTTGGTGTTAGTATAAACAGTGTGATTGGCATTAGTAATAGTGCTAGTGCTAGTGCTAATATTAAAATGATGTTATGTATTTGCATGAACGTTTGTCTTATATTAGTATTACTCCTGATTACATGAAAATACTAACAGATAAATACATGCATGAGCTAATGTATTTGTACTTTAATATAGTGGTATGTATATCTATGTACATTGGTATATGCAGGTGTGTATTAGTATTGGTATGAAAATACACTACTACCAATATGGGCATAATTATTGATATGCGTAGGAGTATGAACGTCAGTGTTAATCATTATTAGTATTTGTATGGTGCCTATTCGTATTGGCTTAAAAAAGTGTAAATATTAGCGTTAATGCTGGTATTAGCTTGGGCAGTCAGCAAATGATCAATGTCAGTATTAGTATTGGTAATAGTATTCGTTGGAGTACCCTTTAAAAAAAAAAAATATATATATATATACATATATATAAAAACACTGACAATCGTGTAAACAGACCTTGCCTTTGCAAGTGAGTCGTAGTGCATGGTCTGTCATCCGATGGGTCACAATCAGCCCATTGAAAATCAATTCCAAAATTTCCGAAGTTTCCGAAATTCCCAAAATTTCCAGAATTTCCGAAGTTTCCAAAATTCTCTCCCCTAACTTTCCGGATTTCCAAAATTTCCAAAATTTCCGAAATTTCCAAAATTTCCAAAACGGCCCGACCTATAGTCGACAGGATTTTTCCAAAACATAAGGGCGGACTTTTTGGAAATTTTGGAAATTTTGGAAATCCGGAAAGCTAGGGGAGAGAATTTTGGAAATTTGGAATTGAGTTTTTGAAATCTGAGTGCCCCCTCCCCCCGATCACAGACCATGCGCTACGACTGAGTTGAAAGGGCATGGTCTGTCAAAGGGGGGGGGGCTGACAATATATATATATATATATATATAAATTAAGTAAGTATGTATATATATATATATATATAGTAAATGTTTTTTTACTATCGATATATATATATATATATACCTATACTATTTGGGGGGCTTGCTTATATTATCATTATAGCATACTATACCCCCAAATTCTAATCATAATTAAGGCCCCTGTATTATTTTTTCATGTTCCCGTAATCCTCCACATTTCTCGGCCGGATTCGGGATACTTCACATGCACGTAGGAGTCAAGAGATGAGCTACAGCTACGCAGGGGGAGGAAGGGAGGGACAAGCTTTGATCTTGCCCTACCCCCTAAAGCCGCCGAGACCCTAAACCCTAAACCCTAAACCCGACCAGAATGGTGGCAGCGGTATCGAAGCTGCAGCCGCTGCAGCGGCCGCACTGGGTGCCGCATTGAAGGCGCGACTTCAAGTTTGGGGCGGATGAGAAACAACCCGGACAGCCCAATACTCCTCAAATCGGGGATCTAGCTTACATCAGATTGCGGAGACCTATGTAGCCAAGTATGTACTGCATGGTGCGTATTGGAGTCTCTGGGGAGAG
>CAJNDT010003179.1:510310-521269 GCA_905221615.1 Symbiodinium sp. CCMP2592
TGTTGTTGTTGTTGTTGTTGTTGTTGTTGTTGTTGTTGTTGTTGTTGTTGTTGTTGTTGTTGTTGTTGTTGTTGAAGTTGTTGAAGTTGTTGATGTTGTTGGTCTGTTGGTCGTGTTGTTGGTGTTGTTGTTGTTGCAGCTGCTGCTGCTGCTGGTGGTGGTGGTCTGGTGGTGCTGCTGCTGCTGCGGTTGCTGCAAAAGCTGCTGCTTTTGCTGATTTTGCGGCTGTCGTTGGCATAGGTCGGCGCCGTTGTGTTTTGTGTTGTTGGTCCATTCTGCTGTTGTCGTTGTGGTTGTACTAGTGGCTTTTGTGGCTTTAGTATTGACACAGACGGAGCCATGGCGGTGGTAACAGTCAAGAAAAGCGCCGACAACGCCCAGTGCAATTACTAAACCTGGCGAGCGGCAGCCAAGACAAGGTGTTGTTTCAACTCCATGGTTGCTACGGTCTGCGACTCCCAACGAAGAGTATATAAGATTCGGCAATACAGTGACGATGTGCACGAGGATGATGTTGACGATGGCGGCAATATTGTGGCAGCGACGACTAGGAAGAGAGGGATGGTGATGAGAAAGAAGACGAAGACTGTCGATAGTGAAACAGATTACGAAGCCCGTGTTTCAGTATGATCACTTGTGGCCTGGTTGATGCCGGTCTTGTTTAGCACAGATGTTCGGCGAGTCGTAGACTCTACGTAGACTGGAGCCTAATCCTTCCGTGCGAAGTCTTGGTGCTTTCCACACGAGCGTTGTGCTGGGGCCGATAGACACTACTATACTCGCCACCTACCTACCTTCTTGCCGCTATCGCCTGGGACCCCGCAGAGTTGTCATTGGCATGCCATGTAGTGTGTGACACAGACTATCACCCTGCAAGAGACATGTCAGTCTCGTGCGAAAGTGAGGCTGAACGTCCGCAAAAGGAAAGCAATAATCCGCCGTGAATCCGATTCTACAAGAATGAATACTGACCACTGCTCAGGCGCACAAATACGTGTATAAATATAAACATATGAGAATACCTCCTCGTTTTGCAATGTGTAGCCTGAGCGCATGCCTAGGTAGCCTTCATTGTAAAGTGCTAGTGCGGTAGGAAGCATCAAACATGAATGCAAACCGCAACATTACTCTCAAAGGCGCCTTGAGCATAGTGGCGAAAAAGTAGCTGTCCGAAGCGCTTTGTTACCAAATTGGTAGCGGAGCTGAGCCCTCAATTGCAGGGTGAAGCTCCAGCAGGGCCTTTGGGAAGCCAGTTCTCCGTTGTATTGCCTCAGACCGTGTTGGCTGGGGAAGGTGTAACACAGTGGAAGCAAGCAGTGTGATATTCCTTTGGTTGGTGTGGCTGGAGGAGTGTGCCTTACCATGACAGTCGCAGGGTTAAGGTACCAGCAGGGTTCGTATGCAACGGCCCCCATAGTGACAAAGAATGGTGTATTCATTTACAGTGGCACTCCAGAAGCGTATCACGAATGGGAGTTCAGAACGGAACTGCGTATCGTTGCATGTGAGCAGAGAATCAAGAAGGACCGTAGAGAACGGAAGCAGAAGAAGAGCGAATCTTTCTCGTCGTCAAGCAAGCCTGAGACGGGGAAGAGAGAGCGGTCCCCGACGAAAGGGCGTGAGGATGACTTGGAGCGTGGCCCAGTGTCAGACACGTCCAGTGAGATCCCGAAGGTGAAGGAACACGAGTCAGGGTCCGAAGATTCCGATGGAGAGAGTGAGAAAGATCAGTGGTTGGATGCTACCTTGCGTGTCATGGAGGGACTGCGAGGAGATGCATTTCAGAGGGCCAAGGACTTGGGTGTTCAGACATTGTCATCTCCGGGAGGTTTGAGAAAGCTAATTCAAGAGATCAAGCGCATGGTGTTTCCTTTGGGAACCCTTGAAGCACAGGCACTCTTTCGCAGTGGCCAGGCCCAGTACGGCCCACTGTCGAGACAAGGTGGTGAGAGTATAGTCAGCTACATCTCACGCCGAAGAAGGTGGTGGGAGTTGATGCAACAGCTTGATCCCAGAATAAGCTTGAGTGATGGACTTAGAGCAGAACTCATGCTGGAGCTAAGTGGACTCACCAAGGATCAGCAGCTAATGATTAAGGCTTGCGCAGGAGGTGACAACAGCTTCGAGAGTTTTGCTAGAATCATGATTGAGCATCATGGAAACATTCACTTGAGGGACAACCGCTTATTGGACCCATTTGGCAAAGGAAAGGGCAAGGAGCCAGGCAAGTTCGGTTCCAAGGACTTCGGCAGGGACAAAGGTAAGTTTGGCCCAAAGGGATTCGGCAAAGGATCTTCAGGGAAGCCATCTTACAATCAGCCGTCACCGTGGAGAGCGTATGCAGCCGAAGAGATGGGTCAACATGCGGAGTATTATGGAGAACCAAGTGGATCAGAGTACGAGCATTGGGGATACCTAGCAGAGCATTGGGGAGAAACCGATCCGAATGAATGGTGGTATGGAGAGCATGGTGAAAACCCCCAAGCATACCCAGCGTATACCCCAGACAATCAAGAGAGAGAAGAGTATGTATCTGATGAAGACATTGCAACCGCGCTGAACGTCATTGAATCGTGTGACCCAGATGCTTACCCAGAAGCAGCGGCAGAGGCTATTCAGCTACAATTGGCTGCAAATGTCGTCATGGGCAAGGCAGGAAAAGGGAAATCCCAAGGAAAAGGTAAAGGATTCCCAGTCGTCAAGTCGAACTTGAGCATTGAGGATAGGAAAAAGCGCCTTCAGGAGATCAAGAGCAAATCGAGGTGTATGAAATGTGGCCAAGTTGGACATTGGAGTGGGGATCCACAGTGCCCGAAAGGACGTGGAGGTCAGGCACCCAACCAGACCCCAGCTAAGCAAGCATTCTTGGCTACGCTATCGGATTCGAGTTCAGAGGATGATTGTTTGCTGATTTCGGATGATTCGGCAAGTCCTCATGCGATGATGGCGTACAGGCACAGCCCAAGCAGGTTGACCAAGGGAGGAACAATGAGGGATGAGGTTCCTCCAGGTGGTGACAAGAAGTTCCTATTTGGACAGCATCGAGGGTTAACTTATGAAGAGGTCACATGG
This sequence comes from Symbiodinium sp. CCMP2592, assembly GCA_905221615.1. NCBI lineage: Eukaryota > Dinophyceae > Suessiales > Symbiodiniaceae > Symbiodinium > Symbiodinium sp. CCMP2592. The sequence continues at coordinate 513,383 of CAJNDT010003179.1, forward strand.
CGATTTCCGGGATATGCGTCATGGGGATTCAACGAACGAGCTCCGTCCTTGTATCTGTCTCAGTATCTGGATTGGGTACACAACTATTACACCATCGATCAAAAGACGATGGAAGTCTCCCGGCGAGAAGTCCCGCTCGACCAAATGGGAGTCCCCAGCGCAGAAGCTTCAGCATCAGATCAGATGATACCAGCAAGATCAGCGCACAGATCAGCCAAGAAGAAGCCGCCAAATCCACCATTACCCGTGAGCTGTCGGAAATGCACAGATTTCAGTTTCTTGGGAACCAACGCTTATGTGCAGGTCAAGACTTGCAAAGATTGCGGTAAGATTGAGAAGACGAAGAAGGAGATGCCAGAGAAGAAAGACATCAACCTTTGTGAGCACAAGAACACAAACCGGCTAGGTTCCAATAAGGCAACGATGAGGGTATTCTGCAAGGATTGCGGGAATTTCATTGATGAGATGCCGAGAGAGGAAGCGAAGAGACGACAGGCGATAGGAAGAGAGGTTGAGACCATGTCGGCAGCGTCGTTTGACTTGGTATCGAGCATTCAGCAGTCCGTGAGTCAGGGTACGGAGTTGACTACCGAGCAAGCAGTGGTTGTCTTGGACGATTTCAGAACCCAGGTAGAGGACCACATGGTAGCACAAGATGTAGCTGGAGAAGCAAAGCCTACCATTTCAGCAGAAATCTTGCATGGCATACTCCAAGATTGCATTGAAGCATCACAAGTGGCCGAAGAACCTGATCCACCTCGTGGACCAGTAGGTGTGACGGATTGGTCTGGACCCTCTGCAGCTCCATCAGCAAGCCGTCAGAGGACAGGATATGCGCCACGACGTTCGGGATTCATGGCAACTCTTGAGGAACCCGGACCCCTGCCTAACGATGAGGTTGGATTGATTCTCCCAGTGGTTGACATTATGGAAGACGAAGATGTTTGGGCTACTTTGGATGAAGGGGCAAACAGCAGCGTTGCCGGTGGTCAGTGGATGAACAGAACGGAGTCCAAGTTGAGGGAGTTGGGATTCGAGTGCCCGTGGATTTCCTCCGAAACCAAAACATTCAATGGACTTGCCCACAGCGCCTCAACCGTTGGTACCCGGCGGATTCCCTTCAGCATTGAGACTTTCGGGAGTTCACTCCTTGACCGTGGTGGCAAGGATGGTTTGACCCATGACCCGAACAGCAGTGGAGATCGGGATTTTACTTCGGGTTTGATGGATGTGCATGTCCTACCTGACGACACAACGGCTCCGCTTCTCATGTCGCAGTTTGCACAGAGTAAGTTGGGGTTGGTGAAGGACATGGGGAATTTTCGGTGTTACCTTCGAAAGGATGGCCAAGAATGGATGGTTCCATTAGCCCGAGCCAGGGGGAGTAATCTTCTGTGCATCAACTTGACCAAGGGTTTGAGACAGAAGACGGAGTTGCCTAAGGCCATTCGGAAGCTCAGAACATCACAGGCAGTGTTGACTGCTAGCTACACAGCTACCACTGAGAGCGAGAGAGTGGCGCGAAGAAGTGAAGGGGTTCTCGAGGCTCTGCCCTCCATGGAGGTTTACGCGGCATCGGCCGGTCGTAACTTTATTGAGCAGGCTGCGGAGTACTTGAGAGATCCTTCCCATCAGAGGGCTGTGTTGTTGGCGAAAGCATGCTTTCCAGATCATCGCATTGCGGACGATACAGCTATCTTTGTGATGGATACTCTGCGGTTGCATGACCCAGAGGAGCGGCCACAGACTCGTGGACATGTGGGGAGGCGCCCCGATACGCTTGCGGCACCGCTACGAGATGAGAACTTCCTTGCAAACATGCGCGAGCTCAAGCAGCGGCTGGAGCAGGATGGATCGGTGCGACCGAAGCGTTGTTATGCAATTTATATCTGTAATCAGTCTCGGCATAGATCAGTGGCAGGCGCGGAGCTTACAGATGCGGTAGTGCCGGAGGGCACGAGGCTTCAGATTGTGCACACTGGCGAGAGGAGCTCATGGCCTCAGATGAGATCTTGTTATGGCCGTTGTGATATTTGCACTTGGTCAGACAGATGGACGACTCATCAAGTCGAGAACATCTTGGAGGAGGCTCGCCAATGGATCACAAGGGCGCAAGGACGGCCCACGAACGCGGCGAAGTTTTATGGAAAATGGACCTGCGAGCGCGCAGAGCCGAAGCCGAAGGTGAGAGCAGAACGCACCGAGTATCTTGAGCCTCGTTCGAAGGTGAAGGCTAAGGCCAGGCCGGCTGTGCGTGTTGTGATTCCTGATGATCTTGAGCCGGCCGTGCGTGTTGCTGCCCCTAAGCCATCGACTTCCCGAGCTGTGAGCTCTGCTCCGAAGCCTTCTTCCCGATCAGAGAGCCCTGCTGGGTCTGTTCCGGCTGAGAGTGCTGCGACGACGACTGATCCGGTGGCATGGGCTAGGATTCAGGCGTTGGAGTCGGAGGTGAGTAGGCTGGCAGGTTTGCTTGAGACTCGGAGGGATGCCAGGGAGGAGCCCGCGAGCAGGGGGAGAGAGCCACTCCCGAGGCAGCGAGCCAGGGATGTGACTCCGCCGTGGAGGAGCCGATCGCCTTTGCAACGGCGGCCGACAGTGGCACCTAATGCATCCGTCGCGACGACTGGGGATTACCCCGAAATGGAGGAACTGATGATCAGCGATGGTGCAGGCGATTGGCGTGGCCGTATTGATTTCCAGAGTTGGATGACTAATGGAATCGTCGAGCGTATTTTTGCAACTGGTGTGCATTGGATGCGGCCCACTCAGACCCGGCATATCTTCAAGCCCAGAGTCATGACCTGGATTGGACCAGGATCCGCGCACGAGAACATTCAGCGGAATATCAAGGTACAGGTGTACAAGGATGCAGACCAGGCCGTAAGCAATCTTGCCAATGAGCTGAAGGCTCTCAGGTGGGTGGAGGTGACATTCGCTCGGCGCCCATCGGGATGGCAGATGTATGGCCCGGTTGCTGCAGGGACCACTCGCTTCGTGCCGGATGCGAGCGATTTCGTGGTTGTACAGTTTCCGAACAGCGAGTCAATGCGGAATCCGGCATACACAGCAGTGCTCATGTCGAAGCAGCAGTCTAGTACGTATGATTCGGGAGTGAGAGTGGTGAGCCACATGGACAGATTTGTTCACATGACTGCGGGCATGACACATGATGATACGGAGAAGCCAACTTCCCTCATCCTCATTCACGACAATCAGCCATTCCAAGATGGCACTGGGATCTCCCAACATTCCGCGAAGGATTTCAAGTTGAGCCGACTGGTTCACGAGATCAACGAGTTCAGGCCAGGGTAATCGTCTACAAGGCATCGGAACCGGAACGGAGTGTTATCGTAGATCTTCTGTGCGAGTCGGATGCATCTGGAGTGACAGTCTGTGTGGTAGCACCCCTAGGAAAGATCCCGGATTGCGGAGTGCAGATTCATGAGTGTCGAGGTGATGCAAACATGATTTGTGTTGGACCGTTGGCCAGCACAGTGGGGCGTGATATCGTTACATGGTTTGAGGGTAACGGGTACACCCCAAAAGCATACACGGATACAAACTCCTATTCCTTTCGCGACTTCCTGAAATCACTGGCTGATGACGCTTATTTGGAGATGCTTTCCACAGCCATGGTTGCCGAATCGGGAGGTGATGGTCAGGATGTGGAGTTAGATCTGGAAAACTCAGACACAGAAATGAACCCAGAGAGAGAGCCGCAGGGAGCACAAGATGAGAATCGGAACGCTCAGAATGAGGGTGATCGGGAGATTGAAGACGCAGCTGAACGCATTCTGGAACAAGCCGGGCAACCGCAACTTACCCCATTAGAGCGAGAGCGCGAGTGGTTGGAAACACTACCACTACCAGGAGTGCCGAAATCGGAAGCCGAGAGACGCAAGATGTGGCGAATGCTACCGCAAAAGGTTCGAGTGGCAATCAGGAGACTTCATCGGCAGTTCAATCACCCAGCGCCCAAGACCCTAGTGGCGATACTCAAGGCCGGAGGTGCATCGAAGGAGTTCATCGAGGCAGCCAAGTTAGCGAAGTGTGATTCGTGCATCAAAACATCAGGGAAGCCGAGGCCTCATCCCGTAGGTTTGGGACACGGAGAGTATCGAGTGGGAGATGTTCTGGGGATTGACGTTCTTGAAATTTCCGATTCGGGAAAGCAGAAGTATCAGTGCGTCAACTTGGTCGACATGGCATCAGGATTTCAGCAGCTTGAAGTGCTTCGACCGGTAGGCGAGCACGCAGGACCACCAAGCGCAGAGTCTTGTTTGGAAGCAGTCCAAAGATGGGTAACTTGGCTAGGGTTGCCAAGAGTGCTCATGGCAGACCGTGGCACCCACAATCGGGGCATATTCAACAAGTGGGCATCAGAGAAAGGAGTTGACATAAGGTACGCCGCGACCGAGGCCCCATGGATGATTGGGAAAGTAGAAAGGCACGGAGGGCTTGCGAAAGCCGTGGTGAGAAAGGTAGTGCATGAAGTGGGTACCACAGGGGTTTCAGAGATCCGAGCAGTGGTTCAAGAAGTCATCGGAGTCAAGAATGCAATGATGAATACTTCTGGGTACAGTCCAATGCAGTGGGTTACAGGCCGAAACCCAAGGGATCCAGGAGCGATGACCGATGAGCACGGATGGCTGGACTTAGGTGCAATGGAATCAAAGCACGATGGGAGCAGCGAGTTCGCATCACGGCATCAGGCAAGAATGGCTGCGAAGAAAGCCATGATTCATTTGGATTGCAGTCGCAGAGTCCAAAAGGCATTGACCCGGAACGCAGCTCCGATCAAGGAGGATTACCAGCCAGGTGATTATGTCGTGTATCGGCGAGATGCTCAGGCTGGTGGAACGAAGTGGAGCAGCGCATCAAGAGTGATCGGTAAGGAAGGGTCAGAGTCGGTTTGGGTTATACACGGTGGAGTGCCGGTATTGTGCTCAGTTCATGCCCTACGCCCAGCTACCGAAGAAGAAGTCATGTCTCATTGCATGCTACAGGGGATCCCGTTGCTGCCTACAGAGTTGACAGAGGGACCCAGAGGCAAGAAAGCATACATTGACAAGCGTCAAAAGACAGAACCAGCAAAAGCAGCTAAGCAGCCTGACGCGAAGAAGCGGAAACAAGAGGGAGCAGCGTCCAAGGACATTCCCATTCCAAGCAGCAGCGAAAGCAACTCAAGCTCAGAGTCCAGTGATGAAAGCGAAGGACAAGGGAATACAGCAATAGATAAGACGGGCACAATCCCGGAACATCAAGCTGAGCAGAACAACACCGCGCATGAAGCACATCAAGCAGATGGAAATACAATGACGGAGTGTGAAAGGCTAGCCAAACAGGCCTTGGAACACGAAGATTACACTCCGAGAACATGTTTGCAGGTGTTGAGAGCATGTCAGTTCCCGAAGAAGAGGAAGCGGGACATCAATCAGACCGGTGAGTGCATGAGCTTTGGAACTTATGCGCATGGTCCGTTTTCAGGGGTGACAAAAGCAACATTGGAGCACCCATGGCTTGTTCTGTATGTGAACGAGTACCTACGCGCACGTGGGGCTACGGAGGGGTGGTCCAGCTTCGTGATTCATTTGAATGCAGAGACCCCGAAGCACACGGACAACCACAACATGCCAGGATCGGTGAATCAACTCACCAGCTTAGGACCTCACGAAGGAGGACAGATATGGGTTCAAGACCCTGGAGGCCAGTCCAAGCGCATGGATTACGAAGGTCAGGATGGGAGAATTCTGAAGTGCAAGCACAGGGTCGTGACATTCGGACCTGATCAGGCGCATGCTACACTTCCTTTTGAAGGTGAGAGATGGTCTATTTCAGCATACGCCAGTCGAGGTTTTCCTAAATTGACAAAGCAACAGCACAAGGACCTCGCTGATCAAGGGTTTAATGTGGAACCATTGAAAGCACTAGCCAGAGCAACAGGGAGTTCGTGCATGACAGCCGCTTGTCATCAGGGAGAACATCATCAGGACGACGTCAAGGTCGTGGACACTCAGGCGGAGGAGTCAGTGACGCAAGAGCGCGACCTCCCCATGGAATCATTGATGACCCGAGGTATGACTGAGGATCATTGGCGTGTGGCTACGGGATTCTTCTTCAGGGTGCACATGAAGCCCAGAACAGGCCTCTACACCCCAAGTGCCGATGATTTCCCAGGTGATATTAGTCGGGTGAGTCACACAAGGGTAACACACAAAACCTTTTCAGGTGGAAGAACAGATCATGTTACCGATGAGTGGGGAATGGTTCGCGAAGCAGATGAGAATTCAGATGGACCGTGGACGGGATTCACGTTGTTCAAGTATGCTGATACTGAGGCGGAATTATCTTCATTACCTCAGGCGCAGGTGGAGTCAGCGGAGTATCAGGCATTCTTGAGTGACAGAATACTACCCAAAAATGAACCGTTCGGTGAAGCAGTGAATGGTAAGAAGCCGAAGAAGCTTGACATCAACAGAGTGGATGAGAAAACAGCCCAAGGGATTCACGAGGCCCGAGGACAAGAATGGGAAAAGTACAAACAGTACAATGCAGCAGTTCCCATTATGGGACCAATGCTAGAAGGCCTACTTCGAGAAGGACACATCCCGATCCCAAGCCAGTGGGTGGATGTCGACAAGAACGAATTCAAGAAAGGTCGGAGCGACTACCAGCCAAGGTACAGGAGCAGACTGGTGTCGTGCGGGAACTACGAGAACGTCTCCCGAAATGAGCTAAGGTGTGATGCGCCCACGGTGGACGCAGAAACCCATTGTCTGATCGCAAGTTACGCGGCTTGCCGCAAGATAAAGCTCAGGTGCGGGGATATCTCTTCGGCATACTTTCAGTCAGAACCGCTGGAAAGGGTAATCATCATGAAGCAGCCGCGAGGAGGATTGCCCGGTGTGCCGCCAGAAGCTATGTTGCTGTGTAGGTTGCCGGTGTATGGCACAATGGATGCTGGCAGAGGGTTCTACACACGTCTGTGCAATGTGTCATGTGAGGAAGGACTCAAGGTAAGCAAGATTGCAACTGGATTGTACTACGTGCTAGGGTCTGACAACCTTCCTGCAGTGCTGCTGGGGACCCATGTAGATGACCTGCTTTGGTGTGCGACGCCAGAAGGAGAAGAGATCATGGACAAGATCATGGCCAAGTTTGACATGGGGAAGATTGAGGACACGGATTCCGGTATTGCGGCCGGAGGTTTAGACAGGATGCCGACTTCAACGTGACCATCGACACGGAGGACAACACAAGGTCCATTCGGCACATCAGTATCGATCCGAACCGCAAGGGCACAGAAGCAGCAACGGAACAAGATGTGACACGGTTGCGCAGTGTAGTAGGCTCGTTAGCGTGGGTTGCAAGGTACTCGCGCCCGGATTTGTGCTACCGAGTCAACTGCTTGCAGCGTGCTTGCGCGAGGGCAACAGTGGCCGACTTGAGGGATGCCAACCGAGTGGTGGATCTAGCCAAGGCGGATATGGGAATCGCAATGTATTACCCAGCGGGAAAGTTCTCATGGCATGATGCGTGTGTGGTCAGCTTCTCGGATGCAAGCCATGCCGGAGAAGAAGGGCTACGGAGCCAACAAGGCCGATTCCACTACATCACATCGGAGAAGATGGTGGATACCAATGAGCACGACGCGCACATCATCGGCTATGGTTCGACAACCATTCGCCGGGTATGTAGAAGCACCCTTCAGGCTGAAACCTATGCGATGCAGGCTGCGGTCGAGAGTGGTGACCGGCTACGGGCTATTCTATGCGAGTTGAGGGGCCAGTTGCCGGTCCTCAAGGATTGGATGGAAACCACTCAGAAGGTCATGAGACATGAATGGGTTTCCGATTGCCGGAGCTTGACAGACCATTTAAATTCATG
>CAJNDT010003179.1:521369-663834 GCA_905221615.1 Symbiodinium sp. CCMP2592
AGTTGCTCCACAGTTGAAGCGGTTTCAGGATGGGCTGGCCGAAGGCACCACCATAGGTTTTGACCTTCATAGCCTGGATCATTCCCATGACACGATCGACGAGTGGAATGTCGAACAGCATGCTGGAGCAAGGCTGCTCGATCACAAACCGGTTGTCATTCAAAGCCGCGAGCAAAGTCAACAGCAGCGTCACATACATGAAACGATTGCCGTCTTGGCATGCCAGCGATCGCTCAGGTTCTCCCATCCAGTCATTGGCAATGGACCTTCCAGTACTGTATTTACAGAGTTGGACGAAGGAAGAGCATGGAGTTCCAAACCACACCAGGCCGTGTTTGTGTGTTTGACACACAGCATTGACAGCCAGGCGAAGTGACCTCACAGAAAGAATATCATGATCTGTGCCGTACCTGATGTCCAAGGCTAGCCCCTGCCAGCCAGCACGGAGCATCTCCCGACTGAGGTTGCCCTGCCCTGCAAAGATCTCCAGGAAGTGGAACCTGGCACTCTGCCTTATGTTCCGCTTCCAATGACAAAACTTGATGAGGAATCTCATCTGTTTCTTCCATGGCCACGAAGTCATGATGGGAAAAGTTTCTGATAACATTTGTTGCCAGATTGATATCATCCAGGAAAACCAACTGGCTTCAAGAATCACATCATAGTTGCACTCAGGCAGAACTTCATAAGGACCTTCATTATGGAACTCCAGAAGCGACGGGTCAACTTCGCAAAGGCGCAGAACATCCTGTCCTCTCGAAATGGACAAGAATCTCTTCTCCAGTGCGATGTTTGCATCAAACTGCCGCCGAATGTCTGCTAACAGTCTTCTTCTTGTTTCAGTCGGGTCATCTGCTGCTGCAGACATGGCACTCCGAATTGCACTGTGCATGGCACTCTGTCCTATCCGCAAGAAAGTGTAACACCTTAACCTCAAGGGTGTTCGAATTAACAACGTAATTGTGAACCAGAACATTCAGCAGTTGACACACTTGTGAGTCGATTGATCCATCACAACACAAGGATGAGACAGACATGATGCAATCACTCGTTGAAATTCACATGTGGCATAGTTGTTGCAGACCATGACTTCATGCTCAAGCAATCAAATACAGCACTGCCAGACCCTCACTCGATTCTCGTTTTTCTGGTACCGCACACAGCAGTCCATCCATATCACTCGACGATTGCGAGACCACCGCGGTGGCAGCCACTTGTCAGGCAGATTCTGCACTGGCACTCTGCCTTCTATGCAGTCTTTGCTGGTGAGCTAAAATAATCAGTCTTCCATCTGACAAACAGCATTAGTGGAAGAAGCCTCAGAGTCGGACTCCTCACCTTCCTCCATCACATCTGAGGGGGCTCCATCATCCGCTGAGCCGCGCTGACTCCAGCCAGGGTCTTCTTCTGAGATGTGCCCATAATCAATACCCAAACGACCCCGCCCTCCAAGCTCACCAAGACGAACATCTAGAACACCTTCCTCAATCACATCTGAGTCTGAGGCGTGAATCTCACCTTCGGCACGAGCTGGCCCAGTCAACCAGGCATCCGGGCGAGATTCCAAACGAAACAAAATTTGACCACGAACTCCACTTTCGAACTCATCTGGCACTCTGCCTTCCGGCACTCTGCCTTCTGGCACTCTGCCTTCAGTAGCTCCACTGTTGGCATTATTGTTAGGGCCAGGATAGCCATTTTCAAGCATCGGCCTTGGCGGCACTATTGGTGGCGGCGGGTTGTCTGGAGCATTGAAACACATGGCACAAATCCGCCGTTCCAACTGCCGACGTTGCATCTCTTCAGGGGTCAAGTTCTCAAGGGTGACCAGAACAATGCGGCCCTCCCTAACAGTAACCACATCCGGCTCGAAGTTGATCATGATCGGGGTCTCCATAATGTCCAACGCTTCTGCCACAGCTTGGGCAATCTCAAACTCATGTCGCGCAGGGGCGGGAGGTCTTGGGCCAGGTGGGGAAGGTGGCCGATTCACAGGCGTTGGTGGCGGCGGACCCATTTGTGGCCCTGGCACTCTGCCTTCCGCCCCACCACCTTCTTCACCAATGCCATTCACACAGGTTGGCGGCACTCTACGAGGCCGTCGCTTCGGAGTCCTCACCCCGCCGATCCTCCCCGCTGCTGCCGGTTTGGCCTTCGGTTTCGGTGCCATGGTGCTTAACTTTAAATATCTTTGATCCAACAAGCTGCAAGCAACTATATGTGTTGGATAGTACGAACAGGTACTAGAAGGTGATTGTCATGTCCGTTTCAATACCACATGCAATAGGTTCCACTGGACGACACAAGCATTTATGCACATGATCATTAGATTAACACATATTTGAAGACAGAGTGCTATTAATAGATGATGTAGTTTAATGTTCGAAAGCAGTATGCCCAATAATAAGTGTATGCATATAATCCATACATATATCTATATGTATGTATGTATGTTATAAATATACCTAGGTCTATGTGTAAACTTACCACACACAGTAACGGTTTAGGGTTTAAAAGAGCTTCAGGGTTTTAGGTTTTAAGGAGGTCCATGGTTTAAAGGTACTTCAAGGCAGAGTGCCACCTAGTTTATGCTTAATCATAAGATGTGTTACTACTCGTAGGGATTTGGTTGGGTTAGCTGGACTGTGCCGATTTAATGGGATTCGATATTGTATAACTAGCTCCCAAGATTCAATAAGCTCCAACAAGACTTTTGGGAGGGGATGCTACATGTGTGCAATTGTCTGGTACAGGGTCGGTGTGCCTTCAAAACGTGATGGCCCGAACACTAAGATGCAATAAGATTTTTTCGGGTAGTCCACAATCCTGCAAATGTCTTCTAAGATTCAATAAGATTTTTTGGGCGAGCTGGAGGCTGTGTCCCTTGTAAAACCGATAAGATTCAATAAGATTCAATAAGATTCAATAAGATTCAATAAGATTCAATAAGATTCAATAAGATTCAATAAGATTTTTTCGGGGTATGCCACAATTGTACAAATGTCTTCTAAGATTCAATAAGATTCAATAAGATTTTTTGGGGCGATCTGGAGTCGTGTCCCTTTTAAAAATGATGGACCAATAAGATTCAATAAGATTCAATAAGATTCAATAAGATTTTTCCGGGGCATGCCACAAGTGTCACAAATGTCTTCTAAGATTTTGCAGGGCCTGTGGGGCGGTATGGGGATGGTGTCCCTCCAAAGGCCATATGTTTTTTTTAACACGGATGCACCCCATTGCAGACTTCCGTGGTCCTTTGTTGGGTCCCTCCCAACTGGTGTTCTAGGACAGGTTGGATCCTGCCTTTTTTTAAACACGGATGCACCCCATTGCAGCTTCCGTGGTCTTTTGTTGGGTCCCTCCCAACTGGTGTTCTAGGACAGGTTGGATCCTGCCTTTGGCGCGGATTTGTCCACAGGCATCTGCAGTATCCTTGTGAAATCGACAGACCGCCTGGGATTACAAAGAGACATACATTCCTGATGGCATAATGCAACACAAGGCAACACAATCATGTCAATACATAATGATCATGGAACACATGTTACAACCCATGGCACTCCGCCTTCAGAAACATGTCTGTGACAATGGCATTGCCACACCTCCAAAATTAATAAGACTCGAGGCCACATCACCGACAACACATACACATGAGCCAGTTATTGTGGCACTCTGCCTTGTTACCGAGCCACCTTGTCGACGCAATCAGTCCACCACGGGGTCGTTGACCTCAGGAGCTTCCTCTTCACGAGTGCGGTCGTTAACGAGTTGAGCTTGTATTTCCTGAACGATTGCGTCCACATCATTAGCATCATCTTCGACAGGAACAGGGGCATTGCTTCCCGTGGACCCCCTCGGACCCAAAAAGAACCTTGCCATAGAGGCTGAGCTCGCACACTTGAGAGGGCAAGCGGTGGCCTTGTTCCGCCCGGTCGACTCACAGTATCGATTGATACATTCGCTGTGAAAGAGGTGGCCACACGATAGCGCTTCCAATGCCTGCATTCCAGGGAAGCAACAGAAAAAGACACGTCATGTGAGAGGTACTGTTCTGAGGATTAGTGGAATGTACAAACAGGACAGGCACCACTATCAATGGTTCATTAACCAAAGGCAAACGAAACCAGCCTGCCTGGCCCGGGTGCATCTCCGAATGGCAAATGACACAGAGGTCCTGGTTCCACCGGTTCGCAGGTCTGCTCGACTCATTCGGAGCATCCTCCTCCTCCTCCTCAAAGAAGGCACTGTCGTCGGCCTCGCGCTCGACCTCGGCCTCGACCTCGGCCCCGGCCTCGACCTCGGCCCCGGCCTCGGCCATGACCTCATCATCGACCTCGACTGCGACCTCGTCCTGCGACTCTGTGTTTGGTGCCGTCGCCCTGGCCTTGGACTTGGCCTTGGCTTTCGACTTGCCCTTGGCTTTTGCTTTGGCTTTCGACTTGGGTGTCGCAAAGGGCACAACGGCATTCACGTCAGCACCAGCTGTCGAGTCACTGTTCGTGGAGGTGTCTGGCCCTGGCAACTCAACTGTTTGAGGTGCAGTGGTCACTTCTGCAGGAGGCATGACGATCTCCTGATCGGGCCTGATCTCTGCCTCTGCCGGCGCTAGACCATCGTCATCCATGGCAGGAGCATTCCCATCAACTGGCACTCTGCCTTCCACAACCCTCGGCACTCTGTCTTGTTCACTTCCTGCAGCCTGGCTGCCTTCGGTTGCCTGGCTTGCATTGGAACCCGGAACGGCATGAGGGGAGGCAGGCGGCTGTTGAATCGGCACTCTGCCTTGTTCCCCAGCCGGGCTGCGACCCACAGCCTGGCTTGGATTGGAACTAGGAGCAGTCGTTGGCAAAGGACCAGAACGGACCACGTCTGGCACTCTGCCTTCCGACGGCGGAACCGTTGGCGGGGCAGCTGGAGCAGGACTCGGATTGAAACTGAGACGTCCCTGCGTCTCAGTGGACTGCCTTGCTCTCGCTCTACGCCTGGCATAGGTCGTGACATCCTCGGTCATCCATGTGGACTGCCATCCACACTCCAAGGCAACCCTGTCAACAGAATGCTCAGACATATTCACCCCCATTCCCAGAACCGGTTTGGCTATGCGGTTCCAACTGCTGCTATCGCAGAGGGATTGACGCTTATGGGCATTCGCACATCGCTGACCAAGCAAGCTGTATTTGCTATCGACCCTGAGTTCACTGACCTTTGTGGTCGGCTTCAGATTGGTCAATATGAAGAGCAGTTGCAGCGCTGTTTGTTGTGGCAGGTCAGCCGTGACCGCGGCATCCCATGCACTATGAACTCGCTCGAGCAGAGCTTTCACCTTCACCTCAGTCAGTAAGGCTTATCTAGGCTTTGTGGGGGGAGGGTTCAGGGATCATTGCTGACCTTAGGGATACTCTGTTGATTGACAAGCAGCCAGAGGGATCGAACGCAATGTCGTGGCGCTTCTCGGGATTGCATCTGCATCGGTAGTGGACGTTGCCAGCCGATCAATCCCGATCGTTGCTGCTTGCCTTGCTCTGTTCTTCTTGGTTTCCTTACGAATCCTCCTCACTTCTTGGTCTTCTGATTCCGACGAGGAGGAGTCGTTGGCACTCTGCCTTGATTCACCCACAGCAGCCATCTGCTGCTGTTGCTGCATTTGCTGCATCTGCTGCATTTGCTGCATCTGTTGCTGCTGCTGCATCTGTTGCTGCTGTTGCAACATGAAAGGGTTCATCATGGCCAGTGGGTTGTTCATTCCCATTGCTGGGTTCATTGCCCCCGGCATTGGGAACATCATCTGATCACTCACACGAGCGCTCTTCCTCGACTTTCCCATTGCTCTCGGCGACTGTCTCTGGCACTCTGCCTGGAAGCACCACTGCAGCACTAAGGGACTCGATCTTGAACACACATATGTTGATTGCGGCCAGGTCAAGAAATTCTTGCGCATCCACTCACTAGTCACTAGAGTCCGTACACACTACGTGGCATGGTCCCATCAACGGCCAGATAGCAAGCGTTTCAGCTTCCACAACTCACAATCACTTGCATCATGCATTCCAGCCTTGCCATAGTAGCCAACCACCTTGGACGCCAGCACCTGAAAGGTTTTATGGGGCTGTCACAGGAAACCAAGGTTGAACCAATCAATTCACAGGCACAGTAATTAATCCATCGAGTTACTGCCGACATGACTGTATGCATAGGCATCGTCTTTGTTTTCCAAAACGGCAAGCTGAAATGTGCCAGATCAGACGGACTGCAAAAGTGACAACATTCAAACGCCCCAAGAAATGCGATTTCACATTGGCACTCTGCCTTTCCGGCACTCTGCCTAGTGACAGCGACACAAAAATGAATCTGAACAGGCCACACTGTTTGGTGGCACTCTGCCTTAGTCACACCGAGAACTCTCTGGCACTCTGCCTTGTGAAAGTCCCCAGTGCCCAAGGACGAATGGGATGAAGAAGAGGAGGTCCACTAGATGGCTTTGTTTTGGCAACACAATTAATAAACCTACTCGTTCAGCTCAATCATTGACACTGATCAATCCTGAAAGCCATCTGCAGTTACTCCCCAATCAGGAACGAAGTTCGCAGTGGTCTGGTAAACATCCACATAGTTATCCTCTTCTTCATCTTCCGATGGCGGGACATCATCACCCATCTGGCTCACCGCGTTTAGGTTTTCCCCCCTTGCCTTCTGTTCCAGCTTCTTCTGACAATACACAAGCATGGTGTAATTGTAAGCATCCCAAATCTTGCACGACAAAGGCACAATCCAGCTCTGCAGGTCTTTGGGCCTGAATTTTTCCTTTGAGATGACATCTTCCGTCGTATAAACCTCAACGAGTCTCTTGGAGGCCTCCCACCAGTGCCAGTATGTCAGCTGTTTTCCCTTGACTCGATCACGGCCATGAACTGGCGGAGTGACATTGAACATGCACTGGAGAATCTGCTCAATGACCGCCACCCCAGTTTCCCTCTGAAGCCACAGGTGCCAGTCCCCAGGCTCAGAATTGTTTGGAATCTCCTTCACGTTCTGGTCACACAACAGCTCCCAGACAACCGCAGTTTTCGAGCCCTTCGACCGAAAGTCATTCCACGCCATGTCCTTTCTATCCACTGGCACGTTATTCTTCTCGCATTCTCGGACTGTGATCTCATGGACAGCCATGAGCAGCTGGGTCATGACAGTCGTAGTCTTGCTGTTGAACTTCCGATCGTTGTGGTGGGGGTTGAACGGCTGATCTTGTGGCACCGGTCTCGCCATACGTGCCCGATTGGCGAGGCGGCCCACCTTCGAAGTCGTCACCGCCCTGTGACTGCATGGCAGCATTCCCCGCAACGCTCTGAGAGTTTTCTCCTCCTCAGTCTCTGGCTGCAAAAGCTCGGCTGGAACCTTGATCTTGTTTTGACCCCTTGGCACTCTGCCTTGGGGGTCCGTAATTCCGAGGTCCTCCTCCGCTTCCAAGAAAGGCTTCACCTCTCCAGGCACTGGCGCAGTCGCACTCTTGGGGTTTGCGGCAGCCTTCGGGCTCGGGTCCACATTCATAGCCTCCAGCTCGTTCATGACCTTGGCGACGACGGCATCGTGCTCGCTCTCAGTCACCCGGGTCTCCGGTACAGAAGGCATCGGCTCATCTTGCTCCTCTCGGAGATGGTCCCCTAGTACCATTGTTGCTTGGCTGTCACCCTCATCCTCGTCCAAGCGATCCGGGTCGGGCTCCGCCTCCATCTCAAGCGGCGGTTGCTCATCCTGCACCATAACCTCGACAAATTCCATTTCATCGTCCGACGGATCTTGCACAGGCTCCTCCTCTTCCACCACAACATCAACCAAAGTGTCCTCCTCCTCGGCTTCCACCTCCTCCTGCGGGTCCAACCATATTCCTCCCTTCTCCGTCTTCATATGCCGCAAAAAAGCAGGATGAGCTTCGCCTGGACGGCCCTTTCCAACAAGGTGAGTAGGGATATTGGGACGGCCCTTTCCAACAAGTGGCACTAGGGCTGGACGGCCCTTTCCAACAAGGTCAGTAGGGATATTGTCCTCCACTGGCACTCTGCCTTTGTGGCCCTTTCCGGCAGGCTTGCCCTTTTGGGCGAAGTAAGCTGCTTTCCCGATCGGGACGGCGTCGCCCTTGCTTTTCAAGCCCTGGGCCTTTGCCACCCAGGCCGGCTCAGCGCGTCGGCCCTGCGGAACGAAATTGGAGCCTCTTGCCGTATCGTCAGCATACTCGGCAAGTTCCTTGGCGAAATCCTGCTCGTCCATCCTTTGCTTTTCCGTCATTTCAGCAGGAGCACTTGCCGACATAAACTGTGGCTTGGAACCAACAGGCACAGGCTGTCCGTCGCCGAATTTCCTTTTGGCAGGAGGCTGCTTTGCCGGCGGGGGACCCATCGGCTCTGGCACTCTGCCTTGCTCTGCCGGCGGGGGACCCATCGGCTCTGGCACTTTTAGCACGGGATTCGGCTCGGGATCTGGCACTCTGCCTTGCTTTGCCGGCGGGGGACCCATCGGCTCTGGCACTCTTGGCGGGGGATTCGGCTCGGGATCTGGCACTCTGCCTTGCTTTGCCGGCGGGGGACCCATCGGCTCTGGCACTCTGCCTTGCTTTGCCGGCGGGGGACCCATCGGCTCTGGCACTCTTGGCCGGGAATTCGGCTCGGGATTCGGCTCATCGTCATGCCAGGCATCGTATTCGTCCTGGATGACGGGCATTCTGGCCGTTCTGCCCCAGCGATGTTGCTGCTGCTGGTGGCCAGGAGGAGGATGAGCTGGTTGCACCGGCCCCCTGCCCCTGCCAGGAGGAGGATGATCTGGTTGCACCGGCCCCCTGCCAGGAGGAGGATGATCTGGTTGCACCCTGTTGCACCCCCAGCATGGTTCCCACTCCTGCTGCCAAGGGTGATCAGGCAGAGGCCCAGCATTTCGCAGCGGTCTTGCTGGCACCTGCCACGGAGCAGGAGGCCTCGCCTTTTGCTGAGGCGGTTTATGCAAAGGCGGGCGGGCCCCCCTGGGAGGAGTCCCTTCAGGATGATGTATTGCTTTGCCTTTGCCTGGCACTCTGCCTTCTACTGGCACTCCTCCTTTCATGCCTTTGGCTTTTGCAGTCGCAGATCCAGGGGGATCCCAGGGAGGTGTCGAATCCCAACACTGAGGTGGCGGAGGATTCGGCGGCGCAAGTGCCTGCGGCTGAATTCTGCTCATTACTGCCCTTGTTGCCTCGACCCTCATTTGCTGGCATTGTTGCATCAAGTCCAGACCCTGCTGGAACTTTGCTTCCAGATTCTTGCACAACTTGTACAGATCGGTACACCATTTCACCAGTTCTCCACTTATTCGGTCCATAGTCCGTTTTGAATTTTTCGCCAGCGGCAAGCATCTTCTTCCAGACCTCTGACGCGTACTCGGAGACGGTGGCGCTGTGGTTTGAGGGAATTTGCCACAAGCTCAGAAAGCAGTTGAGGTGACCCTTCATCTTTTTTGCGGGAACATCCATAATTGGTAGGCAACCGGAGCAGTCCACCAAGGCAAACGTCAAATTCTCCGCCCCCACTGGCACTCTGCCTTTGTGGTCCGGCACTCTGCCTCCCATGACAGTAATGTTATTCTCATGGAGGTCCCCCAGAAGACTCCCTTCCTGCCTAAGGGTATGCATTTGTAGCTTCAAGACAAACTTGAACAGCTTGAAGAGGATCAGCATGGTCTCTTTCTCTGGGAACTTGATTGGGTCGGAAAACCTCTGGTTGAGGAAGGCTCCCACAGTCGTCCCATCGCCTTTGGCTTCTGTGACGAGCACCGATTTTCTCATCCGCGGTGCCACTACGCCCGAGGCATGGGTGACCAAGGTTTTCAAGTCGAAAGCGAGCGGGACAGGAAACGATTGCCAGTGGGTTGTGAACGTTCGAGATTTCAGAAAACGCCAGTCATATTGGTTTCCACACTCTGTTTCATCCTTTGCGAGTTTCCTGTGCAGCTTGACACAGAGGTGCACCTGATCTGTCGGATGATCGAAGTCCAGAGCATCTTCAGGAATAGAATCCACCAGTTTCAGGGCATCTGCTGCGACTTCCGAGGCTTTGAGGACTTCGGCACTCTGCCTTTCAGACCGAGGAATCCTGAGCTCGCGCAGAAGCTTCAGAATGTCGATGACCCACGGCTGTGGGATCTTCGCAATCATTGAGTCCCGATTCATTCCATGACCGACGTATTTCCATTCACACTTGCACTGTTTGAATCCTTGCCCGCCTCTCACGCGGAATTGCAGGCGGACCTCACCGAAGGCTGTGACATAGTATTCTAGAGGTTTTTTGTTCGGCAAGGGAAAATTCCCACCCATCTGCAAGGATCCATCCAGCTCTTGTTCGTAAAACTCAGAGGTGATGTTGCCGGCTCGCACATTGGCCCAAAACAATTGACCAAGCGGACTCGCATGCACAGGCGCTGTCATCCTGCGGCACTCTGCCTTGTCCAGCCAGATTGCGGCACTCTGCCTTGTCCAGCCAGATGCAGGCACTCAGCCTTCTCAGTCCAGCTCAAGGCACTCTGCAAAGAATGGCGAGGCGGCACTCTGCCTTATAATGTCGAAATGATATACTACCTCTGACGTCAATGTGTTGTTAGATTATAGTTACTAGTATTTGACACAATTTAAATTATATCAACTATATTTTGATATTATGCTCACATTGACATTAAATATCATGCATATGCCATCATTCAAGGACCACGACTCACTTCACTTTGAGCAACTCCATCGACAGAATAATCATGACATGACACTTTTATTGAAGCAGCAGCTACACGGAGTTTAACTTAATTGAGGGGCCAGACAGACTCAGCATGATCGGGAGCTTAGCACACGAATGAAACCTAATTCAAGGGCTGTGTTGATATTCAAATCTGCCATATGCCATGATTCAAGGACCACTGCAGCAACATTTGAAATTTGAGCAACCATCATAAGCCATAGGCAAAACAATCATGACATGACACTTCAGAAGCCCGAGAATGCTAAGTTGAATTTGGCAACGCAGAAGCAGCATGATCGGAAGCTAAGAACAGCACCGATGACCAGCAATCCTGGGGTCTGGAGACGCCAGCTGACGGCCAAACCTTGCATGGTCACTTTCATTCATACTCAGACTCTCTCAGCACAGTCGCAAACCCAACACATCCAACAGAACTCAGAAGTGCTCGGTCTTCAGAAGTCTCAGCACTCACAGTTTTGCTTCTGCAGCAAGCAATGCTCTTCTGGAGGCACTACTCTGACAGCGACGAGGCCTTCTCCAAAACACTCACAACTTTGATCATGACTTGTTGGTTTGCCTGCACCACAAACAAATAACCTGTTGCTGTGCGAAAGGCAGGCAGAAGTCCACATGAGCAGACATCGGCACTGAAAAACTTGAGAAGAGTCAGTCGACGAAGCCTGACCCACCTGGCACTCTGCCTTCCTGGCACTCTGCCTTCGTCACTGTCCTGGCCTGAAAATTAAATTGATATTGGAATTTGGGCCAACCCACTCACTGAATGGTCCAATGGTGGGCACTCTGCCTTTGGCACTCTGCCTTTTAAGGCACTCTGCCCTTTTTTCTCACGGCCTTTCGACTTGAACGAATTCGCTGTCTACAGGTGTCATTTGAACTTGCTCAATCATAGGCAATTCGAACTCGTTGTAATCCTCCTCATCTTCCACACGCTCTTCATTCCAGGCCTCCGGATCATCTTCGTCGTAAGCGAATCTCACCATGGTCGTGGTCCACAAGATTTGGTCACCGTCGGTGACTTCCCCGTCCCACAGCGTCAAATTCTCCACCCCCCGCGCCCAGCCCTCATTACAGGCATAGAGCCATCTTTTGTCCATCATCACTTGCATGCCTGCACCGGTGAGTTCCAGCTTCAGGTAAGCTGGCGGTGCGTGTGGATCGATCCTGAACTGAGATCATGTTGAAGTTGCTACTTGATTCTAGTCAGTATTAAGATCCGTAGGTATAAGATAATAAATAAATGTAGCGTCGAAGCATTGCTTGAATCTGAGTGGCCATCTAATGCACTTTGGCCACCATTGGTAGCGTTGAAGGGCCGTCTGGGCCGTGGGGCGCAAGGACCAGTGCGGATAACTTTTGTGAGTGTTATCCTGCGTGGCACCGGGTTGCGCCCAAGCGGCGATGCCGTTCGCTTTGAAGAATTCAAAGCGAACCTGCAGGGAGACATCCAGTCAAGCAGTAAGAAACACTCACAATCAACACATGCTATGATTATCATCACATACACTGCCCACTGCCTGCCAAACGTCCTCCACGCACATGAAGTATGTGTAAAGGATCTGGTTGGGGTCTTGCATCGGGATTTTGCCCTTCTTTCCCTTGCCCTTGCCAAGATCGCCCTTGCTCGCACTGGCACTCTGCCCTGGCCCTGGCTTTCCTCCTCCCTTACTTCCTCCCTTCCCGACCTGACTTGTTCTTTGGGATTGACCGGCGTTGCTCAAGTTGGCCATCTGCCAACTTGAAAACTCTTGCAGCCGAGTGCGCTGGCGAACTGCGCCCGTGTTTTCCATGGCGGATAATGACTTGCCCACTGCACAAATGGGACAAGGGCACTCTGCCTTACACCGGAACCCAGACAGCTGCAACAGCACAAGTAGGCAAAAATGAGCACTCATTACAATCACCGGAGACTGACTGTTAAAGTCACACTTGCACCCACTGAGTCGCCGGCTGGATTCACTCATCCAATCGCCCCAGCGGCCCTGATCACCATGTCGGCACAACCGACAAAGGAACTGACAGTTTCCACAACCGAGACGGGCATGATCTCACTTTCTTTTTAAGCTCAGTCAGTAACACCGGCAGCCAGGTTTAAAAGCACGAATTAAGCTGTGACTGCCAGCTGAAAGTGGGAATGTAACTATTAGCCTTATCAAGGTAAGGACTGTGTTTCACTTCCAGCCAGCAGTCCAGTGTCGGGTCCAGGACTCTCTGGCTGGGCCAGTGTCGGGACACAAATTTCGACGGCTCAGAATCATTCATTGGAGCAGAACTGTTTGACCATGGACTTCGGGTTCAGTGTCGATGATCAACTGTACGTGTGCAGCTCATCCTGCATTTCCAGCAGTGCTTCAATCATGTACTCACGATCCCGGAATGGAGCATAGTAGGCTCGGTGGTTGATCCACCTGACAATGGCTTGTTCCATGGTCATCGAGGCAAAGGCCATGACTAGGACACAATAAGCAGCACAGGTCCTGTTAATGCCACCGTAGCAATGGACAAGCACACGAATTGGCCTCTTCTTGCCTCCACGCTTCCGACCACCTCCCTGAAGCTTCATCGCCTCCAACAAAGCAAGAGCATTACCGAGCTCACCAGGGAATGTCTCATCGGCCACCTTCAAGGCACTCTGCCTTCCATCGGCACTCTGCCTTCCTCAGCGGCTCTTCCGAACAGGCTGCCCATGTCACTTCCCTTGCTGAAGCCCTTGTCATAGGAGCAGCCATAGCCAAATGAGCCCTTCGTCGATGCCTTCTGGCTTTGCATGTGATTGGAAACCTGACAGGGGCCGCTGTAGCCCTTGCTGATTGTCTTGCCCTTGCCCCTGCCGCCATTGGCCTTGCCCATCATTTTGCCCTTGATGGCACTCTGCCTTTGACTCTGGCTGAACTCCTCTGCTGAGCGCTGCCAGCACATCATAATCTTTCTGAAATCTGAAATGAGGCGGCGCCAAATGGTCTTGAACTCATGACTTCTTTGTTCAGCATCAAAGTCATTGGCATGTGTTTGATCCCAGCCACCATACCGAAGATGTGCAGTGCCAAACGGTCCACAATTCGCCAAATACTGATACCAGTCCCATGGCTCAAAATTCCGAGGTCTGTCATCTGCATTCATAGAGATGACAATGTCAGGCTTGACCCGGAGCTGGTCATATCGGATCGGGCAACCAATACTGCCAACAAACAGTTGCCACTGGGGATGGTCGTAAATCAAAACATCATCCATGGGCCACGTCTCGACATCATGCTGGCATGGCCGAGGTGGCGGGATCGACCCAGGCAGCACATCTGTCTGGCCGGTCCATGCTTTGTACAACTTCATATCCATATCTCCGAAATCTGAGATGGCCTCAACTGCCAATTTGATTCGTTGATCCAATTGTGCAGCCCTTTGGATCTTTCGGAGCCCGGTGGTATAGTCGGCAGCTGATCTGCCACAGTGTAAACAATTCCACCGAAGTTGTTGCACGGCTTCGTTCCAGTAATCACTGCCAAGGTCAATGTGATTGGCCTGATTCTGATGGTCAGCAGCAGAAGTCTGGCACTCTGCCTCGGAACTCCCTGAGCACCTTGAAACGGTCGTCGGCATCACTGCTTTCATCGAGCACCCAATTGTCCAACGATTAAAACATTAACAGTGACTAATGCATCACTATACAGTACATTAACCAATGATATGTAACATTGTGTTACTACTGTTACATCAGTATGAATGAATCACTTGATTCCCTGGCCGGCAGATGTCGATCATGTATGGTGCAAGGCAACTCACTGACAGACTATGCAGGCAGGCAGGCAGGCAGCCAGCCTCGGAGACAGCAGGGTCCTGAGGACATCACTGCCACCCGGCACTGTGTAGTCAGCATGTCATGCTGGGTAACCTTTTTGAATCCAAGTTGCGCACACTACCGCTGAGGTCTCAAATCGGACAGTCTAGCTCTGCTGGCGAGATCGTCGAATTCAAAATCCTCTAAGCACACGCAAACCCGGCACTCTGCCTTCCCCAACATCCGTAATACGGTCTCGGAGGCTGTACAAACACGACAAATCATTGATTCAGTGACGACACAAATTCGTCTGACACATTGTAATGTAAAATTCCTGGCACTCTGCCTTGCCGCACAAATCTCGGAACGAGTACGCACAGGATCATGTCATTGATATGCCAGTCTACTTGCAAGACTTGCCCACGCTCTTCAGAATTCAGAAACATCCACAATGTCGAAAAGGACTCCTCTAGCAGCTCGTCGAAATAAATCACATAATCATCGTCGTCAAAACTGTCCGCGACCGAGCCCACAAACGAACCCCCAAACGCCGCAGTGCTTGCAAACTCGCCAACAGCCAATAAGTCCGAGACCGAGCCCAGAGACTCACTGTCACTCCACGACGTCGACGACATCTGCCGGCTTGCACGGAGGCCTACTACGACTTAGACTAGAGACAGAGCAGGTCGTCGGGATCACTGCTTTCATCGAGCACACTTCAATTGTCCAAAGATTAAAACATTAACAGTGACTAATGCATCACTATACAGTACATTAATCAATGATATGTAACATTGTGTTACTACTGTTACATCAGTATGAATGAATCACTTGATTCCCTGGCCGGCAGACAGATGTCGATCATGTATGGTGCAAGGCAACTCACTGACAGACTATGCAGGCAGGCAGGCAGCCAGCCTCGGAGACAGCAGGGTCCTGAGGACATCACTGCCACCCGGCACTGTGTAGTCAGCATGTCATGCTGGGTAACCGTTTTGAATCCAAGTTGCGCACACTACCGCTGAGGTCTCAAATCGGACAGTCTAGCTCTGCTGGCGAGATCGTCGAATTCAAAATCCTCTAAACACACGCAAACCCGGCACTCTGCCTTCCCCAACATCCGTAATACGGTCTCGGAGGCTGTACAAACACGACAAATCATTGAAGCAGTAACGCCAGAAATTCGTCTGACACATTGTAATATAAAATTCCTGGCACTCTGCCTTGCCGAAAATCCCGCCGAAGTCTCGGAAAGAGTGTGAACATGATCTGCTCATTGACAGACCAGGCTACTTGCAAGACTTGCCCACGCTCTTGAGAATTCAGAAACATCCAGAATGTCGTAAAGCACTCCTCTAGCATCGTGTCGAACGGAATCACAGAATCATCGTCGTCAAAACTGTCCGCGACCGAGCCCGCAGTGCTTGCACCCTCATCGTCAACCAGAACCCAGTCCGAGCCCAGAGACTCACTGTCACTCCACGACGTCGACGACATCTGCCGGCTTGCAGGGGGGCCTACTACGACTTAGACTTGAGACAGAGCAGCTGTAACACGACTATAGTAGATTACGCAGGGCAACAGCGAGCACAACTGCTGCAGCGGCAAGTTGCGATACATGACACGCTCACTGACTATGCAAGGCAGCTTGTCCTCTGCGATGGCAGCATGTCCTCAGGATCCTCGTCATGAGCCTCGGTGCCAGGACTGTACCATAATAATGGAAGTAGCTGAAGCAAGCTGATGCTGAGATCCCAGCAGTTGGCATCCACTTCTCGATGGGCTGGAAGCCGATGAAGACCGATGGGAGAGAAGGAAATGGAAGAGAAGGCGTTCACTAGGCTTGGATTCAAACCGAACACTTAGACCTGGCCAACGGTGTGGGGAGCAACCCCGATGGGGCAGGGACTTAAGTAAGGCAACCTCGAGAGGCTCGACTGGCACTCTGCCTCTGTCGATCCAAGTCGCAAGGCTCCCTAACTAACGTGACAAGCATGGATGGCCTCCCCTCCTGGTTGGGAGAAAAATAAAAAAGCCACAACCACTGGACCACCCCACCCAGCACTTTAGCCCATGTGCCCGGGTGTCATATGCCACTGCCCTGGCACGTTGGCCCCAAGGCGGTCCAGGTACCATCGACAACACCTGACACCCGGCCAACGGTGTCCACGAACCGAGATGGGCAGTCGATCCGTGTGGGTAAGGTGGCACTCTGCCTCTGTCGCTCCAAGTCGCAAGGCTCACTAACGTGACAAGCATGGATGGCCTCCCCTTCCTGGTTGGGAAACAGATCAAGCAACAACCACTGGACCACCCCACCCGGCACTTTAGCCCATGTGCCCGGGTGTCATATGCCACTGCCCCACGTTGGCCCCAGGCGGTCCAGGTACCATCGACTCAACACCTGACACCCGGCCAACGGTGCCCACGAACCGAGAAGGGCAGTCGATCCGCGTGGGTAAGGGCAAGATCTCAAGGCAAGTCAACATGTCACTACGGCCTCCCTTCTTTGTTCAATCACAACCCAAAACTATTTAAAAAGATTAAATATTAAAAATTATTAACTTCAACAACAAATAAACAACAATTTTGTAGACATACAGCAGCAGGAAACCAGGTAGAACAACAGGAAGCCAATTGACTCACTCAGAAACAAAATTCACAAACATGTATTTTTTACACCAAAAATAAAATAAAAGAATTTTAACAACTGTAAAACACAAAAAAACCTATTTAAAAAACTTTTAAATACAAAACAATACTTTTAAATACAAAAAAACACTTTTAAACACAAATAAAGCCAACCACATACAAAAATGAGATTTTGGGTTCCTTTCATATAAGCCTTGTTGATCTAAACCCTGTGGTTCTGGTTCGGCGCAAAGGGTTAAGGATCAAAACCCTTCGCATCTCTCGGCCAGATGCAAAAAGTTGCGACCCGGAAGCAAAGGGAAGCAAAAGGCAGCTGCGCAAGGGTTTGGGGCCCCTGAGGGTTTACAGGTGAAAGAACCTTGGGAGCCCTGCGTATCTAGTACCTAATAGTAGAGTAGGTAACCTTTAACCTTTGTTGGGCAGTATATAACCAAAAAGTTTAACCTTTAGTTCCCCATGATACCCGACAAGTAGGAGCAAGACGTACCGGAAGGTCCATAGCTGAAGGTAATGCAGCCTGCAGGTGTCCCATGACTCTTTGCAGGATCACTGTAAAAGACGCCTTCTTCTCCTTGTCTTTGGACCTGAAACTCAAACCCTGAGTAGATCCCCATGCCGAGCAGACATGAAGAAGTTCTCACAAAACCCTGAGACTGGGAGCAGTTCGGGGGCAGCCAACGTCGCTGATGTGCTAGCCTTCTCAGTTTCAAGGAGATTTCTCTGTGGGGTACAGCCGTTTCGGAACGGGTGTGCACACGCTGTCGCTGTCATTAATGACCGACCCCATTTGGGCGCAAGGAGCCGTTAAACCCCAAGTTATTATACCCCAAGCCTGCAACCTCAAACTCTGAATCTCTTGGCCTCATACCGAGAGACCTCGTCTGGCTGAGACCGAGTTGCGACAGCATAAGGCGTAAGCTTTCTTCCGGGATCAAAATGTCTAACGATGACACATGCTCTCCCAAGTGCTTAACCCACGGAAACTACCACTGACTAATCCTAAGTCCCGACTTCGTAGGTACTTGGGCAGGGCACACCCCGATCCTTGTCAGGCGAAGCAGTGCTTGCCTCGCGGCTAGCGGCAGCGTCGGGCTCAGGGACCGGAACGAATAGTCTTTCAGCGAGTTAGGTTCCTTGCCGCTACCCCGGGTTTAGGGTTGGCACAAGTCCACAGCACAGTCGGCGCCGCGGTTCCTGGCATACGCGCAGTCCAGGTGTAACAAGGGTTATGTAAGAAAGCCCTTGTTCAAGGGCAGGCACCCTTACTGTAACCCTGGGCTTGTCCTTGCGACGTACTCGCAGGAGGCAAAAGAAACTTGCAGAATGCAGAGCAGGAGCCCTGTACCCACTTTAAAATGGAATCTCACTGGACGGTTTAGGCAAAAGAACGTTTGGCTTTCTGGCACACAGTCCAAGCCCATGCTGCAAAAAAAAGGGGGACACATCTGGCGACTTAGACTTAGAGTGCTCCGTGGCATCCTACAACGACGTTGTTGACGAGGTGCTCCTTGAAGTCCTCGTTTCGGATCCTGGCCATGAGGATCGTGCTATGTAGGGCCCATATTACGGTCCCGATGGGTTGCGTATTTCTGAAACTCGCATTATTTGTGCTTGCATCTGAGCCCCTTTCAAGTCTTATCACCGAGAACGACCACTAAACAAACGCCCTGATCAGAAACAAATTCTGCTGACAGTGGCATGTAATCAAGTGGTGTGGTAACTTTACATGATGGCGCAGACCTAAAGCTTAAACCTGTAGAAGCGTTGCTTTTGGAACTCTTGTAGTACCTGCATCAGCATAGAACCCTTATAGAGATCCTATAAATTATAGCACCCCTATAGATAGAATTCAGCCCTTACACTACCCCGCTTAAACCCTGAACCCTAGCTTAAACACTAAACTAAAGCCTTTGTAGAACCCCCGTTACAGAACCCCTAAACCCTAAACCCCTTAGAGAGCCCTCACACTACCCAAATCACTGCCCTCCTAGGTCGGCTATGAGGGCCAAGCGAAATCTGAAGCTTTGCGCCTCGCGCACCAGCAGCGTGTCCCTGGGCTGTAAGGGTTCCGAAAAGGGATCTTTAAGGGGTCCTTTAGGAGATCTATATAGGAGCTCCTGTAGGATCCTAAGGGCTGTAAGGGTTCCGAAAAGGGATCCATAGAGGGTTTAGGGTTTAGGGTTACAGGTTCTTGTAAGGGATTCATAAAGGGTATTTGGAGGGTCTCCTATACGGTTTCTAATGGGGTACGGATTAGGTCATCGGGTTTACGAGTTGGGTTTAGGGTTTAGGATACCCGGCTGGCGCCTGGGCAGAGTCCTCGGTTCCGTGCTCAGTGGGGTGCTGGCATTCATCAAGTCCAGGTGTAAAAGGATGGGTATCCTCCGTCCTCCGCTACAGTATCAGTGGAAAGACAGATGCCATAAATCTTGATGTAATGCTATATTGCTAGGTAATGCCGATATTCATCAGGAGTATCATCGAGGAATTTTAGATTATTGCAGGAACGACGCCAACTGTAGCGGATAATTCCCACCTGTCGCTGAATAAACAGAAAACTAAAGGTTCATCAGCACATCCATGCTGCTGGACAGCCCGGCCACATTGATAGGTGGATGGCTGCAAGGTGGAATGTTCGAAGTTAGAGTGGAAGGAAATCGCATACCAGGCGAGGAGTGCTGGAAATACTGTTGCCAGTAAGACCCAGAAGCTGCTACGTTGCTGTAAGCGGCATGATCGAGAACAACCCCTAGTTGCGAAGGCCGAGCTGAAAATCTCCAAACCTCATAGGGAGGGTCTCAGGAGTCTTAAGAAAGTTTAGCTCAGTCTTTCCAGCAACAGACGGTGGAAGCAGGCCATGCAAGATAGTCAGGATAGAAATCTCAGGTGTAGAAGAAGTCGTCGTCGTCATCGTCGTTGTAGTCGTAAATGGTAGTAGCAGCTGAAGTACCTGCAGTAGCAGCAGCAGCAGCAGCAGCAGCAGCAACCGTCGTAGTCGTGAAGCTTTGAAACCAAACTCACATGTGCTTGATTGAACTCCACACTGTAGCAGACCCGAAATTGACCGGCTGAGCTTTCAATGACTGTACATCCAAACTTTGTCTTGGTCCTATCGTCATGTCTGAAGACTTTGCAGAAGGCTTCCAGCTTTAGGGAAGCTTTATAGGGCTGCCCTGATGTGCCGTGTCTTTTGGGGCTTCTAGCGGCTCTGTGTGGTGTAGAAGATGCGGAGAGTCTCCCGAAGGAGCAACGCAGCAGCCCAGGATCTGGATTTGGAACCCTGCAAAACCGCTTTAAGCAAAACCATCAACATCCTAAACTGGCGGGCATCCCGACAACGGAAAGCCAGCCTGGCGCCAACGCTTTCCGCTCAGGCATCGCGCCTCGTCACAGAGAAGCTTCCCAGCTGCAACAAATGAGGGTTCTGCGTGTGCTTGGGGTTCAGGGTCAAGCACTTGTTGGTAGGTAGGTCTAACAATTCAAATTTGAGTGGATGCCGACAAGCTGGAAACCTCCCACTCTGCTCTCAGCACCTTTAATTAAGCATGTCATACATATATATATATATGTATACATATATATATATATATATCCATATACACATATCTGTGTGGGTGGAACCTCTTAACGGACATTTGCATTCACAAGGCTATAATATTGAACTACTCATCAACAAGTTTCTTTCGGCGTTTCAAAGTACACGGCTTTGGGGGTTTCCGCCGTATGGTATGTTTCAAGATTCCGGCTTTGGGCTAAAGTTGAAAATCTTGCTTTCCAGCGCGATTTGCCCTCTACGAGGTTGCCATAGATTCGATCAGCTATCCCGTTCTAAGCATGTCGGCCCTGCAGTGGCTATTGTAGAATACGATCCTGTCCGATCGTTCGGCGGAGGCCATGACACTGTAAACTCAGAACCCGACCCCGGGATCCAATCATGAATGCCGCAGATCCAAGTCCTTTAAACCCCAAGGCTGCAGACCAAGATCCCAGAGATACAAAGCGATGGTGTCCCTGCAAGCCGTGGTGTTGAGCCTATGAAGCCCTGTTTCAAAATATCAGCCTGCCGAAAGTTGAAGATGCTCTGGCATCTAGAGGCACGATCAACTTGCTGTACCTCCTCAGTCGGCATTTACTCTGCCAGACCTTTGTCTGATATCTGCAACTGAACTGACACCAGCAGCCTACACTCTAATTGATGCAGCCCCGGTTTCGTTGAATTTAAGTTACCATAATCAGGAAACCGTGCTACTTGCTATAGATTCCTATATGGTAAACCCTAAGCCCTTAAAGGAATCCCTATTTATGGTATATAACGCAAAAACCCCTAATCCCCTAATCCCCTAAAACCCCTAAACCCCTAAACCCTAAAACCCTAAACACTCATCCCCCAAACCCCCAAACCCAAATTCCTCCAGGAACGAGCGCTTGGCCGAAGATGTTGCGACTCGCCGCGCCATGCGCGAGGAGCCCTTCGAATTGGGTTTAGGGGAGTAGGGGTTTAGGGTTTAGGGGGTTTAGGGTTTCAGGTCTTTGATCAAGAATAATTAAGGTTTTAGGGTTTAGGGTTTCAGGTTTTTGCTAAAAAAATACGGTTTTAGGGTTTAGGGTTTAGGTGTTAGTGCGAAGTACGAAGCCTGTTGCAAAAAGGGGTTATTGGGGGGGGGGGTTGTCTTCTAGGGTTTGCTTCTAGGGTTTATTGAAGTGGTGAAGTATGTTTTGTTTGTTTAGTTAACATTAAGGGTTAATTTTAAATGTCTCGAGGTGCAGGTTTCCTATGCCCGACGGTTTGGGCGGTCCATTTTATAGCTTGTTTCATGGGGGTTGACGGTTGACCCCAAAGTTGGCACGAGGCAGCTTAGGCCGTAGGATGAACTTGATGCAGCCGCCTCGCCCAGCTCGCACGGCTTTCTGGCTCACTTCATGTCTAGCGCGCCATAGCCTCCTCAACTACCGTATAACATGTGGTGTCAGACACGCCCTCTTATAAACGACCGTCACACCGAAACTCTGAACCCTTCTTCTGTCAAGGGCATGGATCTGCTAGCCGAAGCTGTCGCCGAAGCTGTCGTTAGCGGCGTCATTGGTTTCACAAGTGGACGCTGTGGCGTGGCGCGCTCTATTGTTGCATCGCCACTGTCACGAACACCCCTTATCATCCCATTCCGGCACCTCGTGCTCCGCCAAAATCATTAACATGTTGATGATAATCGGAGCGACAGGTGGAAGCAAAAGCATCACATGGTGCCGAATTCTGATTCACCATTGCGATCATCAAGTTCCTGTTTCAGCTCCCCCCATTATTCAACAGCTTGCTTATTCCTGTAGCCCCAAACCCTACAACACATTAGGCTATGACCCCTGGAATGGGCATGGCAAAACCCTCAAAATACGCAGCGGGTAGTTGGAGCCAGGTTTGTCATTCATCATGGCAACTCCATGAGGCCCTGCATACACACAGTATGATGATGAGGAGCCTGCTTGCTGTAGCCACTCGTGGACTTATCCTCTACCACTGATCCCTTACGGCATTAAAGGAACAGTTAAACGGATCCGCGTGCGAGAGTGAGAGACGAAAGGGAACCGAGCCTTCTTGCGTTTTGTCAAGCTGCAGCTCTAGGAGCGAGCCACAGCGGCTGCAAGTAGGCGATGCCTCTCCGAGGCCTCTATGGGAAGGGGCCGGGATCTATTTCAAACAGAAGCGGACTTTTTGGTAAGGGCTCTTGTATTGGGATGCCGACAAATCCATGGCCTTGTTAATCAGTGATAATCAGGGTCGACATTGCTACTGTTATCATGATTAGCTTCAGAAATATGATGATTATGATCGCTACTACCCTTCTTACACAACAACATCCGGACCTCCCCCGAAAAAGATGTTAATCATGTTCCGTTTCGATCTCGGCTTTGAGGGAGCAGCTTTGGATTCATTCTAAGGCTTACGAGGCTCCCCCGCTTCGTGTTCCGGATTAAGGGGATTTGAGGATTTACAAAAGGCGCGCTGATTTGGAAATGTCAAGCAGTAGCTCGTCTTTGGGGTAGCGACCAAACTTGGGACCTTGGCGGCCTGCTAGCCGCCATTGCAGTCTGGCACGGTAACGGACGGCCTGCTTGATCCTTGTTGCAGCTCTGTAATACTGGGGGCCTATGCAGATCCGAGCAGCAAAGCCCAAAGCTCAGCATCATTTGGGATTTGGGGTTCAGGGTTTCAGTTCACCCAACCAGAACGTAAGCATCCAGCCAGGCTCGTGCACGATTTGTGCGGCGCTGGCCGCAACCGGAGGAGGCCGCCGCCCAAAGGATTCGGTCGTTACTTTGCGGGCGTAGGGGCCACCAGAAAACCAGTTTGGTCAGTTGCTGTTTTTGGGTTTCCGTTGTTTTCCGTTTGCTTTCCTTCGTAACCTCTTGCGGTATGTTTCATGGTTTCGTGCCGTCCGTACAGCAGCTAAGGCAGCTGACGTCCGTGAAAAGGATATGGCAGTTACATCTCTGCACAGCGGAAGAGGAGTTCCGATTCCCGCCGCTCTGTCACCCGAAGCCTGATCAACCATGGTGAACAAGTGCAGGTGATAGTGCACATATGGCTGATTAAGTTTCCGTGTCGAGCGGTCGGGGTTGAGATTGAGACAAGCCGAGATACATCTTGTCCTGCGTCAGACAGGTGGAGCGTCGGAGAGCGCGGGTTCATGCAGGAGGATAATCTAATCCCGCTCGACGGGACCGGGAAAAGGAGGACCATGCAGGCAAGAGGAGATCGAAGTTGGCATGTAGCGAGCAAGAGGCAAGACTTCAATGATGTGAGTTTTTCAGAACTTGAGAACAGATATACTGTACCATGGCACGCCAGCTGAAAATGCTGTTGGAATCAGACAGAGTGATGGAATCCCAGCAAATTTGGAAGAAATCCGCTTTACCCTCTTGACTTATTCCCCCAAGGGTCCGAAGGACCCAATAATTAGATACTTGGTTCCAGGATATTAGTTATGTAGGCTACTATTTTGGAGAGTATACGATTATTCGGGACTTGGACCCTTAAAGGGAACTCCAGAAAGTTGGAATATGGATTAATGGTGGGATCCCCCATCATTTACCATAAAGGGGTTAGGATAATGATATTCCAACTTTCTGGCTTTTACTATAAGGTTCAGGGCACAGCAGGATTTGAAAGGGAAGCGGCAGAGAGCTCTGCTTGAACTCCCGAGGCTGAGTCTGAAGGAAGTGTTGGGTAGAAATCAGCCCTGAACAATGCTGTTCTGTGCGTGTCTGCATATGCACAATTCTGTTCATGCATGTCTGAAGAAGTGTGTGCGGCGCTAGTACCGGGAAGCGTGGCATATCTTAGACTTCTACTCAGTGTATAGCTCCTTTTGGGCCCACTTCCGCTGCCACAGGCGCTCGACTCAACCCCGTCCTCCTTGCCCAGCCTGCTGGCCGACGATCCAGCTTTGGCCTCTGGTGTTTATGGTGTTTGTCATCGTATTATGTTATATTATAGTCTGTATGTTATAGTACATTATAGTAGTTCATTATAGTATATGTTTAGCTGGTAGCGCTTGAAGTCAGACTTTGGGCTGTTCGAGGTTCTTTGGGTTCAGATTTGTATGCATTTTTCGCGTGGATGCATATATCGTTTGCATTGGCCGGCCGGTAGCCACGCTGCCTTCAGCCAGTCATTGGGGCAGATCTTGCCGCCTGCACTCGCATTGCATCACAGGCATGAGGGTAAGTAACTGCCTTGACGTCAGGCTATCGCTCCAAGTGTTGAGCTGCAGTGTATGTTCTCTTGGGTTATTTGATGTCCTCTTGTGTGGCCGTATGTTGCCACACATCAAGCCCCCAATCCAAAGAACCTGAACCTTCCTCCACGCCGAGGTCGTTCGGCGGGCGAAGGCGCTTTGCAGCGGAGCTGCGCAGGTCGGTCGGTTTGGAGTTTCATGGCGGGGATTTTCCTTAGGAGGACTTCTATGAAGTAGAGAATATGTACGGACTGGTAGCCAAGAGACATTGCACAAGTCTGGGCGCTACAATATGGGGAGTTTTTTTAAGTTCGGAAAGAAATTGATGGAAGACGTTTCGGGGGACTTTGTATGTGTGAAGAGCAGAGGTCAATCGAACGTGTAGCTAAAGGCTATAGGCCCTACAAGATAAAAAGTACTATGTCGGCCTGAGGTCCTTCCGGTATCATGTAGGGCTTCTGATTCGATGATTTTTGGGTGTAGGAGAGCCGGCATCTGTCCAGGGCATGTAGCGTCATGAAACAGAGCCTGGAGTGCTCGGTGGACTTACTGAGTTGTTACCCCAAACAGTTATAAGTAGTATAGTCCCGATTATGATGCCTTTTAGAGGTTCGGGAGGTTTAGAGTTCAGGCTTTAGGGCTTATATTGTGGTCGGGGAGCCCCCAAGAAAGTTGATTCATGTAGCGGCACGAGGCGGTTAGGATGAGAGATGCTGACAGACCTGTTCCGCGCAGATTTGGAATGTAACTAAAATGAGTTGACGTGCCGTGAACAACGCCTGACCACACTGGGTAACCTGTCCTCGTTTGTGTTTTGAGACTCGTGGCTTGCAGTCATGCGTGGGCGGTGTAGGCTGTAGGTTCGGAGGTATACAATTGGGTACAAACCATGTCCGTTCGACGTTGCCCCTTCAAAGTTTGCCGGTTTGTTGTTGCAGATTGTGTCTGGCTTTCAGGCCACTGTATACAGCCCCATTAAGGCCTGAATGAAAAGCCCCAGCCGGTGAGCCGGACTACAGGTACGATGGTACCGAATGATGCTAGTGTTCCGGAGATGCTGACTGATATCTTCTTCTTGCTGGGTTGTGCTTTGGGATCTGTTTTAACTTCCCCTACCATTTTGTAGAGAACCATAATAGTAAAATAATTTCAAAGGGCTTAAGGGACAACTCAGTTTGGTATTCTTGGCTCGTGCCAGGCAGTCGCCCAGCTTGAGGACCGGCCGGAAGGGTCGGTGAAGGTTGGAGAGTTGGAATTCATGTGGGTGGTTGTCAAAATTCTGGGTCCCTTTTGGGTCCCCAATAAAATACGGCACCTCAGATTTAGGGTACCCAGAAAGGGACACCCCCCAATTTTGACAACCACCCATGTGTTTTTGAACCTTGCCACAAACTCAGATGCAGTACGTATTGGACATATCCTTCTGTCTACACACGTACTTTTACACCGAACCCGAAGCCCTAAATCCATAAACTTTTACAAGCCCTAAACTTGAAATCGCTGAACCCTCAACGCATGTGACGAGGAGCAGAACCAGCTGCTCAGAGCGAAGCCCACGCTGCAGGTCGTTAGGCGCCTGACCTAGGAACCAGGGCGGAGGTTCGGGGGGGCCCTTAAAGGAGCCGATTATAGTAACCATCAGTATCCATGAAAAAACTCTATATACCCCTTCGCTTAGACTATATTGTCAAAGGAGGCGTTTCAAGTGTGGGTTTGTAGAGTTTAGCGTCTCAGAACCGTTAAACCTCCAACCGGAGGCTGCCCTCTGCTACCCCGTCTTACGAGGTTGTCTAGATCTGGGATTTTCCTAGAATAGGGGACCCTAATATAGCACCCGAAATAGTAGGATTTCCATTATAAGGACTCCATAGGGCCCCAAACAAGGTATCAGCGCTTAGTTCACACTAGCTTGCTGGCCATAGTACAGGGCTTTCGATAGCTCCAGTTCGAGGAATCAGGTAGGTTTTCGGGTTTAGGGGGGTGATTCCGGACGTTTCGAATGCCTGGGAGAGTGAGAGAGAGAGAGAGAGAGAGAGAGAGAGAGAGAGAGAGAGAGAGGGGGGTGATTCCGGGCTTAGGGCATTGCAGTCCCTGCTCAAAAAAGGGTTTAGGGGGTGAGGTGCGGGGTTTGTGGTTTACGGTTCAAGTCTTACCGAAGCTATCGACCTCACAGACTTACGTCATCCGACCCCCTCGAGACTCTCGCCTACCCAGAACGGCGTAAGAGCTTGCTTAGGCCCCCCTTCAGCCCCGAACCGCACCAAACTTTGAAGTTTGAAACCAAAATGAAGCCCCAAGCCCTGAATCCCACATGTTAAGCCCTTTGCCTGAAACCCACAACCGAAACCAACAACAAGACCAAAAACTTAACTTCTGCAGCCACAGCCCTAAACCTGAAAGACCCCTCTTAAAATACGCACCAAAACCCACGCCCCCGAGCCAGCTTAGCCCACAACTTAACAAGCAACTTAACAATCGAAAGCCCACTGAGAGGTGCTTAAACGAAACCTTACACCCCAAAACTAAACCCAAGGCAGGAAAAGGACCTTTAAATTCAACAGACACAAGTAAAGGCTAACCCCCTAAAACCGTCTATCCTAAACCTATAAACTCTGTACATCCTAAACCCGAAACTCCACAGCGCGCTGGGAGGCCCGAGCCCAAGGAACCCAAAATCCCTTCGCGGGGGCCCACGCCGATGCCCAGCAACGAGGCAAGGCACTCGTTTGGGTCTAGGATTTAACTTGCTTTAAGGGCGGTTGAATTTGCGTGCCTAGCTGACCTCTCATCTCCTTTGCCCGCCTGCGAAGCGGTGAGATTGTCAGTCGTTTAGACGTGGTGTGAAAAGTCCATCTGTTCATGTCCCCTGAGAGCTTTGTAGATACTGCTTGCACAGAGTTCCATCAAACCGGCTTATAATAAGGCCTTCAGACCAGATTTTGTTTCAGGGCTTAGTGCTTTGCAGTCCTTGCTGCAAAAATGAAACCTGCTTTTCTTTCCAAAAACATGTTGGGCCTGGAAGGAGCTCATTGCGAAGGCAAAGGAGCTCCTGGCAGATTACAAGCCTTGTCCTCAGTCGCTTCGGGGTTAGGGGTTGGAGATTTGGGTTTAGGGTTTAAAGTAAAAGCCAGAAAGTTGGAATATGATTCTCCTAAAACCTTTATGGTAAATTATAGGGTATCCTACCCTGAAACCATATTCCAACTTTCTGGAGTTCCCCTTAGGGCAGAGATAGGGTTCCCCCTTTGAACCCGAAGCTTCAACCTCTCCAGTGGGCCTGCGTCGTTCGCAGCATGAGCTTTGGTGCGTTGTACATGTAGTATACTCAGTATCGCTTCCCAGTGCTTAGGGCTATAAGGGGAGATCACTGCAAGTTGTCATTAGCAAGTAAACGGGGTTTAGGGGTCGGTGTCGAGGGCTCATCGGACCACCCGGTGAGAGGCAACCACTATAATGCAAAGGTCCCCGAAGCAATCGTAATTGCGGAGGTTGTTGTTGTGAGCTGGAGCCCCCCTGCACAGGTCCCTGATGCTGCAGTTCTTAAACAGGCTTGGTTTAAAAAACAGTTTTGCCTGCTCCTGAATGCCATTTTCTGAGGCCAGAAAAACTTCGGCCCCTTGGCGATGAGACTCCAGGGTCATCCTTAGCCAGGGAAGCCTTTAAGGGTTCCCTTAAGCATTTTATGGGGTTGAGGATTTAGGGTGTTGGGTTTTTGTCAGGTTTCAGTGACTCTTGCTAGCCCGCATCCACTACTCATATGACACAGGTCCAAACACACAGAAATCACCTGAGTCGAGTCTAGACTGGGGATGGCACCGTCTCGGAACCCCTGAACAAGGTGCTTTAGCCCTAAGCCGTCGAACCTCGACATGAATTTCGGAGATACTTAGTATAGGGGGCCTTATACTATTTTTTGTGGCGGGAGTTCCTTATTCTGGCTAAAGTATGATGGGCCCGAAATACTTACTCGAGGGGCCTTCATAATTGCCAACAGTATGTTGAGGCTTCCTTTTTATGAACCCTGTATAGTCCCTTAATTAAGAATTGAATACGGTACAGTAGAAGCCAGAAAGTTGAAATATCATTATCGTAACCCCTGTAAGGTAAATTACAGGGGATCCTACCATTAATCCATATTCCAACTTTCTGGAGTTCCCTTTAGGTTGTTCGGGCCAAGGGCTCGGGTTTGGGGGACGTTTTGAGGCAGCCGGCTTCCGGTCGAACTTCTTCGGCCCGGACAACTGCAGCCTCAGCGGAGCGAGTCGACGTTACGGCTTTGCTTTAGGGTTCAAAGATTAGGGCTTTAGAGGTTTCGAGTTCAAAGCGGTTCAGGGTTAGGGTTTAGGGGTTATTTTGGGTCTGTAGGATTTGGGTTTTAGGGTTCAAAGGGGTTTAGGGTTTTGGGATTAGGGTTTATAAGGGTTTAGGGTTCAGAGGGTTTGGGGTTTCGTGTCTGTAGGGTTTAGGGTTTGGGGTTCAAAGGGTTAGGGGCTGTAGGTGGGGAGAACTGCGACTTTCCCCGGCCGACTCCCCAAGCCCACAGAAAGGGCCTAGAGGTGTTCGTTTCTTTTGGGGGGTTTTGGGATGCCAGGCGAAGGGGTGTAGGATGGAAGGGTAGGGTATAGGATTTCATGCCCAAGGGGCGTAGGCTGAAGGAGACCTGGGGGCCCTCGTCATGGTGTTGGTGTTGAATCTCGGACTTTTCGGGTTTTGGGGTTTAGGGTGTGCAGCCTTCAACCAGCCATCTTCCACCCTCAGCCCTGCTCAAATATAAGTGGTAGGTTTCTCAATATCAAGCTACCCATAACATATTGACTGGCTTTCTGCTTTTGGTTTCGCAGAATTCGCCAGGAGAGCTCCACGAGGAACTCACCACGGCACGGTGCTGGAGGTGCCATGTAGTCAAACCTATGTATACTCACACCGGCGTTCAACATTCTCGACTTCGTCAGACAGATAACCTGGTTAAACAGGCTATCTGCATAATGGCAAGGTTAAACAGATCCCACATTTCAGAAGGACCCTCGTTGGGAACCTTGGCACGTGATTCTCCACTGCTCAGGGATCAAGGGCACGTAAGAATTCCTGTGAATTCTTCGGGCGCCTTCGACCTGAGATGTATAACAGCCAAGAGGGATCCCCACACCATCGTCCCTTTTAGGGTTTTGGGGTCTAGGGTTTGGATCCCTGAGAAGGTGGTGGAGATCTCACTGCTCTCCAGCGTGCTAGACAGCAATGCGCCGATGTGTGTGCCCGGCGCCAAGAGGAGTTTGCATGAGGGCGGAGAGTTTCAGCGCGCAGCATGCCTGGGATTGCTTGCGCTTACGATTGCAACTCCCTTGTCAGTTCGTGTTTTTGCAAAGGTTGCATCTGCAGACTTTCAGGTATCGTGTTCCTCTTAGCCTCATCTGTGTCTTTGCTGAGTCCTCTCGCTGCCCCAGCCTGAAACAAGAGCTCGCAGCAAGGTTTTAACCGGATTGTATATACGGTGGCCGTAAACATACGGTCTGAGAACCTTTCTACGGCCGTAGAAGTAGTGCATAGCAGTGCAATCACGTCAGTAGCCCGAGTCCGAAAGCTAAACGGTGCGAGGTAGAGCTGACCAGCAAGAAGGACACACTGAGGCGGTAGCATTGTGGCTGGCTCCGTCCAACGGGAACGTTGTTCAAATTGTGTCACATACTGTAATCTATACCCAGAACCCTTAGCCCAAACACAGTACGTTCAAGATGATATTGCGTCTGTTGGTCGAATCTGCACGGTCATTCCACGGTTCGGTTTCCGTAGCTCGTGTCTGTCATTGGAGTTCTCCTGGCCAGTTAAGATTTATGATTGTAGAGTCAGGGCAGACTGGGCCTAGACCACGTGTTTACGAGCATTGTAAGCCTGTTGCAAGCACGGTCGCTATGTCTATGGTTCAGTCTACAGCTGAATCGTGTTTGTAAGTTAGTAAGTACAGTACGGTTAAGGGTTGCACGATTCGGTCCTCACGTAGTGTCCTTGTTCCCCTTGAGTTTGGGATTGGTTCATACTACCAAAGACGTAAATGAGCTTACACAGTGTGCTCTTACTATTATGGGTTATCAAGGTCTGAGGTTTCGGAGCCAATCTTCCAATCGACGGCAAGTCCTTATTCTCACTGTCTCACAGCCTGAACGCCCCTGGCTTGGACCAACAAGCTTTCAAGTCAGAGGCCGTTCTTCAGTGAAGCACATGTGCCTGCCCTGAGCCGTAAACTCCATGAATCTGAAGACGACCCTGCCCCGTCCACACCCACCACATAAGCCTGTGCCTGCTCGAACTATATATTCTGTACGAATGACAAACAGCATTCATCGTACTGTACCGGAACCATGCTGCGTTTTAGAGCGCTTCGCATGCATCGGAGTTTCACCCGCGCCTGCCACAGCTGCTGGTAACGATAACGACTGACAACCAGTTACTATGGCATCGTTACCTCAGTAGTATACAACCACTACCATGACATGACATCATTACTTCTCCGACGACGACAACTCTGTGACTCGCACTGGTGACTGCTACTGCTCCCTGCACCTGCGCCTGCCTCTGCCGCTGCGCCTGCGCCTTCCCCGCTGCCTCTTCTTCTGCTGCTGGAGCGATTACTGCAACTACGACAGTGACGTCGTCGATTACTTCCACTGCACTACCACTATCGCCTTTACTGCGGCGACGACAGGCAGCAATCAGACATTTTTTGCTGTTCACCACCACCCCCCATGCCCCCGCCCCCCTCCCCCCCACTACCCCCACCACCTCGAAACCACCGTCATCACCCTCCGCCCCCACCACTACCACTACAGCACCGCCAGCAGCATGTACTAAAAGTTTATGAGAGTGCATGAGGGTACTGTCTCGAACAGCGACTTCGTGTCAGATGTTACCAGCAGTCGCCAGCAGCATCCCTGGTGTGAAAGCACGAGAGAACTGCACAAGGAGCGAGTAAAGACATAAGACATTGGACCTCCGGTGCGTTCTGAATCTGGATTCTTCGTAGTACGTGTAGCTCCGTGAAGATGACGTAGGCTCAGGTTACAGCCCCATAGTGCTAACTTTCTGCCCTGTAGATCGATCCATCACCACTAACCCTAGGAACCCCAACTCCATAGCACCGGCGGTCGTCCAAAAAGCTTCTGCTTCCCTTTGACCTGGGGTTGCAAAGCATGCGTCAAACCATGTAACTTCCGGCCCAAATGCAGACATGCATGGTCAATGTAGGGTAGAGCACATAAGCCCAAAGCCACACCCCAAAGCAAACCTTTGCTCGAAGCCCCGAAGAACCGAGCACCCACCCAAGTTAACCAAGCGCACTCATCATCGTCATCACATGGACGGATCTTGAGGCTTGGGACATCCCTGGGACCTTTACCCTAAACTGTTTCCTTTCGACTCTCAGATATCTGAGCTCAGTATACGCTCAAGCCCCGAACCCAACCACCCTTGCAAAGACTCCATGCAACCCCGCAGAACCCTTAGCCTGCCTTAGCCTTAGCCCTTACAGGACTCGGATTCTAGGACTCTTTCACGACGAAAGATACAGCCGACTGACGACGGACGGCTGCCGCCCGACCCTGGCCAGGGTGATGCAGGCCACTGCCTTGTCTGTCAGGGTTAGAGTAAGAGAGCGGTCCACATCCGTAAAAAAATAAGGGGTCAATATAGGGCCTTTAACAAACGAGTAGGATTCTGGCGATATACTTATGGTCACGTAGGGACTAGAGGGGGATCTGACTTGCTGGCCCAGCCTTGAACGTGTTGAGGGTTAGACTATGTTTCCGAAGTTGGCCAAGGGATGTTGGAAGGAGCCCGCTTGATTCATCAGCGACGGATCAGTAAAGAGCTTATGAAGTCATGGAGCCGAGACTTCAGACTCTGAGAGTTTTCAATTTCCTTTCTGCCGCTGTGGTTTTGAGAGTCTAAGGGGTCCACGGGTCTCGCCCCGAGAACTACAGCCCCTGACTGCAGACAGAAAGCTCTCTTTGTGTGTGCCCTGGAAGGAACATACGCATCATAAACGGGAGAAGCTCCACAAGAGCCCCAATTCTGGAGAAGACTCTCAAACTCGCCACAATAGATTGAAAGACTAACAGTTGGCACAACACTGGCTTTGCGAAGTGCTGTTTCGTCTTAGGCTTTTGGGCTTCGGAGTTTGGGCGATGATGGCTTCGTAGAGTTCGGAAACCTGGGATTTGTAGGTTCGGCGTGGGTTCTCCGGTTCAGGCTTGTTGTGGGTTTGACCGATGTATAGTCATCGGGCGTGAGGTTTAGCCTTCAAGGTTTCTGTGGGTTGGGTTTCTGTTTAAGGTCTGTGGAGTCGGATTCACTTTAAAGAGAGGGCCCCCAAATACCGACAAATTCAGGCATCCATTCTATGATATCAGGTTATTGAAATTTTGGTCTCGCGAAAAGGTAGGGGTTCTTAAGGCATGGTTGTTTAGGGGTTCAGGGTCAGGTTGCTGTGTGATTTACGGCGTAACAAGGGCTCTAGTTTTGATTGACTCTGAGGTCTCCAGCTCTCGGGTTTAGGGTTTTGTTGGGGTTTGGCATTTGAGTTTTAGAGACTTTCGGGTGAAGGATTCAGGTTTTAGGCTTCATGCTAGGGTTTTCTTAAACCGGGGCATCAAGACCAGAAGTGGCTAAAGCTTTGCCACTCGCCATGCTTCAAGCTGAAAGAAGAAGGACCGTTCAAAAAGTCAGGAACAGTAGTATGCATTATGATCTGATATCGTGGCAAGTTTTGTGTTCTGATCCTGTTGGTATCGGAGCTTCGTTTCGAGCAAAGAGGGTTGGTGATGCTTGCGCTCCTGGTGGCTCAGGATACATGTTTCTTCCCTAGGTTTCCTAGGTTTGAGAGGTGCCCACCCGTACCTCCAATTATACAGCCATGCGCGCGGAAGACGAAGAAGGACCGGCACCAGCACCTACTGTCCCTGTTCGCCTCGCATGGGTTCTAGAAAACATGGACCCAAAACAGCTGAATCCTTATTCTAAAGATCCGTACACAAGACGCTCGATTTTTTGGGGACGCCGTCTATATTTCTGTCAGAGATTTACTGTGAACTATGGCTTTTTGCTCAGCAATGCCAGACAGAAAGAAGGCTAAGCTTCCAGTTCCTCTCGGGCATGGTTGCTGTCGTCCTGTGTCCGGTACGCGAGTTTCAGATAGTATGTGATGACCTCTTGTCCATTGTATCCCCGGAGACTCATCTCTGATGCACTATGTGTGTGTGTATATATATATATGTATATATATATATATGTATATATATATATATATATATATGTTCTGCTTATATATTAATATATACCGACATATGTATATATATATATATACATATGTAATATTACAGATAAATTTTCAATATTCGGCTACAAGATCGTACAGTGAAACAGTAGAACCTCGTAGGTAAAAGCTGCCATGGAGGAGACGCGGCCTTCAAGCCGGGATACTCAACGTCATCCTTGTCGACGGCGGCCACAGACGGGGCGCTGGCAAAGCATGAATCACAATGGGG
Source organism: Symbiodinium sp. CCMP2592 (assembly GCA_905221615.1). Taxonomy (NCBI): domain Eukaryota; class Dinophyceae; order Suessiales; family Symbiodiniaceae; genus Symbiodinium; species Symbiodinium sp. CCMP2592. The sequence continues at coordinate 555,823 of CAJNDT010003179.1, forward strand.
GATCAGCGGCTTCTTTCGTGCTTCGGCTGATGGCGTGCTTGGAGGGTCGGGAGGACTTAGTAAGAATAGGTTTTGAGTAGACTTATATAAGTACCCCAGAAGGGATCCTAAGTGGAAGCTATGATACTTATCAGTCTATAAAATATAACTACATACTGAGTCCCCGAAGGGTAGGATCAAGCCGCAAAGCCCATTTTTGTCCAAATCGTGGTTGCTATACATGTACTTTAAGGCCACCCTAAACCCTAAACCCTAAACCCCAAGCCCTAAACCATGGAACCTTAGGGCCTGCAGCCCCAAATCCACAGTCCGTCGTCCCCTCAGCCGCGGCAATGCAAAGCCCAAAGAAATTGCCTAAACAACACTACGTTTGCGTGTATAACAGACGCACCTGCGGATGTGTTCATATTTCCGTCATAGTTCTAGATATAATTAGTGTTAATGTTGTTTCTTGTTGTACAGTAATGTTTAACTATCTCCGACACAACAAGTAAAGTGCATGAATGGATGGATGGATGGACGGGTGGCTGGATTTTTGCATGTATGCACACAATTGTACACATATGTGCCTGTGCATGCAAGTTTTGTGGCTTCATACTACGTCAGTATTGGTATATGTGGTGATGTTGGTGGTTTGCTGAACATGCCTCTTGTTACTCGTGCAACGTCCAAGGTGTGCTTTGCGACGCATTCGGATGGAGGCTACTTCTGATGCTTACGTTGACCGAGGCCGATCTGTTCGTGTGACCGGCATGGAGACTATGGTAACGAATCTGTTATGCGTTCTATCCTGGTTTCATGAATATCAAGTTCCTGAATGGAGGGAGTTGAAACACCGGGCTAGGTTGTGGTGTGGGAGTATGTGGATGCTCGTTCTTGCGACCTCAGTATCAGGACTCTGTCTTGCATGTTGCAGTGCAAATCAAGATGGAATATCCAGGTTCAGGGTTCAGAACCGGAATCTGTTGTGTTGGGGTTCAGGTGCTGCGGCAGGAGGTTTGTGAAAAGGCCAGCTGATCAACAGGATTTTTCGAGCATCTGACAATTTATTTGGAACAGGTTGGCATCTTTGCCACAAAACGGGAAGTCTCAGAATGTCAGTTCGGAATGTCTGTTCAAGCATCCCAAGCCTTAACCTCTATACACCCTACACCTCTGCTACGTACCACACACTTCCTTACAGTACGTAGTCCCTTTGTAGCCATGTAGATATACTGTAAAACACCTGCAAGACCCCTGTGTTGCTTACTTTTCTGTTACCACCCATATCCCTCAACAGTCCCTAAACCCAAGATCCGCAAGCACCAGACAGTAGACCCTGAATGCCTAAGCTCTAAAAAGAAAATTTTGGGGTTCATTCAGTTAGGATCCGGGGAGGGAGAGAAGCCCTTGAACTTGAATCCTAAGCCCTTCGAACCCCTAAGCCGTTCACCGCATTTGCAGGCGGGTTTGAAGGGCTTCGCCGCGGGCGGTGGCAATGGCGGCCTAATTGGCCTGCCTATCGAATATCTCCTAAAGGACCGGGTAGGAAAGGGAAGGTTTTAGGAGAGCTTATCTTGCCACGATAATCGTTCTGGACGTGTGCACTGACTCATCGAAGGGTGTAGAACGCCGCCATCGTTTCAGCCAGGGCTTTTGTAGGCTTACCCTCAACCCCAGACTGGTTGGGCGTTTTTGTGCGTGGTTGAGCTGATACATGGCTGGCGCTTAACCTGCTCTGGAGTCTGAATCCCACGCCCCAGACCTGTCTAACCCACTGAGAACCGTCAAGCAGGGCCCCGCAAGACCCTTTTCTCAATGATTCATACAATATCGACTTATTCCCTTTATTGTGCAACTATACCAAAAATCAGGAACCTTCCGCTACTTGTAATCATTCAAAGCTCTTGTACGAAGCCCCATTGTTTCCCCGGGCTATAGAAACCCTTGTAAACGTCTTGTAAAGTGCCACAAGCAGCCAGGAGTTCCACGTTAGCGCCGGGAACATCCAGATCTACAGGTCGGCTGTGAGCGTGCCATGGTAGCTTGGCTGCAGGCAGTTCGACTATAAGGTGTACTTCCAAAGAGTTTACAGTAAAGGTTACTCTACGTAAGGTTTTACAGGACCTTTGCTAAAGACAAAGCGGGTCATTATGATGCGCTTTGGTAGGCGGGCTAGCATAGGCGGTGCTGCAAGGGATGCTACAAGAAACCGAGTCATTTACTCTGACCGTCGTGTGTTGTGGCGCAGCCTTGGCGATTCACCTTGTTTCATCTTGTCTCAGTGTTTGGGTTTGCTGCATGGAGAGGGCAGGGAGCACAACTTCTTGGTTAAATTGCATTGGAGGCCCCAAGGGTTTACAGGCGTGCCAGGATAAGGTGGTGGGTCGTTGGAGAGGGGATTAGGAGGAGGGGATCGCTGTGGGAAACTCTGACCGCTTCGGCCTCGAACAAGCTTTTGTAGCCTCAGCATCTCGTGGCAAGGGTACGAACCCAGGCCGGCAGCTGTGACATACACGTATATATATATATATATATATATATATATATATGTATACACGTATGTGAAGCATGTTTAAGCAAGTAAGGGCTTGTGATTGTCTTGATTTCTTTCTCGAAACCCAAAGCCTTAATTAAGCCCTACACACGAAGTCTGATGCTGAGGTCCATCAAGCCGCTATTGGGACTGATATCGGACGCCGTCCCCATCTTCGGATACCATCGTGTCCCGATCAGGTTTAATGAAACGGAGGATGCACCGTCAGTTTTAACGCTTAGGGCCTAGGTACGGGTGGTACACAACCTGGTTTCAATATACGAGAACTGAACATGGAGGCTGCGCATGTTACAGGCCTGGTATGATCTATCATGTAGGCCTTTTTGTGCCCCCGACGGACGGCGGCCAGGCCAAGCAAAAGCAAGCCATACACGTTGTGGGCAGCGCAACATTAATCGGCAAGTCATACAATGAGTAATTTGACAGATGTGTTGGAACTAAAGTAAGAAGACCCCAAACCCAAAGCCTTAAATGCCAAGAGTCATCGAGGTGTTCCATACTTCTTCTTCGTTACCACTGCAGGCACAATTTCCTGCCTGTTGAGCCTTGGCGACGGTTTTTGTTCTTGCGGTTTAGGGTCTAGGGGCACTTTGTGGGGCTCTCTAAGCCGCCAAGCACTGTTTCATAACATCACGTGCCTGCTGCGGCTCTGAAACCGGAAATGTCGAGAAAGCACGGCATGTTCATGATGTCGGTTGCGTCAAGTACATGATCAGTATTTTGGGGTATGTTGCTTCGTATATTTCGCGTGCATCATGCACTTTCTTAACACATCCCATGATTGAGTGGACTTGCCGAACGTTGTTGTGTTTGTCTTTGTACTTGCTAGTGCGGTCGTCCTTCATTGTTGTCATGTCTGTGTTGTGCTGTTGAGGGTCTTTTTCAGGAGGCTGCTCGGAGAGTCGGAGGAGAGGCAGCAGGAAACGGCGGAGCAATGGCTCGCTGCCGCCAGGTCTTGCTCATCATGAGATGGAACGGACGGCACTGTAAGCACCCGGCTTGGATCCTGGCAACTTCCAGGACTCCTAGCCTACGATCCAGTTGCAGTTGCCATAGCCATGATCCGCAGACAAGTGCAGAGTCATGTCTGTAAGCGAACGTGATTACGGTATGTGGTCAGTAAGAGCTTCGCAGTCTCAGTGATGAGAAGAACGGCAATGATAATCGAGATTACAAACGTGCAGTCAGGCAGCTTTCAATACTCCCTGGCCAGCAAAAAGCCCAAGGATCGCCTTGTACAGCGATCTCACGTTGACTATGCTGCCTCCGGGATTATTGTTTCAAGAGAAAGGTCAAGGTGCGGGATAGTTTCGAAATTGACTGAACACAAAGCCCTGTCTCCCAGCCAATGCAACGCGGTCTTCGGAGGTTGAACATTAAGCAGGATGCAGACGGGACAAGTCCTAATGTTGCCACAACTTGGGCGTCCTATGATAGTAAGATGATCCAAGCTCCAGGCGCCTGCTCCTTTTGGGGCCCTAGAAAGCTTCAGGACCAGAGGTTTGTTTACGACATTTGATGGCTTCTTCGCTTCTTCCTGGTTTGTCCGCGGCATGTATGCCTTGTGTAGTGATGCCGGTGATGCCCATGGTTTTGAGCTCCCTCTCTCTCTCGGAGGTTACAATGGTGAGTGGCCGTGAAAACATGTATATATCGGAGCCCAAAGTGAGAGCTCGCACCCTCGCGAACCCCGCCGATGTCCCCGTGCCTTCAGTGTGCGGTTGCAGTAGCCTTCAGCTCCAGTTGATCCCAACCTGAAGCGACCCCCATCACAAACTCTAAGCCTTGAAACCCGAAACCTTGGCAAGATACCCGGACAACCCTAAGCCCTAAGCCCCGAGAACCTCGCCTGGTATGTCCGAGTTGTGAGAGCGTAAGCCCCCGAGTCCTGAAACCCTAGGCCCCAACCAAGCATTGAGGCTCCTGGACTTGCATGTAATCATCACAAGCCTTAAGCTCCGAAGACTCTGAAACCCGAAACCTTGAACCCCGAAATCCTAGGCCAAAAACTTACCGGGCAGGAGGAAAAGAGGGTTCAAACAAAAAACAAAAGATCCTAAGCCAAGCATTGAGGCTCATCCTTTTGTTTTTCGTTTTCCTGATGGTCGCGTGGAGCGACCTCCTGACCGAAGCCGTCTACTCGGTCGTTCTGCGAGAGAAGCCGCCTGCCTCGATCTGGGACTTCAGGGCTTGTGAGGTTCCGGTGTAGGGTTTTAGGGTGTAGGGTTCTGGATTTAGGGTTGAGGGTTTAGGGGGAGAGGGTTTAGGGTTTAGGCTTTTGGGGTTCAGGGTGTAGGGTTTTAGGGTGTGGAGCTAGGTGTTAGAGGGCCGGGTTGAAGCGGCAGTCTGTAGGAAGCCCAGACATGGCTGGCACGAATCGCCCCAAACCGGAAACCCGAGCTCCGGCCATCGCTGCCTCATGAAGAGCATGATCATGAGTCCTGACCAGACAGGGGTGGGATTCGATTTGTGGAGCCTTCTTGATTCCTGCTTGATGCTCCCAGGCGATGTCATGCAGAAGAAAGGCAAAGAAACACCACCCCACTCTCGGAATTTACGCAAAAGCGGAGCTCCAGCTTCCAACTGGATGGCAGTTCAGGTTCCCACCTTGACAATCCTGAAACTTTTCTGGCTTCGTGCCTATCATGTTCAACGTAGCCCAGTGCCTTCGACGGGCATCTTCCCCGTCACCAAGACTGTGCCATTGCGAAGCATTGAGACACAGGATGGTGCCAGTTTGGCAAATCCGACCCCGTGCCAGAGATAGAGCGCAGGACAGAGGCAGCGTGTTGCTTCCATTACTCCCAACCCCCAGACTGCTTTGGCGCGAGCACCCGAGGCTTTGAATCGAATACAATGGCCGCAAACCCGAGAGTGCTTGCTCTAAGCCTCTAAGCCCTAACCCGTAAGCCCTTAACCCCAAGCTCTAAACCCTAAATCCTGACCCCTAAACCCTAACCCTTATTGGGCAGAAGTCTGTAGCTTCAGAATCTCGGGAGACTGGAGCCTCTCGTCCAAAGTTGCAGCCTCACGAAACCTGTAGGCCCTACTTAGAGGGTCAGGGAACTTAGTAACTAGTTATCTTGGAGACTTATACGTACCATAACCCCGATCAGGATCCCTTTTAGGGTACTTATTGCTCTGCTTACTAAGTCCCCCGACCCTCCAAGTACAAATCCGTATATCACTAAACCTTACGACACTCTTAGCTGCCCGAAGACCCTAACTAAAGAGCCACGCTAAAGCCTCCCTTAACTATAAAGACACACGCTCAAGCCCCGAAACTCTAAAAACCTACAGCCCCCAGGCCCATCTAAAGCAAAGCCCTAAAGCACCGAAACTCAAACCCCAAACTCGGTGTGCACTCAGAGAGTCCTTTCATCCCACCCAAAAACCTGGCTTCAAACTACAGGAAATGTTCTAAATCCTCACAAGGCCGGAGCATGGGCCCAGCCTGATCTCCTATGTCTGGGGCGGCATTAGCTGTGGCCGGCTTCTGGCACTCTTAGCTGTCGGAGAGGCGGCCAAAGCCTTCTTGGGGTTTTAGGGGTTAGGGCCTTCTTTTTGGTGAGTTAAAGTAGGGTGATGGGATATGTGCTCTTGTGCGATTATGGGTTACTGCCATTCGGAACCTATCGGAGCATGAGTAGAACAACCCGTTCAATACAATCCGATTCCAGATTCTGCGTGCTTTGGGAGTCAGAGTGATTTTTGGCAGTTCGGCATGGTGCTTATTTGTACTCGGGGTATGCTAAATTATACATTTGTCCGAAAGGCAGCGTTTCAAGGCATACTGAGACTTTGATCCTAGGGTTTCGAGGTTTGCAGGCTGCATTTGAGGAAGCTTAAACCATTGAAGCCTCGACACCTAGCATGTGTTCTTAACCAGTCTCCTTGTACAGTCTCCATTGTATTTCCTTTTTTGGATTAACCAGCCTTTTTTGTTTTAGGGTCTTAAAAGGCAAGCCCAAAAAGGAATCACAATGGAGACTATTGGTAGATGAGCACATGTTCAGATGCCAAGTTCCGCATCGTCTTGATGTTACCATCTGCGGCACATTGTGCAGTAGCTTGAGCCTGAAGCAACCCCAAAGCATGCTCGATTGCAGGGCCAGGGGCACCATGACTTGACACCTATAAAGTGTGGGGTTTGGTTGTCATAAGTGGGAGGACTTCATGTTCGCTTTTGGGCTTGATTGGGTTATTGTACGCTAAAGAATATTACTCAGCTCCTTATTTTCCGGCTTGGAGTTCGTAGCTTCGCAGGTGATGACGCATTTCGGCAACCGCACCTCGTACTTGGCACCTTGGGCAGCGAAGCCGAAAGCCCGTAACCCTGACGGCTTACAACATATCTTAGATGCCCAATGCCCAACCTTTAAGCTTTTCGGGTTCTTATAGTTTAGTAGGAATCGGAAAGTTCAACCTTATTACATTTTTGTGGCTCATTGGGGGCATAAGATATTCTTTCTTAAAGCAAGCCATTTTTGGCATTATTTATCATATACATCAGAAAAAAATTGCACTCAAGCCCTATAGCTCAACCTCAGGCTGGGTCTTAAATCTAGAAGAGCCCAAACCAAACACAGATCTCGAATCCACCTTATATCGAACTCCAAGTTGCACAGTCATAACATCAGGACCCAATGCTATCGAGAATCCCCATGTAGGTTAATATCACCCTGCTCGGAGGCGTACTAAGCCCAGTTAGGATCACTTGAGGTTCGAGGGATCTCGGGCTGAGGCAGAGAGTCTGACGGGCCGTGGGTCTATGATCGATTGCATCTGTTCGTTTCATCGCCTCTGTACCGCGCAAGGCCTACACCCCCCAAATAGTGCTCTACACCCAAAATCCATCAAACTCCTGGAAGCCTGACACTCTATAGAGCCAGCCTGTGGCCTACGAGTCGAACTTCCGAGATCGCAACGCCCATGGCCGTCTTGTCTCTGCTGGTCCCACTGATGAATCTTCCCCAGGAGCCCGACTGCTGCACGGCTGAGGCTCTAATGTAGTGGTCAGAATACTTGGAGGATCATGGGACTTAGTAAGTAGGGTTATAAGTACCCTAATCGGGGTTATAAGTTATTATAAGTATAGTTACCCTAATCATAACCCTAATTACTAAGTCCCATGACCCTTTAAGTAGTAGCTATTACTACGGCCCCCTAATCTCGGATTTGGTGCGTAGGTCCTTTCTATGATCACATACGGTGCTGCCAGCTTCCCTTTTTCCTGATGTCTGCTTAAGTCTGCCAGCTGCAGGTGATCCAAAGAAAAATGTCAGCTTCTCTTATGTCCAAGACCTTCGGCTGCTTGCCACTTCCACCTCGACAAGTAGTGAAATGTTGGTTGACTTCCCGACTCTTGTCCATCCCGACTTTTGTTCATTCGCTGTTAGGTGTCGGAGCCAGAGCTGTGAGTGTTGGAGCCATGATGCGAATACATGCGCCCGTACACTCGTTAGTTCAGTTCATGCGATCGCATGGTCTCATCTTACCTTTGGTTAGTAGGGAATGGAGGAATGGGGTACAATTACAACTACTATTACTACCATTCTTCCATTCCCTACTCAACCAAAGGTAAGTCATGTAGATACGCGACCGGGCCAGAGTTTGCAATGTGCAGTTAAGGGAGCATTCACAGGCACTTAGATGTGCACGAACGATTTGTACGAGGCAAGTGGGCGTGTGTAACTGATGTATGTACAGACTATCTAGACATGTACATAAAGTACATGCATACATATATACATGCATACATACATACGTGCATACATACATACATACATGCATACATACATAGTTAGAAACACCTCTCTGTATGTCCGCGTGGACATACAGAGACAGGGGTAGCATTCCATGGCAAGTATACACTTGCAGAAACCAAAGTGTTCTAGAGCTCCTGTTTGCAGTGTATTCCGCACTGGATCGCAGGAAACCCGGTCGAGAGCCAAGTGTGGAGCCAAGCTGAGTGGTTCTGAGCTGCCGCAGCCTTCCTGCGTTTGAGATGACCTCCTTTCGTACGAGGAGGGTTCAAACAGCGAAGGGATGTGGGGGTTTAGGGGGTAAGCGCGATCTGCTAGTTGAGCGACAGACTGACCCTTGGCCAGTCTTTGGCATTCCGCGTTTACGGTCTCCATATTATTGCCGCGCAGTTAAAGGTGAGTGCTGCGCGCATTGTTCGTGGAAGAAGTGCATGGCATGTGCAATTAACAGCGTACCAGCATCTTTCAGCTAGTGGAGAGTGTCGCGCAGTGGTTCGAGTATGTCCCAGCATCCAGACCATGTGGAGCCCTTGAGCATTGATTTCGAGGATGAATACCTAGTAGTCGAGTAGGGAACCTTTAACCGTTTTTGGGTAGTATAGTCCCTATATAACCAAAAAGGTTAACGTTTAGTTCCCCATGATACCCGACAAGTAGGAATAGGCATCCAGAGCAAAAGCCAGCAAGCCTGAAGTCCGAAAGCCCATACTTAGCAGACCCCCAAACTCATCCAAGGCTGGCAATTGTCGCCTTCATCACGGGCTGCGGAACTCTGGGCCACACACCCGCATAGTGCGTCATCCGTCGATCTCTAAAGCCGGCAGTGCTGTGGAGTTCGGGTTTTCGGGCCCCAAACCCCAAATTCCTGTATCTTCGAAGCTTCAATGATGCAGCCTCGGGCTGAAGAACTTTCGAAGCCCTGCACGCCTCATGCTTGGGGGATCTTCCTGTATGCCCTTCGGACAGGGTTTCGCTTGCGAAGCCGCAAGGCCTTAATGCTGAATCCCTGAAGCCCCAAACTCTGGGTCCCTTCTTTAGAAACTTTGGGTCCCTTCTTTAGAATAGGTCACTTCATCGCCTGGCCATGATGTTTTTGTTGCATGATCGGGTTCCGTGGGGCTCGGATTTCTTCGGGAGTACGTTTACTTTCAAGGTTCAGCATCAGGGAGTGCATGGGTGAAACTGACTCGCGCAGGGTACGCTGGTGTTCTTGAGGTGCGGTGTGTAGGATGTGACGAGGAATTACCGCACAACAGAAAGACTTTGATCACGTCGTTTGAGTCTAGCCTGAACCCGGAAGCATAATTACAGAATCCCCGAGCCCCAAACAGAACTTCACCGTACAGTCTATAGTGCCAAACAGAACTACAGTCTATATTGCCAAACAGAACTACAGTCTATAGTGCCAAACAGAACTACAGTCTATAGTGCCAAACGGAACCACATAATCCCGAAATTTCCCAACAATCCTCAGCCGCTCTTCCCAGGCCTGGCTTTGCTTTCCATCTTCGGAGGGAGCCTTCAAACAAAGGCCCGGCCCGAATCCTATGCTTTCCACGGAGCTTATAGTATGTTATAGTTGGGGCCCGAATATAGGGGCCTAAATAGATACCAAACTGTAATCATGATATAGTGGGCCCCCAAACCCTCTTCTAATTATTCAGGCCCGTATATTACACCCCCAAAGGGCGCAATAATGACATGGAAGCATAGGGCGACACAGCGAGAGATATCTGCTGATGGACGTTGAGCGTGTACTGTAGGACTTTATTGGAGGTTCGCTGATGGACAAAATCCGACCGTCTGTTGAATCCGACGTGTTATAGTAAAACGTCAAATCATACCATATCTCTCGGAGTTCAGGGTGCATAAATCCGTGAAGGATCTTGTCCACTGCCAGCAGTGTCGGAATGGTCCTTGGGTCCCAAGTGGGAGTTTCCGAAAATAGGGGAACCTGTTTTTTGGGTGGTCTTATAATAAGGGTCCTACTATTTAGGGCGCTACATTAGGGTCCCCGGCTTTAATTGGAAACTCCCCAAGTAGAGTTGCTTTTTGGTAGTTCTGCACTTGGCCAGTCGGTGAAGAGGTATTTCAATTCTCGCAGAAGGGTTCAAGAGGGCCTGCCGCTGGCCCACAATACTGGTGACTAAACATGATTATCCTCGTGCCCTTAGAGTAAAGTATAAGGGATCCTAGCACTAATCCTCCTAAAGTCATGTTCCAACTTTCTGGCTTCTACTGTACAGAAGCCGGAATATTTACCAATATCATCATTATGTTCTTAGTCTTCTTGGTTTTAAATGTATCATATACCCTCAAACCTAGTAATTACTATGAAGTCTATGAAGGCCCTGTGTGCACTTGAGGCCCTCTATCCTGGATCCCTTCTGCTCTTCATATACAGAGCACCCATAAGTCTCTATCAGCCTTCACAAGGAGTCTTCAAACAGTTTCCACACCCTAAAGTAAAACCCCTTCTCAAACCATATAAATGCTAGGAGTAGCTGTTAAAAGAAACCCCGTCTTTATATACAGCCTCACACTTCTCATGCACCCAATAGAAGCCTTAGCAGCGGCTTACAGGAACTGACTAGCGCCCTACACCCCCTTGCAGGTCTTTGCTGCGGCATGTTTGGCTGTGTTGGCCCTGGGTGACTTGTCCGAGCATAGTTTCACGTTCGCGACTTCGCAGTTTTGTTTTTTGGAGGAGTTTGGGCTTCACAGCTAGGTGGCTTTATTAATTTTGCTTAATTGGGGTTTAGGTCCTCATGCCTGCCTGAGGTTTCGGGTGGGTTACTTCTGAACTTCAGTATGCTTCGGAATTAGCTTTCGGGTCTCTCACGCTCTGAAACTCCTAGAAAGTAGGCACTTAGGCCCTAAAGTACCTAGATAGGAACCTCTTTCAGCCCTAAGTACCTACTATAGGGGCACATGGGGTCTTAGGGGACTCCAGCATCACCTACCTGTAAGGACTCACATACGGAAATCATAATAAGGAACCTAAAAAAGGATAGCATATTTGGGGTTTCAGGTCAGCTTGAGATAAGCGTGCATGGCGAAATCGCTATGTTCCGCGTCGTGGCTGACAGGCAACTGAGTCCGTGAGAGAGAGAGAGAGGTCAGCTTGAGTACCTTAAATTACAGGGAGTTGGAGCACACCCTAATGAGATATGGAAGATGCAGACTTTTGTCCATGAGCCGTACGACTTATAAACACTTCAGGCATAACAAAGGGGACGCATGAATTTGACCGGGGCCTGTGTAAAACGGGGGACCCTACTATAGCACCCGAAAGAGTAAGATCCTTTCTATAAGGACCACAAAATAAGGTACCCTAATTTTCGGAATCTCCCATACTGCTGATGGACAAAATCCTGCATGACCCTAAGGACTCTAAACTATGGGAACTATGGTGTATTCCTTATAATGGGTAATGCAGGATTTTGTCCATCAGCAGTATGTGTACATGGAGCCTGAGGGGTTTGAAGGGGTTTGCCCTTAGCTGGCAGCTTGAGGCCTGGTCTCCTGCGCGCTCTCCCCCATCATCGCGAAGATGAGCCCAGGATGCAGTGAAGCCTGTAAAGGAGTATTCTGTCTATCTATATATATATATATATATCAATAGATGCATTTATACAATAGATACCACGGAATATAATTACCTTAAATCGTATGAAGGACCCCTCTAATTACTTAATTAGAGGATTGTGCTATCTCTTGTAAAAAAACTGCAGTTACCATCCGCTTTTGCACGGCAGATGGCTTGAAGTTGAGTGATGCATTTTCATGCTGCTGCTTGCTACAGTCCACGCGGTGAATCCAACCATCACCCTAGACTCAAGTCAGTTTATGGGCCTGGCCAAAACGAGTTCTCGCCGTAGCTCGTCTAGAAGTATCGTCATGCCATGGACGGGTGGGAAAAACCGTCTGAGGAATGCGTTCTTCTTCATCCAGAACATCTGCTCCTTCGGCATCGGAGGCACATCATCGTGGGATGCGTTGAACTTTGGTTAGGGTGCTGGCTAATGACACCATGTTTTTCTTGCATAATGTATGAATCGATCCCCTCCTCGTAATATGAAGGGCTTCAGAGGTCTGTACTGCCACTCAACTCTATTGCTACTGATTGACACCGCTGTCCTTTTGCGCCGGCGGAAAGGCATGAGTTTAACCCGAGATCATGGCGTTCATCAACTTCAAACTCAGACAGGAGCCTTCAGACTGTTGACAGGGTTCCTTATTGGCTCCTTATTACGACTTATTGTAGAAGCGCCTCAAGGGACACGGTGATTTCCCCCAAAGCTTTAGGACTTATTGTAGAAATGCCCGAACACCCTATTCTAATCATCAAGGCCCCTATGTTAAAGCGCTTCTTGCATTCCTCGTTTGGAAAGTGGCCACCCAGTGCCTAAGTCAAGAGCCCCCTTTGTGGCGCAAACTCCCTGGATCTTGTTCATGCCCTTTTCGACAGTTGTTTGCTGTGGGACGTAGAAGGAAGACTACATGCATACTGTATGCATCTTCAGACTGGTGTTTGCGATGGCAGAGCTTACTTTGGCATTTTTGCTGCAGCCTGAGACCTGTTCTGCCATATCACAGCAGCCGTCGCGAATTTCCGGTAAGCTAGTCAGGCGATAGATTGGCATCGTAGTTGGCACTGGAAGGTCGGAGGCTTCCCGAGTCCTAAACCCGAGAACGACACAGGTGCGCAGTTCTACTTCTTCACTGATGGCCGCTTGGATGATGTCGGGCCTGTGCCAATAAACATGCCTCCTTGTTCCTTGTGCTGTGAATTCGGCATTTTAGAACCTATGTTGGAACAGGTTAAGAGGTGTCCTTGAGAGTTTCAAGTTTTTTAGGGCCCCCTTGATGAAGCAAGCTAGCTTGGAGCCAGTGTCACCTTTGAGAAGTCAGATCCCTTTGAGTTTATGTTTCTGGCAGTTGCGAGCACGGTCGAGTGTTTCCTGGTTCCAAAGGCCCCAAACACTGTCCCCAACTCGCAGCTACGGTCCGAAACCTTGTATACCCAAAGCCCCAAACCCCAGAACCTCGATCCTTTGAGGCCCTCATAGGATGCTTCATACAAAAGCGATGAAGCCATTTCTGAAAGCCCTAATCCCAAAGCACTACTCCCTAAGCTCTAAACCCCTAAACCCTAAACTCTTAATCCCTAAGCCCTTAACCCCTAAACCTTAAAACCCTGGACCCTAAACTGCTACTCCCTATGCCCTAGATCTCCAAACCCCCAAACCCCTAAAACCCTGAACTCGTAATTAAATCGAGAAGTGCACCAAGTAAGCTCCTAATTAAGCCAAGATCCAGCAGACTCAGGTCCGGAGTCATATCCGGAAGGACCACACCTTTCGAAGGCCGGTCCTACCATTACCATGATGCTTTGTGGGGGTTGGGGATTGTCTGTTGGGTTTAGGGTTTGGGGTCTTTTTTGTTGGTTTAGGGTTTATAGGGCTGTTTCGGTTTGGGTTTAGGGTTTGGGATTTTTGTCGGTTTAGGGTTTCGGATCAGTGTTCAGGTAGCGTGGTCTTTTGGGCTAAGGGTTTGGGAAGTTTTTGGTTTAGGGTTTGGGATGTGGGTTTATTTAAGGCTTAGGGATGAGATTGCTAGCGTTTGTGATTTAGTTCAGGGGGTTGGAGCCAGGATCTAGAATCGAGGATGGGGGATATATGAGCTGAATCTGAAGATTTTCATGTTGCAGCTGCTGCTCAAAGTAAAGTATAGGGAATCCTAGCACTAATCATCCTTATCCATGTTCCAACTTTCTGGGTTTCACTATAGACTGCAAGCCCTGAACCCTGTGCAGACTGAACAGCATACCCAAAGCGATCAGAGTCTCACCCCTATTGTGGGATGGAAAGGATCCAATGACTGATTACGGGCTTAGGGTATAGTGCTCGTTGTAGCAATGTCTTGGATGGTTTTGCGACTCTCAGGTGCCTGGACACTTAGGGTCGGCGATGTTCATTCAACCAAGAATGCGTTTGTTGCGGAATTGCTCTAAAGGTTGTTAAATCCGCACACACCAAGATTGAATTCGGGTGCCATGGTTCCCGCAAAACTCCTGGACCTGAAGCCCCAGCCTCATCCGCAGCTGAACAATGCCAAAGGTTTAAGCACCTAAGCCCGAAACCGTTTTTGAAGCAGGAAACGTCCACGGCTTGGTAAACTTGCAGTATATACTTCTCATGTACAAATGCCTGCGTTATCGATATTTCATGAGGATGCCCCCCGAAATTCGAGCTTTTTGCAAGTGATGCAAGATTTTGTCCATCAAGTAGCTAGGATTGGTAAACCCTTCCCTGCCCTGCCCCCAGGTCTTCTACACCAGCGCGATTGGCATGGTGTCGACCGCAGCATCCTCAGTCGAAGGGTGTGGTTACAACGGGCCAGGGGCTTCAGGAGAGGCAGTGACATGGTGTTTTGTGGCCATCCTCACGGGCACGGGCCTTTGGCTTAATTTGAGGCGAAGTTCATCTCAGGAGCTTTAACACGAGTGCGCAGTTGACAAGATGAAGATCCCAGCCGTACTCCCCTTGGGCCGATGACGAGCTGGTTGCAAGATGTAGGCCTCGAGGATGAAATAGACAAAAGAGAAAGAGCGCAGTAGGCTTTGAGAAGGTAGGTTCATGTCGCCTGAAGTCGCTTCGCGCTGCAGCGCACCTCCCTCCCTCCATCTCTCTCATGTACCGCGATGCCCGGAAACCCTACACACATGAACGGTAGAACATGTCCAGACTTTCTATACCCAACCAAGCGCAGCAATCAAGCTCCCACCTTCGCACCCCTTCAGCCTCCACTCCTCCTCTCCTAAAGGGAACTCCAGAAAGTTGGAATATGGTTTCAGGGTAGGATCCCCTATAATTTACCATAAAGGGTTTAGGATAATCATATTCCAACTCTCTGGCTTCTACTGTAGGATGCAAGTCCTAAACCCAATCTCTTCCGGACTTCGGCCTGGTATTTTGGGGTTGCGGCTTCAGGGGTTAGGGTCTGAACCTCGTTATATAATATAAGTAAGGGATCTATAAGGGGTACCTTTAAAGGGCTCCTATAAGGGATCTATAGGGTGTTTAGGGTTTAGTTGTTGTTATATTATAAGCTGAGCTGAACCTCCTCAAGCTTTTGGACTCATTGAAGAAAAGGTCTTCTCTCTGGTGGGCATGGTCATCTACAACCGTTGGATGCAGCGTTGGAGCTACCCACACATCCTCATGGCATCTCGGATGCTTCAGAGGATGAGGTTTTGGGGGACTTTCACACACTCACAGCCCAGCTGCAAAAAGGGTTCAAAGTCACAGCTTTGGTGTAGGGGTAGGGCTTGCATTCGAAGCTATATTGAAGTTGTCGGAGGATTGTTTGAAGAATTCTGCAGATGAAGCTCTTGACGTGTTTGTTGGCTGTCGGCGTGCTGGTTCTTGCCCAGACGTGCTTAGGAAACGTTGAAGCTATCTTGATCACTTGCGACGCCCTCCACAAGCTTCAAGAGCTCTGACCCTAAGCAAACAACCCCTCAACGAGGGTCAGCATAGCAGGGGCCTGCAGCATAGCCCAACTGTGCTGCTTCGTTTTTTGCGCGGGTGCCAGGCCTGGTTTACGAGTGCGAGTTTTGCGCAGGGCGCTGACTTTGGTATCACATACCCGAAAAAACCATTCTTATCAGCAAGGCCCCTGTATTACCTGAGCAGGTCGGATATGAGAGGGCTGCCAGGCTCAGACACAAATCTAGCGAACCTCGCAGCACCAGCGCTCTCTAGTTGCAGACAATGGACATCTGACACTCTGACTCTGGCGGCCTTGAAGCGGTGAAGCTGGTCATGGTTTACTTCCAACATCAAGCTTCAGCCCAGTGCCCTCAATGTCCGAACAGTCCTGAGCGCCCCATCTGCCCTATAACTCAAGGCATCTCAAGGCCCTCAACCCTTTGACTTTAGACTCAGGCTTGAGACAAGCAAGCCGAAAGCTTGGCAGGTCAGAGTTTATAGGGAGGAATCAGAAGCCCGTAAGCATCACCGTACCTTTCTCTGACAAGTTTGGCAACATCCTCACCGCCGTCTGCAACTTGCTCAACTGCTTGGTCTTCTCACGCTGGAACTTGAAGTTCCCTGGTGCAGTAGTTAGAAAAGACACTTCAACGGATGCAGGCAAGAGTTTGAGGTTTCTTTTCGCCTTCATGCTGCAGTAGTATGCGTCTGTACGACATCAAGGACCCCATCCTACACTGTCATTGCACAGGGATGGTGCAACTGACAATGCTCAAAAGGCAAACAAAGACCCCCGTCACGAGGTAACACCAGGATTTGGTTGCCTACAAAAGGAGGAGCCGGTTTCATTAGACAGTTTACTAGCACCCGATGCTTCCATGGACCTTATTGTTGGGTCCTTAAGGGCTCCTAACTATAAGGTCCTTGGAAGCATAGGGTAATGTAAGTTCACTGATTTCGAGAGCGCCGTTTGCAAACACCCAGCGGTATTGGCGCAAGGTTGCTCAAGATTTCGGCTTTCTCCTCTCATCCTGTCCGGTTTTGGGTGTCCAGAGTTACAGGCTTTTTATGGGTCTTGAGGTTTTTAAAGCTGAGCGCTGATGGACCTTGAGAGTCCCAAACGCCCCAACATGTACAGAGTAAGAGTTCAACCGGAATCCCAATCGCCGAAGGTAGGCCGAAGGGAGTGCGAAACCCGAATTCTGAACCACATAAGAAACCAGAAGTAGGGGCATCGAGAATCGCTCTGTTTCACACCCCAAAGGCCCTCAAAGCAGAAGCCAAACGACCTAATGCAGAAGCCTGAATAAGTACGTAATACTTACTGACTGATATTAGCTAGCAGCTATACTATATCATATCTGTACCCTCAAAGGCTGTTACAATTCTTAAGGTGCCTAAACTATACTTTATCGTAAACCTGGTAGTGGCCCTGTCAAGGACCCTTTCAATAACCCTTTGTTCGAATAACTAAGGCCCTTTTTCTTCAGCATTGAACCCCCAAGCCCAAAAGGTTGGGTATCAACGATCATGTCTTCGTCCTCGGGTCGGATGCGATTCAGAATGTGGTGCAAGAGATCGACGCTCGCTGGGTTAAGAGTTTAGTTTTCAGGCATACAGCTTGTGCTTTCTTGTGGTTTGGGTTTCGGGGTTTCATCATACTGCTGGAGGCACTTCAGCGAGACCTCCTTCAAAAAAGGGTTCCAGCTCTTGCTTCCCAGAAAGCAGCAGAGGATCAGAAAGCTTTGGAGAAGATTGACATTTGTTGATCGGCATTCAGTACAGTTAAATGTCTTGTCTGCATGAGGCCTTTACCATCATCTTGCTTGTCGGATGTTCGCTACAAGTTCGATGCTTTTCATTGCGCCCTACATACGAACAAGCCGTAGTAATGACGTCGTTGTTGGAATTTACTGGAAGCTCCTTGCGCTTTACGCTTTCAGTATGTGTGGGTACCTCGGTCTCCCCAATACCTTACATAAATACTATAGGGGCCTAAACAATTACCTCTACTATTTCGGGGCTTCCTTATGAAAAGTATAGCAGAGTCGGCTCCAAAACCCTTTTCTAATTTTTTAAAGGCCCCTTCAGTAGATATTTCATCCCTAGATTGCCCCAGACTCACTTCTGCTCCCTGGACAACAGGATGAGTGCCGCAGCTGGCACCGCCTTAAACCCTAAATGAGTCTCTATCCGTTGGGTTTCGGGTTTAGGGTTATGTCTCTACGCATATGCCAGGAAACCGAGGCGAGTTTAGATGTAAAAGGGTTATGTCTCTATATATACATATACATATACACATATACATAGGCCACCCACCTTGACGAGACTGAACCATCGATTCACAACGTCCCCTGAGACGTCAGCGACAAGCATCACTCACTGCCACTGACACAATCTTGAACGTAGGGGGACGTACACAGACCGGCCATGCATCTCTGCTTCAGGCGCAGATACATAGTACGGTTGCCATTAGAAGCCCAGAAACTGTCAACCCGAACAACCCGAACCTCTACTTCAGGCGTGGCTGCCGACCATGCTCCTCATCTCGCAGCTGTGCCCCAAGGGCTGTGAAGCTGCTCGGATCCGCATCTTCCGTTAGGTTCAATGATTGTTTGGAGATCACAACCTCTAAAGCAGTCCGAGAGAGAGAGGGAGAGGGAGAGAGAGAGAGAGAGAGTGTGTGTGTGCGCCGAAACGTAGGCTTGTTTGGCTTGAGTCGAAGCCCCGACAGGCCACAATGTTTGCGTTGCTGGCGGGCATGTCGAACCTGGGTGGCTCGGCCTTCTTAAAACAGCTTGAAGGTATTTCCTGGGAGGTTTTTTCTAGTCGCCGGCGATCTCTGCTTCCTTATGCATCTACACGTTCCCTGAGGGTCCAAAGGACCCAGCAATGAGGTACTTGGGTTTAAGTTAGAAATAGTCGTTTTGTAGGTAGTACTTGGGAGAGTATTGACTACAAGGTCTCTTGCCCTTCTGGATTCTTGTATCTGTAGCCTTTCTAAATCTAACGATTTGCAACCGCTTGGTGGGAGGGCTTAGACAGGTCGAGCACAGAGTGGCATGGGGTTAGCCCCGACTGCAATGTTTCTCCGCATCGGGCGGACTGAGCCTCTTTAGCTTCATCATGCTGGAAACTGAGACATTCGGGACGGAGTATGGCTGCAATCCTGAACCATTCCCGCTACTACTCTGCCGAGTAATCCCGCCGTCCCAGTCCCGGAGGCCTTAAACCCCATGAGTTGGAAGTTGCTATTCGCTGAGATGTACTGGGTGGATTGCACTTCTTGAGAGAGCTACCATGATTCGCATGACCGTTGAGATTTCATCGCCCGGGCCACGAGTCTTCTAGCCCCACCATCGCAAGGCCTGAGCATATTCTACAAGATCTGTATGTATATATATATATATATATTCTATTTATAGGTTGCATACTTTAAAAGCCCCTCCTAGCATACTCTAAACTCTAATCATTGTGCTAAGCCCTGGGCCAGCCCCAGAGCCGGTCGTAAGCTCCAGCTGTGAAATGCACAGGCGCATCGCTGGGCTCATACTTCGGTGCCTACATTTTGGTGCTGCTAGGCGGGCGGGCGCGGGTGGTGGAAGCATGAGCAGCAGCAGCAGCAGAAAGAGCGACGATAGCGACAACAACTACGACGACGACGCCCGAAGCATAGTGAACGAGGTTTGTGTAAAGCGGCAATGTACGTAAGCTTTAAGATTTGTTTTTGGGGTTTAGGAATTTCCTGAGGGTTGAAGTTAAAGACGTACGAGCTTAAAGAGTTGGGCTTGTAGGATTTAGGTTTCGACCTGTTTCTTATATATGTATATGTATATGTATATGTATATGTATATATATATATATATATATATGCCACATACGTTTGCCCTTCAAGGTCTTCGACGTCCCAAATATGGAATCTAGATCCGGAGCGGCATGTGGTAATTACTTCCATATCGACCGTGTCAGCCATGAGGTCAAGCAGCATCCAGCGAATTGAAAACGTTCCCAAATGCTAGACGAGTGACCGGTCCTCTTGTTTCAAGAGTTCGGCGAATCTGGCGCCCTGGAACTAAACCGCGAACCACTACTGGAGGCAACATCTGTCTAAAGTGTCGGACCTTCTTGCCTACATGCAACCATCTTTGCATAACGTACTCGATTGCCTCAGCTTTTAAAGCATCTTACCCGGAACTCTAGCGGCCTAATTTTGAGATACCCAAGGGCCCCATAAACCCACGAACAAAAGCATCCCAACCCCCCCCCAAACCCTCTAGCTGCTCCACAGCCTCGGGCCAAAGCTCCAAAGCTACGAACTTTAGCTTTGATTTTCTGTCTGGTTCTTAGTAGGGAATGGGGGAATGGGCTATGGGGGACTATTCTTGGGGATTATACAGGGACTACTATAGGGATCCATTCCCCCATTCGTTACAAGTACTAAGCACCAGGAGTTTTTTTGCCGCCAGGCGTCCAGCCGACGGGCGAAGCGAACGAGTCGGCCGAGTTCGACAACCTTTGGATTGCATCAGTTGCAAGATGTCTGCAAAGAGCATGTTGGTCCACAACTCGCGCTTGGGCTCGACTCCCCCAAATACAACGAGCAACCTACAACCTTCATATCTGGAGCCTTTGCAGAAGCCGCAGTTGCTGTAAGCCAACCATGAGCTTTGCGCTTGGCATGGGGGGGGTGACTTGAGGCAACCCTCGGTGAGGGGCCTCAATAATTACCTGTACCATTTTGGGGTTCCTTACTTATTACACTTATAGTATAATGGGCCTCAAAACCCTATTCCACATTTTTAAGGCCCCGATATTATGTAACATATGATTCGTGACAGGGTGCGGCAACATCGACGTCACATCAGTTTTTCAAGATATGAACTGATTATTCAGCCCGGTTTCGACAGAAGAATGCACAAGAGCTGGGGAAGATAAAGCCTGAATGCTTACTAATTCTATTCCTTAGGCCTACTCACCAAGACTTACTGTATGCTGTGCCCCAAAACCCTGCTGAGAAATGAAAACACAAGCCCGCATTTTGGAAGCCGAATATTTCCAGACTTCGACTTCATCTCCTCTGCAATCCTTTCATGCTGACACAGCAGCCACGTAACACCAAGAGAAAACATGCCCCGAAGCTTTTTTCCGTTGTGCAGATATCTCGGTTGCTATGCTTTGCACATGTATACCTTTTCAAGTTTCCGGTTGGTGATTCTTGCATGAGTGACTTAGTGGCTTCTGTCATTGGGTCCAAGCGCCCGAACATTAAGTCTTGAGGCGCAACCGTTCAGTGTAAAGTATTCGATGTTTGAACACCCTACTGCCGGAGTATCTGGACCTCCTATAAACACAAAATTTCTAGACCCCTTCTAAACAAGAAGCTGCAAGAGCCTGAAAAGAGGTCTCTTCGGTCGGCCCCTGCATTCCCTTGGCTTTGCATCTCGTCTGGAACATTGGCCGTGTCGCAAAACTGGGAAAATCTCATCCCTAAGCATCATGGTGCAAAGGTTCTCCGAGGACTATACCTTAAGACTCGGCACCAGTTAGTGCTTAGGCTATTTCGGGTTCCTGAGAATGAGAATAAGGATCCTACTATCTACGGTTTTCGTTGGGATCTCCGATTGTTTATCAAGCCCACATGAAGCAAGCGTGTTGGTTTGGTAAAGGTTCTAGCAGGGCTTATGGCCTCGTACAGTAGTCTTTAGAGGTTCTACTCATTGGTTTTTGCCTTTCCGATCGACGTAGACTCGAAACGGAAGCCTGCAGTAATTAATGTCTGTCCAGGTGACCGATACAACTTAGTATTCGTCGCTGCTTTCAGCAAAGCCCCACACAGTAGTGCAGGGCTTGTAGAGGTTTTGAAACCGGCATCAGGTTGCAGCCTGCTGCATGTCACTTGCTGAGTAGTGGGATTTCTGGAGCTGAGTGTAAGTCGGCTTCAAAGCGTTTTCATGACAGGCCACGGCCTGGGTAAGTGCTAGATTCACAGGCAAGCAAAATCATGTAACCCGCGCTTGGGATCTTTCAGGGTGATCACTTGGCCCAGGAATCCTAGCAGGAAGCTTGCCAGAGTATGGATACATAATGGATCCTTATAAGGGAGAGCTGTAGTTTCTACATTGTCTATGCAAAGACTCTTTTTGAAGGAGACTTCATGGGTCGCTACCATTCATCCTGCTCGTAAGTCCTTTTGCAACTCTCCTGCCGAGGTTTTTAGCTTCGCGGTTCGAGGGTTTAGCACCGAGAGCTTCGAAGTTTCATGGGTCCTGAGCCCGACACCCCGACACCGCTCCAAGGGTAAAAGGAGGGATTCTTAATAAGGACCCCTAGGTATATACCCTTAATATAGCCATCATAAACCCATTATATAGCCCATTATAGGGTAGGGGTCCCCATTAAGAGTCCCTCCTTTCCCGTTTTGAACCTCTGTCAGGGTATATCAGCTCATCCCGAACGTCGGGCAGAAAGATACGGTGCCAGGGTGCCACGGCCTGTGCAGAGCCATGAGTTTGAGGCAGTTGTGGAGCGTGGCTTTTTGGATGTGCGGAAACACAGTTCAGGGGATGGTCCTGGACGTTTCGGGGATCGAAGATCGGCATTGTGGCGCTTTAGAACTGTCCATGATGGGACTTACAGAGTGAAAAGCTGTGAGCTTTGCAGCAGTCCTTGAGGCCTTGACGACGCGGCCGGTTCAGTCAAGTTGGCTGTTTGTACGAAGCAGAGTATGTTTCAACAGCAGCCATGTAGACCATGTCGTGTCTACAGTAACATCGGGCGAGTCAGCAGGGCTTTCCGATTTCATCGTGTTGGCAGAACCTGTACTTTTCTGGGAGCAAGAGGGGCAAAGAGGAAGGCTTGCCCAGCGAGCGGATAGCAGACCACCCAGACATATCCCATGAGTTAGTCCTGCATTTTCGCTCAGGTTTACATACTTACCATCCGGATGCACCAGCGAAGAAGGAACCCTGAATCCTCAGCTCCGAGCCAGAACCATAAAGCCCCCGCTTGAAGCCATAAACTTCGATCGAAAGAGCCTCCAAGCCTGACTCCCAGAGACTCCACTATCCCTCAATAAAGGAACATACCTTAAACTATAGTAGGATCCCTACTTCTCAACTAAGGAATATTCCTTAATTAAGGGATATTCGAGTCTCTGGGCTCCTAAGCCACATCCTAAGGCTCGCGAGCTCCACGCAGGGCTCCCCTTTGAACAATCTGCTCGTACGATGGGGCTGGATGGAGGCTCGGGGTCTGCGGTTTGCCGTTTTTTAACTTTCGATACGACGATGTGTTGATGTATATGTGTATACCTCTAAGTCTAGTACGTGTATACATGTGATACAAGTGTATGACACACACACACACGCCCACAGACGTGCTCGAATACATGGCACATGACATACGCTGCTGGTGCGCATGTGCACGTGGGTTGTACCCAAACCTGACACTTAGATCCGATGTAGGACAGTACGTCGTTAAGGGCAAAACCAGGCTGAAACTTGGCTTAGGAGCTTAGCTTGCGGTGGGTGGATTCAGCTATGATGGGGTCCTTACAGAATTGCTCCTGGTCCTCATTGTCATACTGCACCATCAGATCGCCAAGCGTATATAAGACATCTTTCATCATCTTTCGAGTGAGGCTCCGAGGAGTGCTTGTTTCTTGCGCGGCTTCTTGGACAATCGAAGGAAAGCAGCATGCGAACCCCGCAAAAATAAGTCTGGATTTCAATTTCAATTATGTTTTAAAACCGATTCTAATACCTCATTGCGGGTTTTAGGGATTAGATTCGAGAAACAATTAAAATCGATGTTAATACCTTCTCAATTTTTCTCTTGCCAATGACTTGAAATCAATTTTAATACCCTGGTCCAGAGGTTCTGGGTTCGGAAACACTTGGAATCGATTTTAATGGGTTTGGCTATTTGGACCCCTGCACAAGGTATTAAAATCGATTTTAATTGGTCCGCCTCGTGACAACACTTGGAATCGATTTTAATTGATTTGGCTATTGGGACCCCTGCACGGGGTATTAAAATCGATTTGAATTGGTCCGCCTGGTGACAACACTTGGAATCGATTTTAATTGATTTGGCTATTGGGACCCCTGCACAGGGTATTAAAATCGATTTTAATTGATATGGGACGCATTTGTACACCTAGGTGCTATACTTAAAGGTTCATGGGACTTAGTAACTATGGTTATAAATAAGGTAACTAGACTTAAAATTGGTTATAACCCCAGTTAAGGTACCTATAACTGTACTTACTAAGTCCCATGAACCCCCAAGTAGAGCTTCAGGGCTTGGGGATTTGGGGTTTTGAGGGTTTACCTGTAGCCCCAATGTAACCCTAAACCCTTAACCCTTCACCCTTAACCTTTAACCCTTAACCCTTAACCCTTAACCCTTAGCCCTTAACCCTAAACCCTAAACCCTAAGCCCTAAGCCTAAACACCAACCCCTAAACCCCAACCCCTAAACCCTGTCTCTGTTTTTCCTTTGACCACTCTGTGACTGCGCGCAGCAGAGTGAAGAAACAGACAATGCCACACAAACCCTAAACCTTGAACCCTCTGCCCTCAGAGTGCTGAGACCTGAACACAAACCTTAAACTCTGAACCCTAACTCTCTACCGTCAGAGTGCTGCAAACCGAAAGACCTGAACCCAAAGCCGTGAACCTGAAACCCAAGGACCGAGCTCCGCGGACCACACCCCTAGACCTTAAGCCCTCAACGCTCTACAGTACCTTCAGAGTCCTGCAAAGCCGAAAGACCTGAACCCAAAGCCCTGCGCCCTAAACCCAACAAGGAGCCCTGTGAAGCCCGACAACCTGAAACCGACACCCACCCTTAACCCCACAGACCTCAACCCTAAACCTTAAACCCTAGACTGTCTACCGTCAGAGTGCTGCAAAGCCCGTAGACCTGAACCCACAGCTCTTGTGAAACCCGAGGACCTCAACCCGAAACTCTTCCCGAAACCCTGACCCGCTCTGGAAACCGTCCTCCAAGCAAAAAGTATTAAAATCGATTTTAATACCTCCCGGGCGGAGTGGCCGTCCATATGTATTAAAATCGATTTAAATACACCCGTGTGCCTGGTCAGGTCACCCTGGAAGGTATTAAAATCGATGTTAATTGATGTCCCTGGCCGACACGGCCCGCCCTCCGGGCGGATATTAAACTCGATTTTAATTGACAATTAAAATCGAAATCCAGTGCCATCCAACCCCGCAACGTCAGACGGGTCATGTAGAGACTCAAGACGTGTTGTAGGCCCTCAACTTCTGGCCCGGATGACAGGGTATCGATGTTGCATTCCACATTTGTCAAGGCCTCTGCGCAACGAAGCGAGACTAGAACGCCCCAGGGACTAGGCCCACGGTACTTTCATACCCAAACCCCTATGACTTTTCGCACTCCAACCGTAAACCCCAGAACCTCCTAAGACCCTAAACCATAAAGCCATTTTGCCGTGTCAGGATGAGTCGAGCTCCGAAGAAGTCGAGATGCAGAATGTCCTTGGGAAGGTGCGCCCAGGGTTTAGAGTTCAGATGGTTCTGGGGAGTTAAATGTGTAAAGATTGTAGAGACGTGTCACAGCCAGAGAATGCAGCACAAAGCCACGGCTGTGCACTTCGAGGCAACTTCAATGTCCAGGTGCTCGTGCTAAACCACCAGAAGCTGATGATGGTTTCTCTGCACCCTTAGCCTCCAGAGGTCCCCCCGACTCAAGGTCCCCCGAATACTGATGCATCACGTGCAGGGCGACGACAGCGACGATGATCGATGATCGTTTACCCCGGCCCATGTCCGAGACCAGCACATTTTGAGGGCACAACCCCTGACGCACAATGTATTTATCTCGTTTATGTGCTAAGCTGCCTCCACCCTGTAATAGTGACTATGAGGATTATAGTAGAGCCCTATTCTATTCCTCTTCAATATGGTTAGTGAGGGTTTTTTTGCATACTCCTGGTAGTCATCCTTCGCCTCGTCTTTAGAGAATCAGCCATAGAATGCCACCCCTAGTCGGTTGGGAGATTGGGGTTTAGCAACCTCACCACCCTGACCACTAGACCCTCAAGGATCAAGGGGTCAATAATGAGCCTCTCTTTAACAAGTCAAGTCTCTATAGCCACCTGCCATGACATCAGCCATGGTGATTGCTGACTTAGACCCGAATGCAGGATCCATATGCTTACTATACAGGACCTCCCTCAAGAGTTAGAATCGGATTTTCAGGTATGTCATAGCGCAGTTTGTTTTGGGAAGTTACTGGTACTACGTGTTCAGGCCCCCATCTTAGAGTGTATTGATCTTGTGTCGGGCCTGACGAGGTCGGCACCTCGCGCTCTGCGTGTGTCGAAAGATGCTGACCCTAAGGCTCCATGTACCCATATAGTATATACGTAGGCCTTAAAGTACCTATATAGGCACCCCTTTGAGGCTTAAGTATCTACTATAAAGGTACATGGATCCTTTGGGTGAGTGTGTTGGTGTAGTAAGGAGCAAGGAACCCATACTATCTACGATAGACCCTTGTCTCATGAATAAGAAGAGCTGTTTGTTTTAGTGTACATGCTAGGAAGACCAGGTCAGGCAAAGACAGACATTGCTGCCTTCTAGGGGGTATATTCGGAATGGGGCTCCTTCGTTTCAATTGTGTGTCGGTGGCTCAAATTTTTGGAGAGAAACCCAACCTGGCATGACTGACTAAGCGGTGAGACTTTGTAGGTCATGGTTGGGTGACCTACTTAAAGGGTCGGGGGACTTAGTAACTAGGGTTATAATTCGGGTAACTATACTTATTTTTACTTATAACCCCAATTAGGGTACTTATAACCCTACTTACTAAGTCCCATGATCCTCCAAGTAACTCTCCAGACTCCAAGTCACAGAGCCAAAGCCTTGTGATTCGCATTCGTCCCGACAGAGGTTTTGTCAACAAAGTGGAAGAGGTGCAAACCCAGTTGGAATGGTCACCAGCCCCACATGCTGTGCATACTTTTTTGAGGTGGGGGGTACGGGGGTGTGATAAAAGTTGCTATAAGAAGGGAGACCCCTGCTGCTGCAGCAGTCTCCGCCATTTTTTCCTAAGGTTGCGAATGGTCCAGGCCGACCAGTCGTCCCAAATCTTCTGAGACTTCGAGGGTGCCGGCAGGACACAGATCCACGTGACAGGAAAGGACACCGCGATATAGTGTAAGATGCTAGAATGGACTAGAACATACATGACTAGTCTTCGATATACGACAGTTTACAGTAGTGAACTACGTTATACTAAAGTGTACTCGTGTATATTACCATAATCATCAGCTAGAAGCCAATACTCTCGGCTTTTAACCTGGAGGCCCGCCATTTGGGTTCCGTGTGAGAGTTGAGAAAGTCCCGTGTGCACATTCTGAGGCTACATAAGTTCGTAGGGTTTGGGGCCGGGGTGGGTGTAGGATGAGGCTCTTCCGCTTGCACTTAATAGGTTACGATCGGGGGGAACAGGCTCAATGCTCAAATCTCACTAGGCCCTGATCGCTGCACTGCACATCTTCAGCATCGAAACTACCTGAACCCATGACATCAGCCCTAGGAACCTCTTAGCACTGCTGCTGATGGACAGCAGTTTTTCCCTGCTGAAGCAGCCCCTAAAACATGGTAGCTTCGGATTACTCCTTATTATGGACACCGCATGAGCTAGTAAGGCCCTCCTCTGCCTCCTGGACTGGTTGAGATCTGTGCTTCCACCATGCCGGTTTTTAACAACGAGCCCGACTCATCCGATCGATTGCAGCCAACATGATTGGAGGGAGACCCCCCAAGAGGTTTTGAGACTCAGGGATGTCCCTTGAGAAACGGCCTGGGCAGTTAGAATAGGAAAGAAAGCGCTTGTTATGGTGGTGTGAAGTCGTAATGAGAATCTAAGGAATGGTACAGATAACTACACCAAGACATTTTGGGGCCATGATGACCATGATCATGACGACGCTGTGGAAGCTTGTCTGGTTTGTTACCGGCCGTAAGTTTTCTGATCCCCCATAGACTTGTTTTAGATTCTTGGTTGAGGGCTTCCCTCCAGAATCCTGGTGATGTGCCGCCAAAATATCCGAGCCCACCGACCCGACCCAGATCCCAGAACTCTAAAACAAATATAGCCACTGCTGTCAACTGCAAGCCTCAAACAGATAACCAAAATACGACGACAGCTCCCAACACTCATCAAGCTGCGAAGCCCTAGTCGCTACAGAAGCCACATCGAGAATCGAGCAGTGCTCGAAAACTTCAGCCCAAGATCGCGGCCCTAGGCTTCTTGGTAGTATAGAGGATCTGCTCGCGGAGCAAGTTGCCGGAGAGTGCGATGTGTGCGATGGATTTAAAAGCGGTCTTGCTTGCTGAGGGTTAGTAGTGGGTCAGTTCTACAAATTCTTTAACGTTTTGGTCGGGCTTCTAACAAAGATAGTGTTACGGCTGGTTTAGCATTTCTAGGCTGTTTCAGGACGTACGGTTGATGATATAAATCCTGCATTACCTTAATGACCCTCAATTATGGGAATTATGGTAGATTCCTTATTATGGGTCATGCAGGATTTATATCATCAACCGTAGGTTTCGATTTAGTTCGGAGTCGTGTTTTGCAGGTTGTACACATATCTAGGATTCAGTGGGGCATTAGGGTTTTAGAAGACACGCAAACCCGGATGTAGATATGTGAAGGTTTAGAGTCTTACAGAAAACAGCAGCAAGCGATGTTGCTTGAAATCCCGATGAATTGTTGAAAGGGCTACCTGGGTAACCAGCCGTCTCTGGAAGCGGTTTCCCCCAGCGTGCAAGGGTTTACATACAGGTAATCCTGTCGCATGTTTTCTTGCGACCACCGAAGCCTTCATTTTCATTTTGCTGCATGGCTTCATTAAGGGAGGCTCGAGTGAAGTACCTGCGATACTAAACTACCTTTGATTTCTACATGGGAGTTTCCGAACAGTCGGGGTACCTTCTTTTGGGGTCCTACTACTTCGGGTACTAAATCAGGGTCCCCTATTTTCGGAAACTTCCGTTTCTACATTGGCAAAAATTGATAAGGCTTGCAGCGCACGGCCTCCGGCAGCAGCGATGTTGCTCCCAGATCCGAGATCGTAGGCAGAAACCGACTGCCTATACACGAAGGGTCCAGTCCTGTCTAGTCCAAAGTTGAGGGGTGTATGGGCTTTGGGTTTAGGGTTTAAGGTGATAGATTTTAGACAGGGTATCTGAAACCCCAACTCTTAACGCATGGATCCGTAGAGGTGTTGTGGTGCGTGAAGGACGCGGACTGGCCCCTACAGGGACACCCGAAGACCCTAAAACGGCCCAGTGATTGAAGCGCGGATGCTTTTTGCTAAGAGCTCCCGCGTGCGACCACCACTGCAAGCCGGTTCGCTTTTGGGTGGGGTTGCTATGACTGAGATGGTGCGGTGGAAATGTCTACTTCGGTCCTTGGTTTATTCAAGGGTACATTTGCTTGTATAGGAAGTAGTACCCGGAAAGCTTCAAGGTTTCTAGGGTTGGTTTAGTTAAGGTTTTAGATGCCGGGCTATCAAAGCCGAGTTACTCCTGAAGCCTTGTAAATGAAATCCTCTTTCAAGCAAACTTTGACCGAACTCCGCGACAGCACAGCCCCGAACCGTAGCCACTAACCATCACTAATAGCCTAACCCCGAACCGTAACCACTAACCATCACTAATAACCTCTCCCTGCAAACCCGCCCTAAGTCCAACTGAACCCCCAGGGAGCTCCAAAGCTTACTGTCATGCTCAGCATGTACAGTCCGTCCGTCCTCCTGTGTTCAAAGGACATTGGGGGGCCCTTTGTTCAGTTCTCCTGCAGTCAGCGATGCAAGCGTTATGTCGCCCCAGACCATTGCGGAACACAGACTAATTCTGGAGATGCTGCAGTGTCTAGTCTATATAAGGGTTCTTGAATTTTTTCTTCGGCTATCCCCCAGGAACCTCCAAAAAAGTACGACATCTGCCCGCGTAGGGGTGACATCAGCAGCTTAGCTCCAACGAAGATGCAGGACATATTTACGTCCTTCGGAATACCCAACGACATGCAGGAGTTCTAGTTTTTATACAGACTATCTGGATATCCGATAGACCTCCACGGCAACAAAGGCATGACCATACTCTTCGCATGTGCCAGCAACATGAGAGACCGCAAACCCTTCAACCCTGAAAAGCTTATCTGGGTTGTGCTTTGGGACATTTTTTAGTTTCCCCTACAATCCCTACAATTTTGTAGAGAACCATAATAGTAAGTAATTTTCAAAGGGCTTAAAGGACAACTCAGTTATGCTCTTGGGCAAGGGAACCCCATCATTCGGAAGTCGTGGCCCTCGCTCAGCTTACTCGCTGTGCCCAACTACTGTCGGATGTGGGTTTCGTTTGGCAGTTTGTGTTGGGAGTCTACTTTCTCCTAATTATGCTCTAGGGCTGAGCAGCTCAACAAGCTGAACCCGCACAACAAGGTTTATGTCACCTATAAACCCTGAACCTATGAAGCTTGGGGCGCATGTACCTTATAGGAGGAACTTGGCGGGCGGTGCGTCAAAATGACCGGTGGAGGGGTTTGGGATGCACGGTCTGCGTGCGCGAGAAGACCAGGTTTCAGGTTTAGAGATCTGGTCTGGGCGAGAATCAGCGGGAGCGGGTCTGTTGGGGATTTTTAGGGTTTGATGTCTACGGCTCATGGGTATTTGGGTCATGGATTGGTTTTCGGTTTGTTGACGGGTTGACATAGCAAAGGACTTCAGCCGGGGTTTTGTCCAAGTCGCTGCTTTGCTGATGTTGTCTGGGGAGCTGCCGATACACCTCAGGCGGGCATTCTCCAAGAACTATGCTGTGATCCCTGTGAGAACTGTTAGCAGAGGTCCCAGACTAGACTGTCCATAACCTCCTTAACTCCTGATCCATTCACGCTCCCAACCACAGCTCTAAGCCCTGGGGGTTTGAAACCGACGGAAGCTTGTAACCATAGGTGGGCTTCTATGCTTGAGCCTGCCGCTGTTCAACGAAGTAAGTACCATGCAATGCGGGCATCGTCCTTGGCAAGTAGGAGGGAAAAACCGACGGACAGGTCAGCACCATTGCAGGTCTAAGACCTTCGAAAGAGTATTGTCGGAATAAGTAGCATCCATAGCCCACCAACCGAAACCGCAAAGTATTTCTCTAGCCCTGGGTGTATGCTTCCTTATGTGTGAGAGGCATCCCCTCCGCCGCAGAGGACCCGCGATCTGCCGGGCGTTTTGTCGTCGTGGGTCTTAGGATGTCTTACCCAAAGGCTCCACGTACCTTCATAGTAGATACTCAAGTCTTAAAGGGGTCTCTGTATAGGTACTTTAAGGCCTAAGTATATAATATATGGGCACATGGAGCCTTAGGGTTAAGCGCCGCTGGCCCTGTTCAAGCATGTCGAGTCGACAATGTGTAAGGATTTGTTAGCATCAATTGAATCCTTCACGGCTTGCACAGCCGTGACCCTAAACTCAACGTACCAAGTCCCTAAACATTAGAACACTCCTGAACCCTGCACAGACTGTGATATCTTTAGGAACTGTGTCTCTTCTTCGTCATAATATCGATAACGAAGACCTAGAAGGAAGACCCTACAACCTTAGACCCTCAACTCAATGTAGCAGTCGGAGGAGTTCACCTCGACGATGCCTCATCTTCGCTGTGTGTTTCGCTTTGGTGTTGCTCGACGGACACAGCTTTCAGGGCCTGGGAGGAGTTTGGTCTGGCACAGTTGTGTGGGAGTTTCCGAAAACAGGGGACCTTAATATAGCACATTAATATAGTATAGGATCATTAGTATAAAGACCCCAAAATAGGGTACCCCTAATTTTCGGAAACTTCCATATGAGTAAACTGGTTGAGGGCTTCGCGTTTGGAGTTCATACAGTATGAACGTATAAGCAGCAAGGCAGGACGAGAATGAGTGCATCAGTCAGTGCACGGGGTCTGTCCTCGACGGCCTGAGTCTGCTACCCTAGTCGATGTCGTCCAAGCGGAGCTAAAGCCCGAAAACCCCAGACTCTAAGAACTTTCCTTAACTCTAAAGTCCTAAGCGCCAAAGGGCCCTGCACCCTGAACACTAAGCCTCACACCCTGAACACTAAGCCTCGCCCAAAAGCCAGGGCTTCGAAGCCTCATGGGAGTTTCCGCGGGTACCTTATTTGGGGGATCCTTATAAAATAACAAGGATCCTACTATGTAGTGTACTATTACGGTCCCCTATTCTCGGAAACGCCCTCATCAAGCTTCATCAAGCTCAGGTTTTACGGCTTTCGGGTTTTTGAGCGGTTTAGGCGCGGCCTTTCTTTCGAGTTTAGGGACGAGTCGTACGAGCTTCACTGCCCTCGTGGAAACCGTATCAAACCGTGGTAGAAACCCTTACATCAAGCCCTTCTAAACCAAAAATTTAAAAAAAAAGCACCGCAGCCCCCCGCCCATGTGTAGCTGTGTAGCGGCGAAGCCCAGCTCCCTTTTTCCAGGCTCCTCTCTTCCCGGAGGCCCGTTTCAAAGGGCGGGGTAACTTAAACTTCAAGTCCGTGCTTAAAGAAGGGCTTAGGGCATGGAGTTTCGGGTTGGGGCTTTCGAGTTTAGAGGCGTAGGGTTCAGGACTGAGGGTGTAGAGTGTAGGTTTAGGGTTTAGGGGATTATCAGTCTGTGAAGAAAAGCGTATTATCAAATTACTATTTTCTGTTGGGTCTCTGTTTGCTGAAGTTCCCGTGTGCCGAACAGAGTTCGGCGTTCGCGGCTTACTTAAGGGTTGAGGTCTACATGTTTGTGCGTGGTTGAGGGTTGTGGGCATGGGTTCAGGGCCTGTTCAGGGTCCACGATGTAGGAAGTCTAGGATTCAGGCCTGCGGGTGCCAGGTTAGATGAGTGTGGGTTTGGTGAGGCCGGGCTGCTAGACAACGAGGCTTGTTGCAAAAGGTCGACCGGCGCACGACAACCCCAAATCGCGCTCCTCAAATCGATAGCCACATCAATCGATTAAAGGCGTGTTCTGGGCAGAGGTAGCTTCCGGGCGACGAAGCAAGCCCGCTGCAAAAGGTTGTCTTGAGAGCTGGTGGGCAGATAGCCCGAAACCACAAACCCTATAAACCCGGTCAGCCCAACAGACCTCGCCAGGCCAGTCCCAGTTGTGAGAACGTAAACCCTATAAGCCCGAGCACACCACCACCAACACCAACACCAACATAGCTTGAAACCCGCCCAAAAGAAACCGAATGCCACGCAGCCCCAAACACAAAAATCTGCTGCCGCTTACAGTAGAAGCCAGAAAGTTGGAATATCATTATCCTAAACCCTTTATGGTAAATTATAAGGTATCCTACCCTGAAACCATATTCCAACTTTCTGGAATTCCCTTTACGTCCCATTGCCTTTCCTGCCGGGTAACTATACTTATAATTGCTTATAACCCCAATTAGGGTACTTACAACCCTACTTACCAAGTCCCATGATCCTCCAAGTATTGCCAGGGAGAGCATGGCCTTTGCTGCCATCAAGCCCTTCAGGCCGATTCAGTGATCGGGTCTTTGGGTCTCTAGGTAGGGCATTGGGACATTTTATATTGTCTCTTATTGGGCTTAAGAGGATCTTACTTACTAATATTTTTCAAAGGCTTTAAAAGCCCCACCTAGGTCTGGTTGAGGTTTAGTTTCGAGCCTAAGTCTAGGGCTTAGGGTCTATAGCGGGTTTATTGCTTTTAGGGTTTTCAGGCCTCAGGGAGTCCCAAGATGGGTTTAGTTTATGGTTTGGGGCTCTTTTTGGTTTGATTTTGGGGGGGGTCAAAATCTGCTTGCCCCCAGACGCACAGGCTAAGTAGATTTTCTGCACAGAGCGGCAAGAGCTCAAAACGGTGAGGGTTTAGGAGTTTATAGGGTTTAGGGTGAAGTTTCGTGTCAGTGTGTATGGGGCGTCTTGGCCAGCAGTAAAGCTGCTGGGCTTCAGAGGCGACCGACTCCAGGATTCCAGGCGAAGTACGAAGCCTGTTGCAAAACAAAGGTGAAGTTTTGGAAACCCTAAACCAAGACCCATAAAAGGCCCCAAACAGGCCCTATTGTCGCAGAAAGCGGCAGGACTCGACAGTACATAAGACCATGTGGCTGGTTGGGAAGTATTCTGCGGTAAGGCCAGGAAATCGGGCTTTGGGGGGGCGCAACTTCCCATGATGAACCATCAAGCCCTAACCCTGAAGGCTGTAAGAGGCTTAGGAAACTCTTGCAAATCTTGGATGAAAGCTTTCAGCCTGAGCACCACATGCTTGCGAAAGGATGGAGGAATGGCAGAAAGGCCGACTGCTGGCTGCATTTGGAACGCCTCCCTGCAAGGTCTCGAACAGTGTCGGGTCTAAGGTGTACCGACCGCACCATGGAGCTAGCGATATTTCAGGTGCCTGAATAATCAGAATGGGGATTATATAACCTGGAGAGAAGTAGGTCAGGAGCTTGTTGAGTTGTACGGCATCACCCCTCTACCGTCTCCGAATGTTGCGGGCCTTTCAGACATAAAGCCGGTCTTTCTTTCGAGTGCCTTCAACCTGCGGTATTCAACCTGAAGCCCAGAGCTTAGAGATTGGACCTCACTTCAAAGGCATGGCACCCGTTTAAACCCGTGAGCCATGTCTGGGTTCATCCTGGGCCCAAACATCGAAGGCCAACGCATCGGTCGTTTACTTGAAAAGCTTGTAATCCGAGAGATTCGAACCCGAATCCAACACCCGAAACCCTTCCGGAGCCTAAACCCTCTTCCCCGCTTCTTCCTGCGTCCAAACGCCCGAACACAGCGACCTGTTGTGTTGCCACTAAGGAGCAACGAGGGGCTGGTATGAGGACCTGGCATGGAGTGACGGATTGTCGGGGTCGCCGGTCGCTTTGGAGAGCAGCCCGAAGCCGTAAATCGAACGAACATCCAGCCGCCGCGGTGAAAGCCATTGTAATCTCTAGCCAGGGAGCAACGCTCGCTTCGGTTGAACCCAGAACCTTGCTGCAATGACGTTTGTGGGTGACTGAGGCAAAAGTCTTATAGCTGTCTTGTGATTCTGGGGTGAGGGGGGTCTCATGGGGTAGATTATTGGAGTTAGTTCCCCAGGCCCTGAAGCAATACATCTGGACTGTCTATTTCCGCCCTCTTCCCTGTCAAACCTGAAGTACAGCCCATAAAAGGGAAGATTTAGATGAACACAGAAAAACGACGCTGTCCTAGATATTTGGCATCCTGGCCCAGTTTTGTGCAGGGGCCATCGGAGGCTGAAGATTTTGGACGGTTTGACCCCTTCGGGTCGTAGCTGCCAAGAGTAGTAAACCTGGACATCTTCGATGTGAGTGAACGAAGACGAGAGCCTGGAGCAGCATCTCAACGTGGAGGGTTTGTTTCGCCTATTCATGCAAGAGACCAGTAAGCCCTCATCGTGAATGCTTCTACGGGACTGCGGTATTGTGGGGCTTCATTCGAGACGGCTGTCTCGATCGCAGAGCTTCAGGTTTCTGAAGCTACTCTGCGACCCTCAGCACAGATCGAAGCTCTCAGCAACTCCCCAAACCTAAATCCGGCAATGAAGTCTACAAAGAACAATCACGAGAAACCGGTAGGCTGCAGTCGCAGACAAAGTTTGAGACATCGATGTTCTTCTGTGAGGAAGCGCGTCTCGTGGCGCCCACCGGAGGCTTGCTGTGCTTGGTATTATCACCGCTGGCATAGGTGTACATATTCTGGCGAGTCCAGGCTGACGGCCTTGTGAGTTTGAACTCCAACGATGTTTTCGTGATCTGGGTTGTGCTTTGGGATAATCTTTAATTTCCCGTATTTCCTTGTAAAGGGAACCTATTCATAAATAACTTTCAAAGGGTTTGAAGCACAACCCAGTCATGATCTTGGGAAGCATTCTGAGGTGAGAATCTCTGGGCCTTGTAGGAGGTGCATGCAGGCTCCAGCTCGTCCAAGGCAGACTGGCCGGGTTGAGAAAGACTTTTGGACTGGGCGGTGTTCGGTTTAGGGTTTAGTTTAGGGTTCAGTTTAGGGTTTAAGGTGTTCGAATCAAAGCTGAAACCTGAAAAGGGCGTCGGAGCATTGAACTGGAATTAAGCTCCCACGTGGAGGGGCCAAGATCCGCGGACCACACCCGCCACGACCGCCAGTCTTCGTGGCTGAAGGCACGCTTGGAGGGCTGGTTGTCGTGCAGGCGAGCTAGCGGCTTTGATGTTGAGAACTTGTCGGCTTGCGCTTGAAGTGAAGCTTTCACGGATTTTAGTGCGACTTCGAACCCTGCCCTTGTGCGGAACTGTCCCGATGCCTTGCGCAGGCCGTGTCCCGAGCTCGATGGAACTTCGACAAGAGGGGCGGGTAGCCGAAACCGAGGGCGAGGCAGCCGCAGAATGTGTGTTTTCCGTCCTTGCATAGTCATATATACTGAGATCTAGAGCTACCTTAGAGTTATACCCTGATCAGCCCGAGCACCAAGCCCTTATGATTATGCCTCTCACGGCACGGTGAAGCCTGTATAGCGCCTGAAGTATGTATATAGATCCAAACTTCCGCCTCATGTCTTGTCTATGTTATGAATACCATAATTTCCTACCATATCATCGACCATCTTAAGGGCATCCACTAAGAGACGGCCCGTGAATCGCGCAGAGACGAAGTGAAATACTATAGAGTCTGAATGATTGCAAACAGCTTGTGATATCATTCCCTTACAGTCCCTAATTATAGGAGAATATACGCAAAACGTCCCGAACCCCCATTCTAGGTGTTAAAGCCTCTTACAATCCTAACACGACTATACAGGCATTTTGCAGCCATTAACTTAGGCCTGTCATGGCAGAGCGCTTCAATTTCCTCCAAACAGTTGGGTCTAGGGTTGGCGCAGATTCCTCCAGGGAAGCCTTTGCCTAAAGCCCGATTCTGTGGCTCTGGCTGCAGTTTCCTCTACCTCGAGTTGGGAGTTTCTGAAAGTAGGGGACCCTAATATAGTACCCTAAATACTAGGATCCTTATTATAAGGACCCCAAAATATGGTACCCCTTATTTTCGGTAACTCCCAGTTGGGCTGTATAGCTTACTCCTAAAAGGTCGTCTCTTTGCTGACGCTGGTCCAACCCATCCACGACCCATGAGGCCCGAAGTTATGTTGCCCAGGCCTGACCAGCACCAAGACTCCAAGGGTAAAAGGAGGGACCCTTAATAAGGACCCCTAGGTATATACCCTTAATATAGCTGTCATACACCCATCATATAGCCCATTACAGGGTAGGGGTCCCCATTAAGGGTCCCTCCGTTTCCCGTTTGAAAAACCTTGAAATCTCCGAAGCTGCAGCGGCCGATCCAATCCTAACCCTCCCTGAACCCTAAGCCCTCCACCATCCTAAACCCCAAGAGGAGCCCACCGTGGAACTCCTTAGTCGCGAGGAAGCCGCGTCCACAGAAATCCGGGCTTCCGCAGTGGAAAATTCCTAGGTCCTCCAACTCAGGTGGGGTCTTTTACTGAGCAGGTATTTAGGGTTTTGTTCTGTGCTTCCTTACGAAAGGGTTTGAGGGTGTGGTTTTCAGGTCTCATGATTGGCCTCTACCATGCTGCGATCCATCGACGTGGTGTTTTGCTGGTTTGTGCAATTATGAGCTGTAGTGGGGCTTTTCTCCGAAAAGGTGATGGAAGGTACTGCAAGCATCATGGAAGACTTTCATGTGAAGGCATAGGGACGTTTGGATTGTGCAGCAGCAGCACCAGGTCATGCTGCAAATGAAACCGCAGGCAGCACCTAGTGAGGTGGTGCGAAGAATATGAAACAACAGCTGGTCATGAAGATCCTGGTTTCTGCCAGCAAGCACGCACAAGCACCACCGGCGAAAAACAACTCACTGAACCCGAAGCGCTTCAGACGGCTTTGCTCCTCAAGCCACTGGAAGCCTAGAGCACTTTGAGGCTGAGGGAGAGCTTCGCTATCTGACCTTGGGGCGCGCACGCATGCACCAGGAGTGAACCATGCAGACACAAGGATGCTGTTACTGGTTTCAGGGGTTTCGGATGTTGCTGATGAGGTGGAGGTTTCGGCATTTAGGTGTGGAGATGCTAAAGGTGTGTTGTCCGGTACAAGTCTAGGCTTCTGGAGATTGACATGGTTCTGCTTAGCTGTAGGGTATGTAACTTGAAACCTTTTTGGTGCACTACCATTTCCAGATATTCCCAAAGGTTAACCTTTGGTTCCCCAAGGATACTGGACAAGCAAGTTTGAGGAGATGTGTGACCAAGAACCGTTTTGAGTTAGTGTCGGCCCAGAAAAGGAAGTCTCAGAAAGCCGTCTGCCGGAAGTTTCATAAGCAGATGCAACTTAGACGAGCCGGATTTGGCACACTTGCAACCGCTACCCGCGGCTGCCATGCGACCCACTACATAAACTGTCTGGCTTCAAATCGTCGAAGATCGCAAAAACGTGAAATAGGACTCCCTGGGGGTATGGGCCGAAAAGCTCTCAACTGGTAACCCTTGTCTTGATGTTCCTAAGCCATTGTTCATATCGACCTTTGCGAGAGACTCGAAAGGCCCCCGAAGCAACAGATGCCATGAGGTTCTGCGTGAACTGCACACCGAACCTTAAGCAAGCCTTTAGATTCAAGACGGTAGTGCAGACCCTTGGTTAATTAATAAACGCTTCTCCCTGAATGAAGATTGTGAGAGGGATCCTGGGTCAGGGCCATTAATGTCAAGGGTCTGCATGATGTCAACCGCACCAGCTATGGATTCCCGAAACCTGTTTCCTAAAGCTTCACCCGCCCTAGTCTTAGCATCCCTGCACAGTCTAACCTTGGAAACCTTGAGAAGTTTGAAAGAGCGTAGACACCAGCAGGCCCGTTAACGAAAAACTCGTAGGCACCACCAAGAAGTCAAGAAGTTGCAGAGCTTCAGACTTCTATTCAGGGCAGACCTTGACTTGCTAGACGGGTTTAGGGTTTATGTATGGCGATGTACTTGGGTATCTTATACGGGGTCCATGGGCCTTGTTGTCCCTGGTAGACACAGTGCCAACACCTTTTGGCCCAAAAGCCTAGGCCTAGATTCCCAGATGTACCGCCCGAAGCCCCACGACCCTAACCCGTATGCCCCTAAACCCCTAAACCCTAAACCCCTAGACCCTAAACGCTGAACCCTAAACCCCTAAACCCCTAAACCGTCCCTATGTCCCAACCCTAAAGGATCTTCATCACACAACACCCGGAAGCCTAAACCCTCGACAGCTTGAGCCCGAAAGCCCCCACTCAAAAGGCACATAAAAAGGCCTCAAGAGTCTGTCTAGAGGCTCATACCCTACCCCTTTTTTCGGATACCGAGTTTTATGGTTAGGATCTGTTATCTAGGAACGTAGGCGCCCTAAAAAAGGGGGTAGGGTATGAGCCTCTAGGTATCCTAAAGCACCTGAGCCAACTTTTATGACTTGCAAGCCTCGTTTGCTTGGCCCTACCCGCAAAACCAACAAGCAAAAGGGTTTAGGGGTTTAGGGTT
Organism: Symbiodinium sp. CCMP2592; assembly: GCA_905221615.1. Classification (NCBI taxonomy): domain Eukaryota; class Dinophyceae; order Suessiales; family Symbiodiniaceae; genus Symbiodinium; species Symbiodinium sp. CCMP2592. Next base: position 595,154 of record CAJNDT010003179.1, read on the forward strand.
TAGGGTTTAGGGTTTAGGGTTTAGGGTTCCCTAACCTTGACTTGAACCCTCAACAGAGACCTCAGGCCCGAGCAGCACACCCCCTCGCTTACAAAAACTCCTAAACCCTAAACCTTCAGACCCAAATCCTCAAACCCTAAACCCTAAAGAACCATTGAGCCTCGATGGCCGCAGGAGCATTCCTTGAGCCAAATTGAGGAGCTCGTGGAAGATGCAGCGCGCCAGGCCAAGGGATCATACGCCGGCTTGCAGTTAGACTCTCCCTCTTTGTGTCTTTCTTTGTGTCTCTCTCTCTCTCTCTCTCTCTCTCTCTCTCTCTCTCTCTCTCTCTAAAGCAAGCCACAGTACCATGATCGTGAACTCACTGCCTCACCCCAAGCTTAGAACCCCCGACCAAGGATTGCCGTAAGCCAGATCTTTGCAGAAGACTTCAAAGTTCTTCTAGGTAGGGCTTTGGGACATTTCTTTTGGCTCCTATTGGGCTTAAGAGGATCTTAACTACTAATATGCTTCAAAGGCTTTAAAAGCCGATCCTAGTCTTTAATTGAGGAATGCATCCTTTAAGGCTCAGGACTCTGTGAGCACAAGGCGCTGGTAACACAGGTATAATATTAGTGTCTCCAGAATATATATTCCTTAATTAAGGGATGTTGGAGTCTCTGGGGATTGGGCCTATGGGATTGAAGGTTTCGGGCCTTCCTGGGTTTTACTGCAAGGGCTTATCCGGGAGGTTTCAGAGGTCCTCTACCTGGGTTCTTTGTGGGATTATTCGTGACTTTACGGGCTACACAGCTGCAACATTCTGGCACAAGTCCTGCTAATGAGGCTTGTTTTCGGTCCAAGAGGGCTTCTAACAAAATCGAACCCTTAAGCCCCAATCCCAACCCTAAGCCCAACACCCTAAACCCTAGTGCGAGCGCCGAAACCCTAAATCCTAAAGCCAAAACCCTAAATCCTAAGCCCAAAAACCCTAGACCCAAAATCCTAAACGCTAAATCCCAAATCCTAAACTTGAAGTCCTAAACCCAAAACCCTAAAACCCTAAAACCCAAAACCCAAAACCCTAAACCCCAAAGCCCTAAAACCCTAAACCCCAAAACCCTAAAACCCTAAACCCCAAAACCCTAAAACCCTAAACCCCAAAACCCTAAAACCCCTAAACCCCAAACCCTAAAACCCAAAACCCTAAAACCCTAAACCCCAAAACCCTAAACCGCCTAAACCCCAAAACCCCAAAACCCTAAACCCCAAAACCCTAAAACCCTAAACCCCAAAACCCTAAACCCTAAAACCCTAAACCCCTAAAACCCTAAAACCCTAAACCCTAAACCCCAAAACCCTAAAACCCTAAAACCCTAAATCCCAAAACCCTAAAACCCTAAGCCCCTTTGAAAACCACAGAAGGCCGAGCGAGGAGCTCTCGAAGCCGAGGCTGGGCCTGCTGAGTTTTCTTTGCCTCAGAGGGCTTCATGTGGGAGTTTCCGAATACTCTCATATACTATAAGGGGTTCCTTAAGGGCCCCTTTAAAGGGATCTATAGGGATTCTATAAGGGTATAGGGTTTAGGGTGTGTGGGAGTTTCCGAATAGGGCTCCTTAAAGGGATCTATAGGGTTTAGGGTCTACTTGGACGGTCGGGGGACTTGGTAACTAGTTATGTTGGAGACTTATAAGTACCATAACCCCAATGAGGATCCCTTTTAGGGTACTTCCCCCGACCCTCCAAGTATTAGGGGTGCCTTGAAAGCGGCTCTGTAAGGGCTCCTATAAGGGATCTATAGGAGCGGTACCTTTAAGGAGATCCTGATATAGGGTTTCTGGAAGGGACCTATAAGGGTTCTTTAAAGACTTTAGGGTTTAGAGTTTCCGAAAACTAGGGGTACCTTTAAAGGGATTCTTATATAGGGTTCCTGAAGGGGATCTATAAGGGTTCTATAAAGGCTTTAGGGCTTAGAGTTTCCGAAAATTAGGGGTACCTTTAAAGGGATCCTTCTTTAGGGTTTCTGAAAGGAGTCTATAAGGATTCTATAGGGGCTCTGATAATTATAGTAGATAGTATATCCCCAGGGAAGGCAAGACCTTTCTTCAGGCAGTCATTTCGGGCCAAGTGGCTAAAGTGGACTACGTTCGTAAGGCGGCACTTGTTTGAACGACGCCTTTGATGTCAGAGCCTCCGCTTGGCAACGTCGTGCACATCCTTAATGCAGCTACCGGTGATGTTCACGAAGTGCCTGCAAATGCAGCTGTTGACATCCGGGGCTTGAAGCAGCATTTGGCACACCTCTGTGGGCGCCCGCGGTTTCAGTTGCGACTCCTTCGGTCAGGGACCGATCAGCTGTTGCAGGATGGAGACGTGCTTGACATGCGGGAGCTTCAGGAGTTTCAGTTGGTGGTGACGTCGTATGTTGCGCCCGGCCAACTGCATGAAGCTAAGCTTGGCATTGCAATTGAATTTGGTGCGGTCGGGGAAGTCGAGCGGCTGCTGCAACTGCCCCGCTGCCCTGATCTCATCATGCGCAACGAACGCCATAAAGGAATGACGCCAATATTCTTAGCATGTCGTTTCGGCCATTCCAAGATCGTGAGCTTGTTGCTGGAGGCTGGGGCATCTTGTGAGCAGCCCTGCAAGGGCTATGAGCTCGAGATTTGGGACACCTTCGCGACCACACCTCTGGGCGCCGCATGCGCGGAGGGTCATGTCGAGGCTGTTAGGTTACTCTTGCAAGCAGGTGCCCCGCTGTACTCTGCCTGCGGCGTCGAACATGACCGCAAGTCTGGTCCTGTGGATCATTGGCCCTTCGACCTGGCGATGCTTTGTGGGAACCAGGAAGTGGTCCACCTCCTCCTCGCAGAGCACCGCAGCCGAGGAGTTCGCCGCCCCCTTACAGCTAAGAAAGAGGCAGTGACCCCTGCTTTCGTGGAATATGCGGACGAGGCGGCGCTTCGCCTGCAGCTGGATGCTGGCACTGAGCTTGATTCGGGTGTTCTTGGTGGAGCCGTCCAGCGTGCCGACCCGAAGATAGTGCTTTGGCTGCTGGAAGCTGGCGCTAAAATAAATGGTCGCTCTGACGAGTTTTCGGCCACACCTTTGGGGGTAGCAGTCAGGGTAGGCAACATGGAGATGGCGCGCTTGCTGCTCGGCATGTGTGCTGACCCAGACGCAGGCCCGGTTCTTGAACAAGCTATCAGCAACGACGATGCTGCCATGGTGCGCCTTCTGGTGGAGTCCCGTGCCGATGTTGGCAGGGAGTACAAGCTGCTTACTTGTGGCCGGAAACTTGTCGTTACACCGCTGCAGGCCGCCCTTGCCAAAGGGAGCGAGGAGATCGTGCAAATCCTGCAGGGGCAGCCCGGGGTTCAGCTGCTCTGAGATCCAGAAGCAACCTGGGCCCTGAAAAGGTCGACTCTCGTGGCTCTTCGTTGCATTGCCCACTGGCTTGCAAAGCAGATCACAACCACGATGCTGCAAACTTCTTAGGAGCATAATATAGGAGCTTCAATAATTGCCTGTACTATCTTGGGGGCCTCCTTATTTTCAGTACAGTATGATATGCCACCAAACCCTATTCTAGTTATTCAGGCCCCTACAGAACTCTATTACAGATCCCTTATAAACCCCTTTAAGGGAGCCCTATTCTAATTATTAAGGCCCCTATACTATATGCCCTGAGCCCATGACACCAAGGCCCGGATGCCCAAGCCTTCAGCTGAAGAGGTTAATGTTGAGCTCTTTATTATGTAGGGTATTCTAAGTTCAGTATAGTAGACTTCTGGACATGTTCGGGTCCAAGTGCCGCAGATATGATTTCGGACCTTCCTGCTGCAGCTGTCGTCACTTTATGCCACTTTAGAAGCTTAGTAGCTGAGTAGGTAACCTATAACCTTTTGGGAGTGTATGTTAAGGTTAACCTTTTTGGGGCGAGGGTACGCAGCCCCTATGGAAGGGGTCACGAGAGGCCTGCTGTCGAGCTTGGGAGTCTCCATAGAAAGATGTTGCAGGCATGCAGTTCCCTATATCATATATCATGTATGTGAACTGTCAATTCTTGTAGGTGCGTAAATTGAAAATCGAGGTCGAGCTCCGAACCTCCAGTTCCTCCAATGATCACTGTGCCGAGAAGCTGTCCCTAACTTCAATAGCAGTAAACCTAATGTCAGAAACCCGAACTGCCAAACTCCAATTTTACAATCCGCCCTGGTTTTCGGAAGCCCTAAACCCCAGACCCTAAAGCCTAAACCCTAAGCCCAGAGCACCGAGAGCAGGAGCTAGGTGCCACCCTGCGCGCCATCGCCACCTTCCGAAGGGACTTGCCCCAGCTCAAGGAGAAGTACCGCTCCAATTATAACTAAGGGCATCAACTCATGCTTTAGGGTTTAAGGTTTAGGTCTTTAAGGGCATGAATAACTAAGGGTTTAAGGTTTAGGGTTTTTTAGGGGACGTGGGCTCCCTTTGAATGATACAGGGTTGCACTCGAGTTTTGAAGGGTGGACTCTGCGATGATGTAGCAAGCCATGTACTTATTGCATAGAAGCTTTAGCCTCAAACGGTTCCGCCATGGCAACTGTAGGGCTGATGTCTTTATATATTCAATAAGCAGATGCATGAACCTTGCACACAAGGTCACCCAATTCCAACAGTTCGGGGCCGTAGGTTGCGGCATTCTGAACGAGCAATCTCAATCCCGCCCCTACTCCATGCGTGTCCTACATTGTAACCCCAAACCCCATACCACCTAAGCTGCTGCTGATCAAAGACTGCCCAGGGTTAAGTAAACTGATGTTATCTTACCGGACTCCGGGTCTTGAGGGCGGTTCCTGGCCTTTTTCACCCTTGTAGTGGCTTGTCCGAGTGCGAGAGCGTAAACCGCATATGTTGATGCAGTTGTTGGTGACCAGACCTCTGGCAGATCCGACCTCTTAATCACGACGAAGAGTGGCATACACCCCAAGTCCTGGATCGATTTGCTGGCATGTGCTTCGTGAGAACTCAAGCCAAATTTTAATTCTAAACCCTTAGACTTGAGTCCTTGAGGGGCCTCACCAACGATACGGTCTGTCCCGATACTCCTCCAGCATCATCTAAGATTGGGGCGCCAACGCTACTTGCCTTGTCAGAAGCAAATCGGCACCATCGCTGACACGCTGCTGGGGCGAGGGCTGGACCTGCAGGCACACACACACACAGTTAAGCATTGCATATGACAGGAGGTTCGGGGAGTAACCATTGTGTAGAGTAATCAGCATAGTAATGCAATTTGGGCCCCTCTTTGGGCACTTCTAACCTAGTTGATTCTCGACCCTCCAAGATCGCCTCGGAGTTAGGGGATGACACAGTGAGTTACCACTGCTGAACCCAGTGCCCGTAGTGATGCATTTGCGCTTCCTCCGTAGCACTCTGGCTCCAGTCGATCAGCAGCTAAGTGGCCACCGTCCGTCGCCACACAAGATGACGTCGGAAGATTTGCCCACAGTGCGGCTTGGCACTGCGCGCCAATCCGAAGGCTGTTTTGGGTCCATGTACCTATGGGAGTTTCCGAAAATGAGGGGTACCTTATTTTGGGTTTCGGAAAACACGAAGAAGTGGAAACCCTGCCTGGCTGGGTTTGAAACTTGTCCATTGTCCTCGAAGTAGTTCTATAAATATGAGCGAATCCAGCAACCACTGTGATGTGGCGATGCGTTTCTGGGCTTGCAGAAAATTTCTAGGGCACGCTCTGGTTCGAGCTCTCGAAACGGATTCGAGAATGTTCGGGCGTCGAAATCTATGTTTCCGGCATGGTTGTGGCGCCCTCGGTGAACTCTTTCCTTTGCCGTTGGATCGCACTAATGCCAGTCTTGTCGAAAGGCTGGTGAAGAAGCGTCAAGATGCACAGGTGGTCCGTGCCTGGTGACTCTCCCAAAACCAAAACTATCAAGAGCATGAGTGACACGAAGCACAGCACCATGCTCAAGGAGCGAAGGCGGTTTCGGGACCTTTTACATGCGGTGCGAATCCAAGACAGTCTGCTTGTAGCACAATATCGACACCTGAATGAGCAGCAGCACCAGCAACAGAGTACAGCAGTAACGCCCTAGACGCTGTATGCTTTAAAATAAAAGACAAACATTGCAAGCCTAAGCCCCTGAACCCGAAAGACCGTACATAGCAACAAGCGTCATCATCGTAACATCATGCATCCAGTCGCCGAGCTTTGCACTGAGTCTCGCCTGGACGTGGCTACCCTCCCCCTCTTCTCTCACTCTCCCTCCTCCAAGAGCGCACTACTGGGTCCATGGGTTAAGTCGCATCGGCTTGTGTTTAGTCGCATCGATCGAGTGTGCAGTTGGGGATTCTGCTAAAACGTGTCAGTTCGCATCCTCGGACATGCTTGTAGACCTAATGATTCAGCCAGTGTGCAGCTGCTGTACTTGCGTCACGCGGCCTTTCTACTCATTTCGCTACATGTGTTGAAACCCACCTCCGGGCCGTGTGCCCATGGGGTTTCGCTACTTCTGATGTGACTAAACGCGGGTGATGCGACTAAACGCGGATCGAGCGTCACCTTGGGGTGTTGTGACTAAACGCGCCCTGACGCGACTTAACCCCGCTACACGTAGGAAACGAACACCCGCGGACCGAGTAATCTCGGAGAACCAGGAAAGAACCTCAAGCCTTGAACTTGATTCTCCTCGGGACACGAGAATCCTGAGCAAACGTGGCAAACGCAGCCTGAAATTGTCGCGATGACGGTGGAACCACGAATGCGCAGAAACACGTATTCATGCCTCTCATTCAATACCATGGTTAAGGTTGCCATGATATGTTTTGTAGATTCTTCGTTCCCCATCTCAATACCTGTCTGACAGTATCATCCTTGACATTGGCATGTGCACTTTCAGTATTCGCACCAGTTACTGATTGGCTGACGTTGTCATGACTTTTGGTGCCACGATCGCCGTGCCAGCAACTGTTCCAGCTGTGTTCATGACTACAGGAACCCCTAGTAGAAGAGTAGGTAACCTTTAACCTTTTTTGGGTAGTATAGTCCCCCATATTATCCTTATATGACCAAAAAGGTCAACCTTCAGCTCCCCATGATACTCGACAAGTAGGAACCTGCTGAAGCATCTCTTGGTCGTAAGCTATAGTCTCCATTGTAGTTCCTTCTTTTGGTTAAACCAGTTATATATGAATGATCCTATAAGGTAACCCCAAAAAAGGAGCTACAATGGAGACTATAGGTAAGCTGTAACTAGCCAAACCCCCACAAATCTAAACGAAGAAGTGACCATGGCAATCATTCTTCCTCTCTGAGCCTCCCTCTGCCCATGATCTGGCAGGTGGAACCGGCGAAGCTTTGATCTCTGTCGAAGGCTTTCGGCAGAAGTCGGAGACAGGTTTTAGGGTTAAAGTAGAAGCCAGAAAGTTGGAACGTCATCATCCTGATAGCCTTAAGGTAAAGTCAAAGGGGGGATTCTAGCAGTTATCATCCTAAATCCATGTTCCAACGTTCTGGGGTTCGCTATAATGGGAGAAGACGCCGTAGCTGCATGGTATAAGGTGTCATGTAGCTTGTCAGGTTGCTGTATCCGAGGATGGATGCTAATGCAACAAGGAGAGTGGATGAAATCCCTCCCATGCATCAGCACTGCGAACACGGATGTGATAGTCAAAGTCGCCACCATTCACCCAACACGCCTGACCACACCATCGGCATCATCACTACGCGCATCATAGTGTTGTTCTCATGCTCGTTGTCGCCACCAGCCTCATAACAAGATCGTTGTCGCGACTCTACGTACTGCTGCCACAGCTTCTGCTGCTGCCTTGACTGCAGCTGCTCGCAGTAACAATAAATTTGGAACCCTTACACGACGGCAGAAGCCACGGCAACGGCCATAAGAGAGGGCAAATCTAGGCACCTCATGTCCCTGTAATGACACTCCTTTGTGGCTAGACCCAACCCACCCTGATGAACTCATCTCCTTTTTGGGGCCTAAATAATTTCCCCTCCTGTTTTTGGCGGGTTCCTTACTGAACACTAGGCCTCCCAGTGAGCCCTTTTTCCCTTTCTGTACTCCCAGGTCCCTTATACAGTTACTCAATACCAAAAAGGGAGCCCTTTTTATTCCTAGGTTACTGGGCATCCTAGTAAATGTGGTATACTACACCCCAAAGCCCTATTCTAAGTATGAAGGCAGAACTCGATTATAGATCCCAAATAGACCCCTTTAAGGGAGCCCTATTCTAAGTATGAAGGCCCCTGTTCAGGTGGCAGCTGTGACAAAGAGATCGAATCCCAGCGCCTTGCTAAAGCATGCTTGCTACGCGTCTACGCCAAAGCGCGCGACAACGTCTCAGGCCAGGCTTGGGGAGGGTTTAGGGTTTGGGGTTTAGGGTTTAAGGTTCAGGGTTTAAGGTTTAGGGTTTCGGGTCTAGGGTTTATCAAAAAGGATTGTCTCGTTGCTGAAGCTGATGATGCTCATGATCCTGCCGAGGATGATGTCGACTCTGACGGTGGTGGTGATGCTGATTCTAATGAGAAGATGATGCCTAGATGATGGTGATAATGGTGGTGATGTGGTTGATGATGATGGTGAATGAGCTGATGGTTACCATCATATTGATCCTTACGATATTGGGGATGATGATGTTGATGACGATGACTCAGACACACGACGGACCAAATTGGACCTTATATCGGATCATAGCAAGGACCCTTTATAATTCGTGGCATAGTTAGCATAGTTCTTTGGTGAGTTGGTGGCATGAGGCTGCCCGCTAGGGCTTTTGTATCAAAGACCCGACGGCAATATCCACAACAACTGTGAAAGACCCTGGCCCGAAGGGGGTTTAGGAGTTCAGGGTTTAGGGTTTAGGTGTTTAGCGTTTAGGGTACCTTAGGCCCCTAAGCTCCCCCAACGACACCCTAAAGTCGAAATCCTACTCCAACTGCACCCCGAAACCCCTACAGTAGAAGCCCAAAAGTTGGAAACCCAATAGCTTCAATCCTTAAAAGTCATGTATAAGGAATCCCAGCACTGTTTGGCCTAAATCCGGTTTCCAAATTTATGGGGTTTGCTGTAAACCATGTCAGGTGGCGCTGTGAAGCCCAAGGTGCCCGGACCGAGCCCCTCCCAGGGAGGAGCCAGGCCCGTTATGTCCAATATTGCCAACATGGGTACTACCTGTAAAGGGATCCTTAAGGAAAACAGGCACCTTAATCTAGAGAACTACCGATATAGAGTTTGGAAAAGTTGGTAAGTTTAGTTCCTTGATCAAAAAAACCGGTATGACACCCAAACCCAGTTAAAATCATTCTAATCGTTAAGGCCGGTGTATTCGACCTCTTCACATATTCAGGGTTTGGGGTTTAATGCTTCTGGAGTTTGGATTGTGGTCTCGAGTTCCGGATGTGGGCCAAAGGCTTTTAGAGCTTAGGGTTGCGCATCTCGTAGAGGGATCCAGCAATTTAAAGGATCTAGCGGGGGGTGGTGCAAGATGGCCATTCGTTACGGATGCGCATGCATAGGAGTACTTCTGCCAGCGCACACCAATGCACAGACTCCTCCTATGTATGTATATATATATATATATATATACTATGGCTCAAGAGTATCGTGGGAACTCAGGTTCGCTTAATAGGACCACGGACATGTTTCCGGGACCCCTGGTCCCTGCACCCTCGCAGACCTTGTGCCTTAGTTCAGTGGAGTCTGCTGTCCCTGAGCCTTTGAGTTTTGCCACCGTTGTAGATGCGAGCTCCGATGAGGAGGACCTACCGAGGAATCGAGACATGGAGCCCAGGTGGATGCAGCCATACGAGGTCCCGTCCGGACCTGATGGTGTGGTAGAAAACCGTGCCCTACGCATACTCAAATACCCGACCCCTCCTGACAGGTCCCACATTCTCAAGCTTTTTCGTTTGCTTCCGGCTGGGATCCTCAAAGCGAGTGCTCATGGACCATACATTGTAGCGGGGGCTTCGCCACGTACCAGATCAGATGTCCTGCAGTTCACCAAGCGTTTCCCGCTGTTCTGCCTAGTGGTCACCAAGTACCTTGCACATGTATGCCCAACTCATCACTACACCACCTTTGTGATTCGCCAGGGGTGCTACGATGTAGTTCATAGGGATATTCGTAACGGACCCACGCAGGCTGCAGTCGTGGCGCTCAGTGACACTAAGGACGATGAGGGTATTTGGGTTCAGGACAGGGTTGGATCGGTTTCCAAAACTTTCAAAGGGATGCCACTTTTGGGGACCGTTTTCAGTATCAGGGCGCCCCACATCTTCGATTCCCGGCAGCTTTTGCACGCAGGTCATGCCACTAGCGATCCCACCAACCGTGTCATCCTAGTAGCATTCTCGACTCTCTACGCAAGCACACTGTCTTGGTGGGTGGATGAAGAGCTGAGGGATTTAGGATTTCGGTTGCCTAGCCTCGTCATGCTTAGATCAGCGACTTTGGGGTGCGCGCACTGTCAAACCAAGCGTCTCAAACAACTCACCATGCGACAGGCCCTAGAGCTCTCTGCAACAGTACGTGACCAGCATGACGTCATAGTTGTTACGCAACGAGACGAACCCGAACAGTAGGCAGCAGGTTCCAGGTGATGCTTGGCGGCACGAGGGCAGAAACGGCAAACTGAAGGTGTTCTCTTTTCTTAGGCCAGGCCTCAGGTTCCAGGTGATTCTCGGCGCCTTGGCTGCAAGTGGATGCGTGCAACATGCATCCGTACTACCTGAAAACACTTTGCTGCTTTGCTCCTTTTTGCACTGCTTTGCCACTTGCCCTGCTGCTTTGCACTGTTCTCCTTGTTTTTGCACTGCGCACTGCCCTCCTTGCCTTGTACTCTGAGGTTTCGTTTTCACTCCTTGCACTGATACTGTCTGTCTGTTCTGGCCTTCTCCGAGCGCCCTACCCTTCGTTCGTTACGTCGTCGTTTTCCTAGTTCTGGCACCATGACCTCAGGCATTCGTCGTTTAAGACAAACCACAGGCAATCGTCGTTTAAGGCAAACCACTAACCCACGCCATCGCCGATGCCATGGAGCCATGTGCTACAACTCTGGCGATGACCTGTATGGCTTCGATGATGCTGCATGAACACACAATGGCTGTCGAAAGTCCGCAGGTGAACAGCCTTTCTGAACGGTTTTGCAGCGTTGGCAGCATCTTCTATCTGTATGAGTGCTGGATGCAGCTCTGGAGACGTACTGTTTGTTTCGCTGTCTTTCCTGGGCTGGGATCTCCCTGCTACCGGCCATCAGGCCATCTGTCTGCAAGGAGGCTGTGCCGAGCAACAGTGCAGGAACCCTCTCGTGATCTGCGCTCAGCGACTCTGTGGACCCTGCTGTGTGTGCTGAGTTCCGACAAAGCTACAAACTGGAGAGCTGCCGGCGCGTGACTGAGGGCGCCACAGGTGCGAATGCCTTTGAACATATGTGAGCTTGGCGACGGGGGCAGACAATGCTAGTCTTTGCAAGTGCCTCCCACACAGTGTGCTCGCTGCGCTCGGGGTCTTGAGCCCAAGCGAGCACAAGCACTGGGCGTTTTGGCCAATGAGGCCGCCATTTCACGTCTGAGGGGCTGGGAGCTACAGACGTTTCTGACTTCGGGCGTCCTGCTCATGACATAGCCATGGCCCGGAGTGCCACACCATGACCGCCTCGTCGCTTTCTGATCCGGCAGCCTGCTTATGCAAGAAAACAGAAGACCTCGAAACAAGAAATGTGACAGATGCTACGGGGCAGCATCGAAGTAGCTTAGCTTGGAGGTCGACGTCTTGTATGGCTTGAAGTTAGTGTTGTATCTTTTTGTTGGCAGCATAGTCGATCTCCCGTATGAGTAGGACGGTCCTGCAAGTACTCTGTGGCTCTAACTTAGTGTTGCATCGCTGTTGTACCTAGAGGCCCGTCCTTCACTGCAGCCTTGGTAGAACCCTTTTCCTGGCACTGTGAACTGTACTGTCCTTGCACTTGCTCGCACTGCCTTTTCAACCTTGGTGTAGCTGACATTGTTTTCCGGCTTGGTCCCTACCACAGCATGTTTTCTACTGGGGTCGTGTTGTAGGGTGTGGGTTTCGGTTGCCTGGTTGTTGGAGTGTCGGTGGGGGGCCGGATATATGGAGGACGCTGTCGAGCTGTGACGATAGGTCCTCGCAACCTCAGAACGCTTGTCACCTGCCATGCAGTCGCCAGACATGCCATGCGGGAGCCAAAAAAATATATATATATATATAGGTACCTGGAGCTCGAAGACACAGATATGACACCCTGTATCCCAAGCCCGGCAAGAAATCCACCTCAACCGCCCCCAACCCTTAGTGGAGTTTCTCTAGAGACTCTAGAGGCCTTGAGCTATGTGCTTCGCCTGGATCTTCAAAGATCCCCCAAACCCTGCCGGAAAGCCCCCCATCCCCCCTCCTAGGAGTTTGAGGGTCCCCTGTTTTGCCAGAGGCTTGCTATGGAGGAGTGGGTGGAAACACAAAAAGCAGTGCCTCGGCTAGAGTTTATATAAGTATGTTTTCGATACTAGGGTGCACTGCAGCTTCAGGGTTTACGGGATTTTGTACATCAATCCTGATAGAACATACAATAATACGACCACATATATATATATATATATATATACATAATATTATGTCATATTGTTTTATATCATATCATATTATATTATATGTATGTTTGTCTGTATACATATGTATGTAGAAAATATACTGCCAGCTCCGGGCACTGAAGCCCCAACTCCCAAATCCGAGACTTCTGAGCTCTTGAGAACAAGAGACTGAGGCCAAGGGTTGACCCCTGGAGCCCGAACGAGCTTGTCACTTCTCTAAGCACTCTTAGCATTCTGATCAAAAGTTCTCCTGTTTGAAGGTATCACTATACAAGTATCATACTGATATCTTCAAGCCGGAGAATTTTTCTGATCAGAATGCTCAGTACCTGGTTAGCTAAGTTACAAGTTGTCTAGTTGTGACGCCTCTCGCGACTTCCCACTTGCCCAGCCCAGGTTTGGGACTATTTCTTTGGGGAGCCTACCGGCCCAAACTACTTGTTTCCGGAGCCTACGGGACCAACTACGCCCGCCCAGGGAGGAGCAAGGCAAGGGGATCAAACTGAAGTTGGTCCGAGGGTTAACGGTTAGGCCCAGGGTTGATCTTGCTTTAGGGTTTAGGGGTTTAGGGTTCAAAAAAGGGTTCATCATTCAGTACAAACGCTCTGCGCAGTGGAGGCTGGCAGCCGAGGAGCTCAATGCTACAGGTGTGTGGCTGCGTGGTCAAGCTCCTTTGCTGCACTTCAGCAAGCAGGTAGTCAACCGTGCTCCCTGGTTGCGGCCGGTTGTGGTGATAATTTACTACATTATTCTGATACGACTACGAATACTAGTACGAAGACTTTTACGACTATTAAGCACAAACACACATCTTGGGGATCATTTTGACACACTGAGGCGAACCAGCTCTTCTGCAGCTTCGTGAATTCATTTGGCCTTGATGGCCGCAGTTGCCGTATTGGCTGCATCTGAGGAAACCTCAGAAAAAAGCCAGCCCCAAAGTGGTCTCCAGAAGCATCCGCGTTGCGGATTTAGGGTCAAACTCAAGGTGCTACTTAGATCCCCATAACCTACCTTTAAATTTTTGGGGTTCTTATAGTTCAGTAGGAATCGGAAAGCTTAACCTTTCATTTCTGTGGCTTATTGGGTAAGTAAGGTTATTAGGCAGGCCCATGCTAAGCAGCATCCATGAGAGCTGCTTTGACCTTGTCGTTGAAAACACAGATTCGATTGAACGAGCCTCATTCCGCCGAAGTTTCGTCGGCAAAAGGCAAAAGAGAGTTCGAGTTTTGTTAGCAGATGCTTTTGCTGTTTTCGGAGCCTAAGATTGCAGAGGCTGCGGCATGGCGAAGTCTGCAGAAGACTTGTCTTGAGTTTGCAAGAGTGTATCATGTGAAGTGAGGACCAATGGAATCCTGAAAGCGACAGTGAAGTTAAGCTCTATAGCGCATAGAGACAGGACAGTTTGCCCGTTCTCCTCTCACTATGCTCATTCTGGGTGTTCCATTGCGATCGGGCGAGAGTGCACCACCTCCACCGAAAAAATATGTTTGACTCTTGGTGTCCGTGAGGCCACAGGTACCACTGACTCGTTGTGGGCCGTGGCAGAGATGTGCAAGGAATCGCCGATGCTGCAGGCAGGAGCGGTGTGGTGTTCACATAGTTTGGTCCGGTGGGTGTCCGACGCCGTATGCACGCTGACCCCAATCCAAGACCTGCTCATCTGCAACGCATCATGGAACTTTATTGCAAAGGCCCACAATAAACGACCGCGAGTTTAAGAATCCGAGCTGCGATGGAGACTTGGAGCTTGCCTGAAACACAAACTAACCCAGCAGAGCATCTTGTGCTTCGATGGTTCAGGGTCATGTAAGGGGGCCTAAATAATTACCTAAAGCTATCTTTTCGGTGTTCCTGATTATAAGTATAGTAATTATAATGGGCCCCAATACCCTACTCTAATTAATATTTAGTCCCCTATGGTTACGTCCTCCTGAAAGACTGAAGGACCCTATAGTAACACCATGGTATGCCTCAAGCCCTTCAGGGCTCCCGGTATCCTTCCAAACCAGTCGATTCCTCGTCATGGTGAGGCCCCTACTATGGCGCGACGCCAACTTTCTACACCGGGAGACCTTGAATCCTAAACCATAGATAAACCCTCAAAACCCTGGACCCTTACATAAACCCTCTTTTCTATGTGGAGCCTTGCCTGCCGTGTGCGCGTGTGAGCGTCGAAACCCTGTTTTCTGGACTACTCCCAACTAGCGCAGTCTCCGCAGACCCCGAACCACATGCCTCGCCTGGATTGTCCGAGTCCCTAAGCCCCAGACTCCCTGGACCCTTAAACCCTATACCTGTAGTCTCCATTGTAGTTCCTTTATTTGGTTTAACCAGTTATATATTAAGGATCCTATACTATAAGTCAACCCAGAAAGGAACTACATGGGAGACTATAGGTAAGCCCCCAGTTTTACAGGGAGTGCTTCCTGTGCTGGTGGTGCGACTGGCGAAGACCGCTCCCCAGCTCACGCCGGAGGCGAGGTAATCTTGCGCGCACTTGTTTTTTTTGTAGAAAGCCCATAGGTTTTTAGGCTTTTTGAAAAACGAAGGTTGTAGAACTAGAGTAACTAATGGTCTTGCCTGGGGTTCCTTATTATGGCTATGGTGTCATCGACGCCAAACCGAAGCCCTATTTTAGTGAATCTGGTCCCATGCGAATCCCTAGCACAAGTCTGATGCAAAATGTTTGCTTACGTCAAAGGGGAAAAGGAGGGAGGACCCTTACCCTATAATGGGCTATATGATGGGTATATAATAGCTATATTAAGGGTATAAAAACCTAGGGGTCCTTATTAAGGGTCCCTCCTTTTACCCTTGGATTACGGTGAAAGATTCGGGTCCGCATGACCGGTTCGAGTCGGCACGTCGTTTTCGTGCTCTCAATCGACTGCAGTAAGGGCCACCATCCTAAGCCTAAGTGCCGGCCCTGAGGTAGTCCCTTCCCCTAACATTGCCCATAGGCCCCACAGTAGTTCCTTTTTGGGATTACATTATGGGATTATAAGTATGAACCCCGAAAAGGAACTACTATGAGGCCTATGGGTAAAGCCCTCCTAGTTTTCAAAGACTCTGGGCTTCGAATCTTTGCGGTTTCGGGCCCACAATTGAAAAGTAATGGTTTAGGGGTTAGGGTTTAGGGGTTTAGGGTTTGTGCTGAAAAAGGGCTTAGGGAACATTAATGGGGAGCTAGGGTTGGATGAGGTTTAGTAGAGCCCAAGACTACACTAGTGCTAAACCGATTACAAGGCTTGTAAGGGCTTTAGGGTTTTCGGGTTTAGGGCTTTAGGGATTTAAGGCTTCAAGCTGCAGGCTCAGGGCTTCAGTCAGTGTTTAGGGCCTAATTAAAGGCTCAGGGTGGTAGGGTATCTCTTTCAGCAGTTAGTCCACCTATCTGACCCACACCCAGCCCCCTAGTATTGACACTCGGCGCTGGAGTTCAGGTTCTTAGATTGGGGAGTGGGGAGGGGGGCCGGGGCAGGGATTCTAACAACAATGTGCATAATATTGGGAATGTTCACAATGTTGTTTTTCTCAACATTAAAACTGCATAAATCTAGCCCAGCCCCTGAAGCCAGGAAACACTTAGCAATCTTTGGTCCATCGGGGCACTTCGAGCGCAGTTCAAGGCGGGTGACAGGGAGAAGGGGGGCGAGAACAGTTTGTTGTTGCTGAGTTTAAGGTGAAGCGCAGTGTCAGTGGTATGGGTTCAGAGTTGGAGGTGCAGAGTATGATGCTGGCTTTAGATCTGGCATCAGCAGCAGTCAAAGCATGCGTGCTGCAGTGCAGACACCTGCAGCTGCAACTATGCAAGAGTTTAGGAGAACCCGAGAATCTCGATCATGGTGTCCATTAAAGCTATGGCAGTACGGAAAAGCCGATGCTGAAGAAGCTGGTCAGTCATGAAAGCTACCATCGATTGCAGCACGCATGTCAATGTGTCAGCCACCTCCATAGGCTTACGATGAGCTTTAGGGTCATCGTCATCATTCAAATTTGCAGCCCTCTTATTCTTCATCGTGGAGCATCCCCGCATCTCTACTTTCGTATTATGATCGGTGAATACTGCAATGGTAACAGTATAGTGCACTTAACTTGCTCTCAGTACCACTGCCGGCTTCGTCGCACCGAAGGACCTTCAGATCAACATGGCTCCGCTTGTTGCCTTTCTTGGCAACAAGCTTTCGAAGGCCGGGCAAAACATGACCAGCAGGTCTTTGAGGGGATGGAATTCTTTTCCGGAGGCAAAAGGGGGATGTGCGAGGGGGTTTCCGGTAATGGGGAACTATGAGGGTGCCGCCACAAGCGTTGCAGTCTCCCCAGCATGTGTCGATCTTCGGATTAAGTTATGGGCCTGCGCGAGAGAGGAAGCGACGAAACAGGTTCCAGAGATAAGGTTTTCAAGTTGAAGCTTCGATGGCACTGCTTACCTTTGGTTAGTAGGGAATGGAAGAATGGAAGCAATAGTAGTTATAATTGTACCCCATGCCTCCATTCCCTACTAACCGAAGGTAAGAGTAAGGGAGGCTCAACTCCGGGAGATCCACGAAAAACGGGTCACCTCGAGCCGCACATCGAAATCTCAAAAAAACACGGGGCCTCCGTGTCATTCTTGCGAGAGTCGCACCCTATATCTTAGAGTCGGGCCCGCTTGGCGCGAGGAGAGCCTGGACGAGATTCCGACACAGGCACTCAGGGGCCGCCATTGTCAGAGAGGGAGGTTTATGAGAGGTCCGTCAAAGTCAGCTCAAAAGCCAATTGCCAATTCTATAGTCATTCAAGCTCCTCTCTGGCACGGCTTTAAAAGTTGGCACACTACCTGATCCCACGCGCTGTGGGCGGTGTTCCCAAAATACCCATCACATCCTACCGGCTGTCACGCCTTACTTGCGGCAGAATCGTGTATCATCAGGCCAGGGCTGGTTTTGTGACCTACCCATACTGTAGCCCCCGTAGTAGTTCCTTTTGTAGATTACCTTATAGGATTCTAAAGGAACTACTATGGGGCCTATGGGTAAGTACGTGTAGCTTGCCAGTTCGGGGCTTTGCAAGATCTAAGGACGAGAGTTCACCAGTTTTAAGATGACGGCTTGGACTTTCAGGATTTGGGTTCGGCACGCTTGCGCGAGGTTGCCGAGATTCGGGTTCTTGCGGCTTTCTCTGTCCAGAGTTTCGCGTTCAGACGGTTAGGTTGAACTAGGGCTTGGGTTTAGGGCTTTGTTCGACCTGTCAAGCATGAGGATCAACGCGCATAATTAAAGCGCCGGCGAGTTGTGTCGGTTCCTCGTTCCATGCATGATTTCCCCCCGTCAAGTCTCTCACCCACTGGGCTGCTAGGTCTTTTTTTGGCTTGGACAGGTTTGCAGTCTGAGAGCCAATATGTGTTCCTTCCGCGACATATCACCCGCGCCTCCTTGCTCCAAGCGTCCAGATGGTTCAGGTTTTCTTATCGGTTGTATTCCCTCACAAGGACACCCAAGGAGACCCGAACATTATTAAGTAGGGGTCGGAATGGCGAGAAAAGGCGTGGAATATGTACAGCATCGTTTCCCGTTAAAGCCCGTGCAGAATCACGTGGACTATACTCTATATATATATATATATATATATGTATATGGATCCCCAAAGCTATGAAGGCACTTAAAATTGAAAGTTCAGCTTCCGCGAAGCAATGGCAATTACTGTGACCGTTTGCCTTCTCAGCGGCGAGGCCGCGTCTGCTTCTCACCAAGAGCTGGTAGACGTTGGGTATGCCCACACTCTGTAGCAGTTGGATAGTATGCATAGTCTATAACTGGACAGCACTTCTTATGACCCCGAATGTGCATTGTTACAGGGTGGGTCACTACCCTAGGTAGACGTTTGAATTCTGTTCAGGGTGAATAGTCGCGTGCTTTAGGGTTGAGAGTTTGGGATTTTATAGTTTGGGGCTTCAGGGTTTTGGGGTTTTGGGTTGCTTTCTGCTCCAAAGCGGCAGTCTTTTGTTTCAACCCAGGGTATGGAGATACATTAATGCTGCTTTGGAACAACAGAAGGCTTTCGACTGTTAAAGAAATCACGCGCAAGACCGCAGGTGCAAAGCGATCGAAATCAAAGACTTGCCTCAATAAGCTGCAATGAGAGTACATTAACAAAGCAAGTCTAAGTCTAGGTGTCAAGATATTACTAGCTGGATGCTCCCCGAATCCTAAACCTCAAACCGCCGAGTGGAATATCGGAGACGGGAAGGTGCTTCCAACCCTTACTTGCATCCAGATCCTAAATGCCCCCTAAGTCCTAAACCTAGGTCCAAAACCCTACTAAACCCAAAACCCATCCGATGCAATGCGGGCTTCGCCCCTGCCAAGCAGGAGGGAAAAAATCCCGAAACCCTAACCCCTAAACTGGGTTGTGCTTTGGGATCTTTTTTAATTCCCCCTACTATTTTGTAGAGAACCAGAATCGTAAATAATTTTGAAAAGGGGCTTAAAGGACAACTCAGAAAACCTAAGCCCTGAGCCCAGGTATCCTTGGATCCTAGTCGCTCGGTGGAGACTCTCCGGGCCAAAGCGTCGCAGGCTCTCGGGCGGAGTGTCGGCAAGCTGGTGTCTTCTGGAGGACCGAGCTTCTGAAAGGGGTCTTTGGAGGGTTGAGGGGTGAGAGGATCGAAAGGTTTAGAGTTTAGGGGTTTGAGGAAGGCTCTGCCAGAGAGCTTCGCTGCCGGCATACACTCCAAGTCCGTGCTTAAAAAAGGGGTCAGATTTGGAGGGTTTGGGGTTATCAGGTTTTGTTGTCTTCGTTTGGTTATCCGGGATAGCATGGGGCAGTTGCATGGCACGTACCGTGAGGGTTTCTAGTCTCCCAAGCCACTAAAATCGAAACAGCTTGAACCCTCAAGTGGCCCGAAGCCAGAAACCCGAAAATGGCCGTAGGACGCCCTAGACCTAAACCCCAAACCCCACAAAACGCGCGAGGTAGCTTCCTTCGAGGGCGGGGCAGCTTGGCAGATGCCGGTGTGCAAGATGGCGATACCATCACAGTGGTCACGCAGAAGGTGGCGTTGCGGGCTACGGACGCTCTGGAAGTTTAATTAGGGTTTAGGACCTTAGGAGTTTAGGGGTTTAGGTTTTGGGAAGTCTAGTGATGTTTGGTTGGGAAGGCTTCTGCCGGATCTCGTCGCTCCCTGGGTCTCTTTGTTCTCTCTCCTTTATAAACTGCTGCCGGCCAAACCTCAGCCTCCAGAAAGCAAGGACTTCTTTGTCAAAGGCCTCTTGAAGAATGGGATTTGGGAAGTGGTGCAAGGCTATCGCCCGCTGTCCCCGTAAGCACAGAATGAAGCTGAGGGTCCCGACTAAAAGGGCCCGCCACTACCGCTCTGCTACTGTACTATCACTGTACTACTGCATTACTGCACGACTACTACTACTGCTGTACCACTACCGTACTATGCTGTACTGCTACTATCCCCCGAACCCCAATTGATGCTAGTAAGTACCTTCGCATGTCACGGTCGCATGCAAGCCTTGTCTTTTACCTGAATCCGTGCCTGCCTCGTCTTGATCGGATTCCGGCTTCACGCGTTACTTTGAACCGCAAGGACTCGAGGGCCTTGATAGCAGGGGATAGGCTTTTTGATCAGGTTACATATAGCTTTGCCTGAACTTACGTGTGTATGTATAAGAAAGAATATTCCTGTCTTTCATGTTTCCCGAACGAAGCCGTGGGAGCAAGGAAAGTGCTTTCGCCTTCATCCGCGCAGATGGCTCGGTTGTCACTTGGGGAGATCAATGGGAAGGTGGCGATTGCAGCGATGTCCAGGACCAAGGCTTTTGGGTTTTTAGGGTTTAGGGTTTAGGCTTTAGGGTTTAAGGGTTTAGGGTTTGTTGTGAGTGTGAGTTGACGACTTTGTGCTCGGAAGTTAATGAACCGAGAGCCAATGCGCTCGACCCCTCAATCTAGGTTCACCCCCAAACCGAGTGCGAGTGCTAAAAAAGGACTTAGGGTTTAAGGGTTTACCTGGACCCTAAAAAACCTACCATTTGGGTTCCCTATTTTGATTTCCTTGTATGTCCTGAAACAGGTAGGTTACTTGGGGATAAGACAGGGTTTCGGCCTCAGGATTTGGAGTTTGGGGAAGAGGGTTTAGGGAATACGATCCAGGACCAACTGCACGATGTGCAGTCAATCCAAGCCACCGCAGCCGCCTTCGCGGCCCTTTGTGCCGATGGAAGAGTCGTATCTCAAAGTGAACTTTGCAAAGTTCCTTTTTCTTTCTCTAAGTTGTCCTTTGCTCCCTGATCCTGGGTCGGAGCAACTTCTCTTCTAGTCTAAACAGTTTAAACCCTATTCAAACTCATTAAGGGCCCTACACTAGTTGAAGTGGACCCTGATTGGAGGTCAGTTGGGGCAACCCAGAATTCGGCGGCGACAGCTCTACGGTCCAGTGGCGCCTCGTCGACGTGAGCCAAATTCAATCAACGAGTGGTGCCTTTGCCGCTCTTCGGCCACTCGTCACAGGATTTCGGGCTTTGGCTTTGTCGTTTAGCAGCAAGTTGTCACTGGAGCCAGGTGTTTCCGGGAACCTGTTATGAGGCAGGACGGGTACCATTTGATGTGGTGTTACCTAAGCCCTCCCGGACCCCAATGCCCAACGCTAATACTCAGGCCAGCATGGCACCTTGACAATATCTTGCTTCAAAACTCATGAGAAATCGTGCATGTAGCTTGAGCTGTTCTTCATCAGAGGTTTCTTGTATCAGCCCAAACTGCAAGTCCTTGACCCGTTGTAACGACCGCAAAGAACCCTACACCGTAGAGGCCTGTTGGAACCCGGACCAAACCCGCAGACTGTACTGAAGCCTTATATGGTACCCTTCTATAACCTTTAGGCCCCAGACTCCAAACTTCAAAAGCAAGTGGAGGCTCAGGGGATAAGTTCATATGAATTGGTAAGTTCTTTCCGAACTATCTAAACAAACATCTCCGTTTTTATTACCTTTAGGATTCTCTCCGCACCCAGGGCTTCTTCACACGTATCCCGCAAAATACCCTAGTTTTCAAAGCAAACCCTACCCATAGGCACCAAAGTAGTTCCTTTTTGGGGTTTATATTTAGAATTTTATGAGGTAGTTCCAAAAAGGAACTACTATGGGGCCTCTGGGTCAGCCTAAACCCTAAAGCCCCAGGCAAGACGGCACCGTAGAGACCTGGGGGATGCCTCATCTTGGTGGCAACTGCGACCTCGTCTACGGGAAGCTGCAAAATGTCCGGCAGATCCAGGCGGTTTAGGGTTTAGGGAGTTTCAATAAAGTGGTTTCTATAACCTTTCTAGACAGGTTCGTAGAAGGATCGCTATCAGGAACTGTAAAGCTTCAGGCTGGAAGGGTACCGTGAACCTGACGCCATAAGCCTTGTAGGTTCAAGATTCGAAAAGCCCAGCCCCAACATGCTACGTGCACACGGCGCAAATCAATGAGTGGCAGTGGAATCTTCGGTGCTCGATCTCGACGTAGGTTACTGTATGGAAGTAGTAGCACAACCGTTACATAGTATGGTTTGGGCCCTGGATCTTAGACATTCTTAAACAATTATGAACCGTGAGGACCCAAGACCCCAACCTACACCAGGCATTTAGTAGGTGCTGCAGTTTGTATGTACTTGCGCAATGAATCCGAAGTCATCGTGCCACAACGAAACTTTGTGACCACAACAAACTTTGTGACCCTGGAATCCTGGAACTACGAAGCACAACCTGTAAAGCCTTTTGCGGCCGTATGAATGCGCTTGGAGCCCCAGGTAGCCTTCACCCAAACCCGAAACTCTGTGTCATCTGCAGCGAGAGCCAAAAAAACTCAAAGCCTGTCCAGGCCAACGATGCAGCGTTCGCTGCTCTCCGAGCAGATGGCTCCGTGGTCACCTGGGGCGCCGACGAGGAGGGCGGCAACAGCCAAGAGGCCGTATAGTTTCTATGGACTTGCTACAGGGCTTGAGGCCTCTAAGTCTTTAGGGCTGGAGGATGGCTTAGGGTTTGGAGGCCACCGCGCGACAGTGACATGGGTTGTTCCCAGGTGCCCCTTTGGGGGTTCCTTGCTGAGTTGTTGTAGAAGATAATCTGTTTGAGAGAGGGCAACACGCGTTGTCCTGCGGCATGTGCTGCACCGCTTGAGTTCCTACGATAAGCGTACCGGGGGCCTTTTGTGCGGAAACCCTCCGACAGTGCACAGCAAGATAGGGCTGCACTGTTTGGGCTGAGGTTTCCGATGGTGGCCTTGGGCCGTAGAGACTCTGAGTGTTGGGACTTCTAGCCGTTCCGAAGCGCCGCGCCATGGCCGAGCCCTCAACCCTGACTCACCCCTGAACCTTACACCCTAAACTTGGTCGTAAACCTTGTAGAGAGTTTGAATATGTTCATCAGATCCTCTTATATCAATGACATGTAGCCGATAAAACACTCAGAGCCAATATGTAAAGGAAAACCTTCAAAATAACTGAATAAAAATTAAGTTAAACTATGAAGGCCCCATATTTGACAAGAAACCTAGTCCGCAGGTGCAGCAATACCTCCACGGCGTGCGGTGCATCCAGAAGCTCGGGTCAGAAGAGGTTTCTGCGTAAGGCTCCATTTGCCATTTGTGCCTTCACCAGGGGACATGAATTGTACTGCTGTTGCTGGGGGTCGGCGGGGTGGTGTTGTTTGGACTTCCGGAAGATGAGACCATGCAAAATTTACAATTCAGGCACCGCTGTCTCTGCTTCGTTGATGCTGTGACCCTCAGACACGGGCAACCTTCAAGCACCGGCCGGGGGGGATTGCCATTGCTGACTGATGAAGGGCGGTGGAAGCTTTAGAGTCTCAGAGTCCTTACCCATAGGCCGCATGGTAGTTTCTTTCTGGGGCTAATAATGTAGAAATTCTGTATGGTCATCCCAAAAAGGAACTACTATGGGGCCTGTGGGTAAGGTATCCTTACTGTGCCTGGTGGTTGTGCTAGTAACAGGGGAGTGAAAACCGAAAGTTCGTTCTGGCAATCGGGTTCTGAAGCTTTTGAGTTTTGCACAAGCCATGGCCTTCAATGACTTCAACTCTGATCGACCCCTTATTGGACCCAAGTCTGAGGACTACGGCCCTTAAAGTAGGGTTTAGGAAAGTTTCGGACATTTTCGCGGAGAGTGAGGAGAGGCTTCCCGGGCTTCACCGCCATCAAAGAACATGGCCAGGCAGGTTTTGGTTTGGTGTTCACGGGGGCACTCCAATTCTGTCAGCTGCGGTCATGTTTTAGGGTTTGGGTTCGTTTCAGGGGAGTGGGCCAGGCAAAACCTCAACGCCTTTTTTTGTGGAGCTGAGCTAGCAGATGGCGTCTCAGAGTCATGTCCTTCGTGGTATGAGGCTCACCCATGATCGCGCCCTTCTGACTGCTGAAAGGTCTCAAGCCCGAATGGCCGAACAGCTACAAACGCGAAAGCACTTTGCCAACGTCCGCCACAAGCACAGACCGGGAGTGCTAGGTCTAGAATCTATAGAGTTCAGTGCTCGGACTCTTACAAACCTAACCCCCGACGTCTGGAACCCGATCCTAAATCCTGAACTGAAAACCGGCAGGGGAAGTGAGGTTGCAGAGCTAGGCCGCTAATGTTCCGGATGCATTGAACAAGTAAGAATTGCTTTCGATCGCTGACAGAGTTATAATCCATGGTATAGTCGACTCCCAAAGCCCTATGCTGATTGTCAAGGACCCTGTATTGGAGCAAGTGTCACTGTGCAGGTGGTGTCCTGGGGCTTCATCGATCCTGATGTGCCTTGCTCGAGAAAGCAGGTCTATCAACATGGGTCCAAGCCTTAAGCCCGAAAACCTTTCCCTGATGCTAGAACCGGCTGAGCATGGCTTGTGACAGCTGCCGAAGGAATTTCAGGTTTACATCGGGTTCGGGGTTGCGGGTCTACTGGCTGCACGCTTGCTGCCACGGGCACTTCTGAAGCAAGACACTTCTCACGCTGAGATGTGCCACCCGAAGCTGCGAAGCCGTCGCAGAAATCTCCAAGGTAGGTGTCAAACGACCCAATCCTAACAAACCGCACCTGGGATTGTGGGGTTCTCGCTTTCGCTTAGTATGAATGCTTTATGATTTTGCAGTTCCGGCTACAGTAGGGTGGGGGATTGGTTTTGGGGTAGGGGTCTGTGCGAAGCGACAGTTTCGATGATGATGCAAGGTGCACCTCCCCGGGCTGGACCAGGCAGAAGGCATCTACAGAACCGGACTCTCCGATGTCAAGGAGCAACCGTGGGATTCCTGATAATTCTCTGTGTTACTTATTGGGGGCTCTACGTTTGTAAAGTGTACACCCGGTGGTCTATTGACACTAATAGGGGCCGTCATAATTAGAATAGGGTTTTGGGCCCCATTATCGTCTAATTGTAACGAGGAACCCCAACAGGCGCTATATTATTGTCGTTGTGCTGGACGCAAGGGGCTTATTCAGTTACAGGAAGGTCGGCTGCAGAACTCCTAATTCAAAGCCTTAATCAAACTGTACTCGGGTTCTCCTTACGGTAGGGTTCCTTAGTTCTGCGATCCGTCAGCAAAGGAATTCGGAGACCTGGGCGGTGCTTGTAGTGATTCTGTCCGGAGGGAGTTGACAGTTGATCTGCCTTTCTCAGGTTGGCTATGTCAATGCGAGTCCGAGGTTTGGCTTGCATGCAACATCTTCCACCTTCGCTTTCCATTCAAGCTGCCCTAAACCCTAAAACCCTAAACCCTAAAACCCTAAACTCCAAAAGTTTACTATGCCCCACACGCGCACACAGCCCCAAGCCCTGGCAGTTAAGCCAACGTACGTTTATGGCCCCAACGATAGAGACTTTGTGCTCAACACTTGTATAGGTTCGAGCGCGCCGCCCTGCCATCATTCTACAGTAAACTTTTCGAAGAATATCGGCATGTTCTCCAAGGGTCAGCTGCGATGTGTTTCCGAAGGGAAGCCGCATCCCGACGGCAGATTTCGTTGGGTATTCAGACTTCGTTGGGTATCGACAACTAGAAGCATACCTTGGAACAATCGCCGTTCGCAGGAGATGCGAATGATGGGTGACACGTGGGCCGCGGTTGGCTCCGATGAGCGCATCAAGACTTGGGGATACCTGGAGCAGCACATAGACTTTGGCACCGCAAAGTTCACAACAGTAGCTCTAACGTGTTTTTAGCTGCGTCGACCAAGTTAGCCTTTCTAGGCCCGTCCCACAGGGCCACGTGCTGAGGGCTTATTCGAAGGTCCATCGCAGGGCAGACAAAATCCGAGCATCGGATGTGGCGATATTTATAGCTGCCCGCGAGCAGTTGTACATACTTGAAACTGATTTGCGAGTCTACTGCTGCCGACTCTCCACAACTTTCAGACAATACTGAGTGACTTCACCGCGTGTCCGTAAAATACGCTCGTGACCATCTGTGGGGATCACAAGAGTCGCACTACTTGCTGTCACGACGGCGACAGCGACCATCTGCAGCACCATCACTGCCACCGGCCTTACAGTTGTTTTGTACTTGTGATAGCTTCCTTCCCTCTTCCCATCTTAGAATGCACCCGAAGCCCTCACATCGAGCACCTTCAAATCCGAGGATACACCGGTGACCGGAAGAAGCAGCATCAACTGCATGCGATGCGGGGTGTGAAGCGCATCATTCACAACGAAAGCAACGCATGGGCTGCCATCACCAACGAAGCAGTGGCTGCAGAAGGGAGAGAGGTTCGGATGGTTTAGATCGATATCATCGGCAGCCGAAGACTCGAACCTTCATCCTCGACGACAATCAGCGTGTTCCTGCCCTGTTTAGAGGTGTAGCAGTGGAATCATTGATTACACCGCCTCCTATCTGTACTGTAAGCAGCTGTCGGGTTTGGGAACCCTCGATTTCCAGCCTTGATGGCGGGTTTCCGGTTGATTCATATAGGCAAGCACCCTTCATCTTTGCACGTTGGCTACGGAACCACTTGAGAAGCTAAAGGGGCCTCCAAGCATATTTCCGCGTTGCCAGGGGCTTCGTGCCGTGATGCCAAGCACCCAAATGCTGAATTGCTAAGGTTTCCTTGAGTCATCATCACCCCACGTTCCGAATTCTTAAACTCCGCAAAGTGTCCTCGGCTTGGAGTCCCCAGCCCGATTCGTGCATCCCACGGACCTTGCGGTTTAGTGCCTGGTATTTTGGGACTGAGAGAAGGCTCATCCAACATCTCTGGACCCTTGTTAGTTCGGTTCTGGACCCTCCATTCTCGGACCCTTGTGCAGCGCTTTAACCCTAGAGCTTCAACTGTAAACCCGCAAAAATTCCTAAAGAACCCGAAACTTTAGGAACTTAGGACGGCTCGGTCGCCACCTGGGGTGAGCCCTGCTCTGGCGGAGACAGCCGATCAGTGAAGAGGCGTCTGAAGCCTGGGCCCATTTCAGAGGGCTATAGGGTTTAGGGCGTATTTTTTGATGGTTTAGGGCTGTTTTTTTGGATTTAGGATTTATTTTTGGTGGTTTAGAACTTTTTTTTGTGGTTTAGGGCTTATTTTTTTGGTTTAGGGCATATTTTTCAGGGTTTATGGATGTTTAGGGGTTTGGGGTTTAGGGCTTATTTTTTGGGGTTTAGGGTTTAGGGTAGGGTTCACGGTTTAGGATTCGGGATCAGTTACATCACAGTTACATATTTCTTTCTATCTAGACATGGATGCATGTGCATACCTATTGTGGACATCGTTTTGAAGATTGCCATAGGTGAGTCGCCTCCGTATGTAGGACAAATGGGTGTTAGCACACATGAAAATGTTCCGGGCAGCTGCGTGCAAACAAGTATGTATGTATGTGTATATATATATGTACGTATTTAAGTATGTGTTTAATTACTTGGTTAACCTGATGTGGTTATGCATGTGTTTTATTTGTTCATTAAGTTGATATCTTGTTGTGCATTTATTCGTTAGTCTACGTATGTAAACATGTGTTGCAATCGCCCCAGGGAGTCTTCAGCAGCAGCCCAGAGAGCGGGAGGTCAGCCTGAAGCCTGTAGGGTTTACATGTAGGGATGTAGGGTTTGGGGTTTACTTTTATGTTGGTTGAGGTTGAGGTTTTCTTAGATGCAACTATGTTTGTTGTTCCAAGTGCCAGTTATTTATAACCTATAAGCTTGAAGCTCAAGGTCTCTAGCCTTCCGAGGAAGAAGGTGGAGCACATCCAGGCATCCGGCAGCGCTTTTGCCGCGATCCGCTCGGATGGTGGCGTGGTGACCTGGGGAGTCCAAGACCAAGGCGGTTTTGGTCACAGCTCGCTTTTAGGATCTGGTTCAGAGATGTAGGGGGTTCAGGGTTTTAGGGTTTCAGAAGGCTTACTCACTAAGTCATTGTGGTCAAGTGTTCGTCCTGGCGGAGTCGCAGCAGGCCAGTTGCAAAAGGGTTTCAGAAGGGGCTAGGGTTTTGACCTCATATTCAGAAGCTTTGACTTTCTGGAGCGGGGTGGTTTCTGTTCTATTTGGCCCGGGTGGTTTGGTTCCTGGGTTCCCAGCTCAAGGGTGATTGAGTCGGTGCTGCTCTAAGTTGGCTGTGCGGTTTCCTGCTTGTTTCGATCGTTTCAAAGCACCTATTGAGGTAACTTGCTGCTGTGACATATTTGGGTTGCTATGGCTTGTGCCTGATAAACCCTTAAACAGCCCTATACATGCTACATGCTCTGTAAACCAACACACTCCGAAGCTTCACCGAGTTCGTCAAGCGGCAAGAGACAAGGTCCATTCACGCCAAACGGCTGATGTTTCCTTGCCTGAAATTAGAGCTTATAATGTGCTTTAGTATGAAAATATACTGAAACCTACTATAACAACGTATGTATACATATATATATATATATAATGCAGAGATAGTCGTATACTACAGTTCCGTACTCTTCAACGGCCTCCTTTCTGTTGAGATGATGTGACCATGAATGGTGCTACTACTCTCCTCGTTGTTGTAGGATGCATGCCGTTGTATAGTCTTGCGCCGTTTGCTTACAAGCCTTCGGGCTTCGCAGCCTTATCTGGCTGGGGGAGTTGAACCCTAAACCCTAAACCCCAGGCCCTAAACCCCAAGCCCTAAACCCTAAACCCTAAACCCCTAAACCCCAAGCCCTAAACCCTAAACCCCAAGCCCTAAACCCCAAAACCCCACCCTTAGTTATTGCAGGTGGCAACAGCCAGGCCGTCCGAAAGTGTCTGAAGAACGTGAAGGAGATCCAGGCCTAGTCACGGCCTTCTGCACTTGAGGTGTAATTACTATACGTAGACTATACAGGCAGCTGAATAACTACCTATACTATTTTGGGAGTTCCCTTTTGTGATTATTGTATAATGGGTCCCCCTAGACTATAGGGGCCTGAACAATTACCGATACTATTTTGGGGGTTCCTGATTCTAAGTATAGTCTAATGGCCGCAAAAGCCCTATTCTAACTAGTAAAGCCCCTATATTACCTTTGGGGTTCAGGCTCCGGCACCCAGACATCGAGAGTCCGGGTTCTAGAAACTTGTTACATCAGCGGCGCACCCTTCAGTTTAAGTTGGAGTTGTTTCCAAAAATAGGGGGCCCTAATATAGCAACCTAAATAGTAGGATCCTTATTATAAGGACCCCAAAATAAGGTTGCAGCTTTGTGGGACGCGATCAGGCATCCTGCGCGGCTTTCGCTGCGCTGCGTGCGGATGGGACGGTCGTCGCCTGGGGCAAGAACCTCTGGCCTTTTACTTAGAGCTGTTTTCCAATGTGACGTTGCCTGTAAGGTCTGTTGTTACCAGGAGCCCTTGTGCTTTGGCTCACGTGAATACTGATTTCGTAGTGCCAGGAGCCTGCAGGGAAAGATGCCCCCTTCGCAAGAAGCATTTCGAATCCCTGAGGCGTTGGAACAAGTTCTAGCACGTAATCTGCTCCGAGATTGTTGAGAGCTTGGGATTTCAAGTTCAGGGTTTGGGGTTTGAAGCTTGGCTGTAGGGATTCAGGGCCTAGTGCACTTCCGTCCCTGGGGTTTGGGATTAGCATATGACTGTCGGGATCTAATGTCCTGCACCCACACATTGCCGAGATTTTGACTTGTTCATCTCTGAGAACTCCAACCCTGAACCCGGCGCCCGGGAAGATGACAATGAGCCAGATCGCTTCAAGTTAGAACAAGGCTGAGGATTCCGGGTTTTGATGTTTTCGAGTTTTTGGACTGTAGAGGTAATATAGTTGACGAATTCAGTGCCAGGGCTCAGGGTCTTGGTGACATTGAGCCGAAGCATGGTAGAAGCCAGAAAGTTGGAACATTGGTATCCTGATGCCCCTAAAGTACAGCATAAGGGATCCTAGCACTAATCCTCCTAAACCCATGTTCCGACTTTCTGGCTTCTACTGTAAGTCTGGTCTGTCCGCCGAGGAAGAACCATGGTGGAGACTGCTCTGCTGTCCAGGAACAGCTCCACGACGTCACCTGCATTCAGGCTCGCCGACCTTGAAGCGTCGAACTGAAGACGCTGCAGAAAAATCTAGAAGAATCCAGACCGTAAGCCCTAAACCCCCAGATCCCAGAACGTAGTGTTTTCTTGGATACCCTCTATTTTATGGCTAGGCAGAAGAAGTGTTGCATGCTACGGTCTAGCTACGCCATACCCATTGGCTCCATGGTCGTTCCATTTTGGGAGTACCTTATATAAGATTCTATATATGAACCCCGCAAAGGAACTACTATGGAGCCTCTGGGTATACCCTACTAGCGCTCCTACAAGTCCTACCGGCTAAAGAATTTTCAGCAACTGTTGGCTTCGCGCCGTAGTGAAAAGCTCAGAATGTCTGCTGGGACTTCGAAATGGGGTTCCTTGTTATAGTTATAAGTTATAGTATAATGGGCCTCAAAACCCTATTAAGATTATGGATCTCGAATGTTGCGACCTCTCCTCACTTGTCTGATTATCCTCACAGCAGCAGGGACATCAAGAGCAACCTGATCTGCAGGGTAGCCAAGGAGGAAGACCTGAAAACGCCGGGGGGGGGGGGGGGGGAAATATGGTGGCCTTAGTAATGACCAATACTATATTGCGGCCTCCTGATTATATTGATGGTATTTTGGGCGTCAAAACCCTATTCTATTGATTTCTACTTATTAAGGCCCCTACATGAGTTTCCATGCCACTTCAGCAAGACCGTCGAGGCACAATCATTTGAAACCGTACCTGTGCTCCAGTGTCACCAACTTGAGGCTTCCTTGGGTGCCTTTGCTGCTATCCGCACGGATGGCTCGGTGGTGACGTGGGGCCGGCCGGCATGTAAGAAGAGGTCACACGTGTGTCTTCTTTGGACTTGTGCTGGTCTTATGACCTTCTTTCCCCATTTTGTGCTGCTCCGAAAGTCTAATGTACCCCACAGCCCCATTCGAATCCTTAAGGCCCTGAATATATATATATATATATATGCATATACATAGGTTTGTTTTGACTGTAAAGGAGCCCAAAACCCCGATTCTACTCATTCAGGCCCCTATATTGCACCATTATTCCTGAGGGCCCAAAGCCTTATTCTACTTCGGAAGGCCTCTGTGTTCGACTTTCAACGAGCCCCAAACCCAATTCTGATTTATTAGGATTAGCTTATACTACCTTAGGAAGGTGTTTAGGGTTTAGGGCGAGAAGGCCCGCTGTTGAGGAGTGTACGCTGGCACACAATCCAAGCCCATGCTGAAAGGGTATTAGTGTTCTGGTTTAGGGTTTAGGGTTTAGGGGG
Organism: Symbiodinium sp. CCMP2592; assembly: GCA_905221615.1. Lineage (NCBI taxonomy): Eukaryota > Dinophyceae > Suessiales > Symbiodiniaceae > Symbiodinium > Symbiodinium sp. CCMP2592. The sequence goes on from CAJNDT010003179.1 coordinate 626,489, forward strand.
CCTAACTCATACAGCTCGAGTCCGCGCTCAAACAAAAAGGGGTTTAGGGTTTGGTTTTGGTTTAGGGTTTAGGGTTAGTTAGGTCCCTACATTATACATGAGGTCCTCCATCCTTCGGCGGCAACAGCTCCCGCGTGAAAGAGCAGCTTGGAAGATCCCAGGCCCGGATGCACAAAGGGGGTCCGCCTTAAGGGTTCCTGGGTTCCCTTAAGGGTTCCTATAAGTGTAGCATAAGCATTCCTATGAGGGCACCATACGGGTTCCTATGAGGGTACCACAAGGGTTCCTAGAAGGGTAGCATAAGGGCTTTCTTTAAGGGGTTCCTTTAGGGGGAGATGGAGCTCTCTAGGGGTAGTTTAGGGTTACAGAGGTGGAGGGTTCAGGGGTTTAGGTGTTTTTTAGGACCTCGGCTGTGGGGCTTCGAGTGTGGAGTTTGGGGGTTTGGGGGGTGTAAGGTTTAGGAAGAAACCGGAGAGGTGAGCAAGCCGAGACAGGGTTCAGGGTTTAAATTTGGCGGTGTAAGGCCCACTGGGTGATTTGGGCCCCGGGTTTGGGTTGCAGGATCTCGAGTTCAATGCGTAGCGTGGCAGGGTTTTGCCTTTTGGATTCAATTTGTACAGCTTCGGCATTGGCAGTAGACTTAATTGTCTCACTGTAGAGCTGGGGTTTAGAGACCAGGTTGCCAGCTGATTTCACTGCCTTTGGATTGAGCGGCTTTTACCTCTGGCAGCGTGGATCTTGTTCAGCGAGTTCAATTACCGCGATTTTGTTGCCGGTGCAGATACCCATAGGCCCCATAGTAGTTCCTGTTGGGGGTTCATATTTAGACTTCTATATGGAAATTCCAAAAAGGAACTACTTTGGGGCCTATGGATAACCAGTTAGTTGGAGAATGATGATGACGTTGGTGATGTTCTGTTTATGACCATTGTCATATCAGCGGCCGGCCCCCGACATTTCACATGCAGAAAGCAAGATAGAAAGTGAGGCCTTGGCGCGATAGCTCTTCAACAACATCGCATGCAAGAGGTGTTCACAGGAGTAATTAGGCTCTTATGGCCCCCTAAGGCCTCCCCCAAGCCTCGACCCTCAATCTCCGCAGCGACGAAGCTCCCCGGGAGGCGGATGATGAAGCCGAAACGAGGGCCCGGGCGAAAGCTCGGGAGCTTGCTCGAGCCAAGGCCAAAGCCCGGGCCAAAGCGCGAGCCCGAGCTCGGCCCGCCATTGCGAAAGCCCAAGCCCAGCGCAAGGCCCAGGCGAAAGCCAAGGCCAAGGCCAAGGCGAAGCCCAAAGCGAAGGCCAAGGCTAAAGCAAAGGCCAAAGCGAAGGCCAAAGCAAAGGCGAAGGTCTTGAAGAAACCGTCCCAGAAGTAGCCTAGTCTGGAGTTGTTGCTGCAATGACTCGCTCTTGCAAATGTTAGGTTTGTGCGCCGAAATTGCCGCACAAACTCATGCTGCTCCTGTACAGCATCGGCCCACTGTTCCATTGCCTGCAGCCAGTCATGCGGCAGTCACCTGCTAGATGTCAACAGCGACATGATAGAGCGGTATGGGCGCATTGATGGCAACTTGCTTTTGTGGAGATTATTTGTGCGTACTTGCATGGCTGGCGGTAGTGCATTTGGCCCAATGCTGTGTGGGCCTGGGCTGTGAATTGTTTGCGGTAGTAGGAGTTTCAATGACTACCCAGGCAGTTCAAGCGCTGCAGCCGACCTTTCGACCTTTCGCAGAGTCAGAAAGACATGCTTCTAGTGCATAGCTAGAGTTGGCGATGCAAGTCAGCAACCCCTTTTTTCCTGTGGCCATTAGTCATTAAATTTGTTGATCCTTAGAGCCTTAGGTGTCGGCATCACCAAGCTTGATGCGAAGTTATGGTTCCGGAGACACCCTATAGGCCTCGAGCTTCACGCTATATTCCCTTGTTCTGGCTCCTCTAGTTTCTGTCCTACAAGGTTTTTTGGTTTCAAACTTGTACTCAAGTAGCTAATTCTGGAGTACACCGTAAACCCTCAGTGCTAACATCGAGCACGCCGCCCCCCGCGACTTCACAGGTGTTGGCGGATGGTCTTTGGTCCATGGCCGTCACCCGCACCCTGCCGAACCCGGTGCTCAAGGTGCAGAGGGTGCAACTAAATGTTTATGTTTAGGGTGCTTGATTTATAGACGACGGGTTCAAGGGTTCAGGTGCAAACAACGTTAGGCTGAAGCTTCAGGAAGACCCCAATCGCAAGTGTTTGTTTGCCTATAGATGACATGACAGCACTGCCAGAAAGGTTTGAGCTCAAACAGGCCCGGTTCCGTAACAGAGACTTGTTTAAATATGCAGATTGCTGCGCCCTGTGTTGGTAGCATCCAAGAAGGGGTCATTGAGATGTTTGTGATGTGCAGCTATATCTTCATGGACCAACGTGAAGATGAGAGCTCCACGAGTAGATGGTTGGTCATCACCGTCACCACCGCCCACAGCCACTAAAGCCACCCCCAGCACCACCAGCAAAGGCAGCAGCAGCAGCAGCAGCAGCAGCAGCCTCATCGCTGCTCGTATCATCATGATGATGAGGATGATGATGGTGATCATGGTGATCATGATCGTTATTATCATCACCAACATCATCACCATCATCATCATAATCGTCGTCTTCATCTGATTTGAGCGAAGAGCATCACCGGCAGCATCGTCAAAAGCAGCGCATCGTCCTTCACGTAAAACCCGAAAGCATGAGCCCGCAAGGGCCCGAAACACTACACCCCAACACCCTGAAGTCCTAAAGCCCTAAGGACCCCCAGTGTAAGTGTCAAACCGAACCCTTCACTCCTGAACCTTAAAAACAATCCTAACCGCGCGTGCCGCCAAGCAACAAAGAAGTCCTGCATGCTCCGAAATTAGGGGTACCTTACACTTTGAGGCCCTTATAATAAGGATCCAACTATTTAGGGTACTACAGTGAACCCCAGAAAGTTGGGACGTGGGTTTAGGAGGATTCGTGCTAGGATCCCTTATGCTTTACCTTAAGGGCATGAGGAGAGTCATGTTCCAACTTTCTGGCTTCTACTATATATTCGGGTCCCCTAGTTCCGGAAACTCCCACACCTTTGTGAAGGCCTTAGTTGGGAGGATGAAGGAAAGACTCGCTGAGTGCCCGGCCAGCGACTTCACAGCTCACAACACGCGCCTGGGACAAGAGGAGGAAGAAGGAAGGCTATTGGGATTTTCCCATAGGCCCCATAGTAGTTCCTTTTTGGGGTTCATATTTAGAATTCTATATGGAAAGCCCAAAAAGGAACTACGTTGGGGCCTATGGGTTAGTGGTTTGAGAGTTTGAGGCTTAGGCCTCTAGAACATAGGGTCTAACCCCAGGCACGAGAGCTCAGGTGTAGTGAGCCTTGGAAAGTTACGGCTCCTGCCGTCTTTGAAAATGTCTTCGCAGAAACTAACTTCCCGTCAAAATTCCCGCATGCGATGGCCCAGGTACTCCATGATCTACTCGATCGCGATGTTGCAGGCTCATCGATTTGGGCTGTGGGCTCGTGATTTCCAGCTGCTGGCAGGTGAAAACCCTGCACTGTCCCACGACCCACGCCACACCACACTCCATGGAGCCCCCAAAAACCCCTGAGGCCTCGAGGATTATCACGTCTTCATGTCTTCCACCCCTGAGTCCTCGCAGCTCTTCCTCAGCATACCAGCAACTGGACGATGGATGAAACCGCAGGGCAGAGCCTAGCATCTCGGTCACCCCAGCCACCGCCTGAAGCCCAGCACTGCACCGCATCGCAAGAACCTCATATATAATTCAATCCGCAAGAGCAAGAGCTCTCAAGCTCTACAACGGACCGGCCGAAAAAGGAGAAGATGCAAACCAGTGCCGCAACGCTTGCGAACTACTGACACTCGCCAACGTAATTCCTTCTCTCGCTAAGCCACCTGTATGGCTAGGCTGGGGACCTAGTAACCTGGTATTCCTTCGCGTAGACAGTATCACCAAAGCCAAGAAACTGGATCATACACATAATCTGTATAATACGCGAAGAGTTGTAAAAATAGCACCACCACCAAGACAAGTTTAAGCTACTATGGTTGACCTATGTAAACCCCAAAGTCTAAAACCCGAACCTTTCATCCCGCACCGAAGGAGACTTGCGCGCACGAGGAGGCGCGTGCGCTGCTGCCAAAGCTGCTGGAAGCGTTGGAGCTCACCGCCCAGCACATGACCTTCTCCGGGGGATTAGGGGATAGCCGAGGGTTTAGGCTTTAGGCTATGACTTTCTCACTGGTGACCGGGGATTCGACTAAGTATGGTTTAGGGTTGAGGGTATATCTTGTTGGGGTAGTGGGGGGAAGATTACTTCAGTTTCGCGAGCTACTTGCTGTAATGGCTGCCCTGCTGCTCTTCGACATCGCTATTGTAATCTTCATGATCTTAGCACTGATAATGTGATGACGAGGGCGACGAGGGCGATTTCAATGAAGTTGTTTGGATACCGTCATTGACCCTCGAGGTCCACAGATGGTCGCTATTACGGCACTTTTGTACTCAGTCGGATTCTGGCGAGTGGTCTCTGCCATTCGTCACCTTGCGCAAATCCGTGAAGCAAGCTGCACTAATGCCGAAGCCTGTAACTGTGACCGCAGCTCTGATAGTGATTTTGTCGCGTAGTTGAGCTGATGAAGGATAAGATGACAATGGCAATGACGACAATGAGGCTTGTCACGGCTGGCATACATGCACCATGTTTGCGAGAGGACCCCCGAGCAAATGTCCGGCTGTCTTTGGGCGCTCGGATGGCTGGATCCTGGGGCAGAGGATTGTCGAGGCCGGATTTCTATGGCTCAAGTCTTCGGGTTGAATTGGCTTTTTGATCCATTGCCGTGAATCTGATCTCGTCACAGCGGGATTTTGTGTGCGGGATTTTAGATGTATGCGAGCTGCAGACGCTTCGCATTTCATTCCGGAGTTGGGGGAATAATGTCGGGTATAGGGTCCACGGCTCAGAGGTTTACACCCAAAGATTTATGGCTTTCTGCAGGGTTCTTTCATGCCAGTCTTTGTGCAGGAGCTCCCACATATAGTAGGAAACCTGCCAGCCGAAAGGAGCCTGCCAGCCCTTACAGAGACCTTCAGAAAGTGCAGGACCGTGATTTATATGTAGACCCTGACAAGTCGGAATTGTTAGAAGGCCTTACTAATTTGAGGAATCCCCATGTGCTCCGTTTTGTCGGAGGGGCTGGAGGAGTTGAAAGACTTGGGATCTTAGTATATAGTAATTTCGAAGTGACCAGGGTGCCTTCCCGCAAGAAGGAAAGTAGCAATCTAGTAGAGTATACTATCATATACTACAGTAAAGTTTAAATACCATGACAAGTATAGCAGAATAGCGTATTAATCTACTATTAGGGCTTGTCAAAAAAGGCAGGGCGGTTGAAGCCGGGACCAGAGGTCTGCAACGGGAACTGTTGCGGAATTTGCAAGCCAAATCTTCGTTCACAGATTTATGGTTCATGGTTTACTTCACAATCTGTGTTTACTCGTAGCCGGAAGGAGAAACCAATTTGAAAGTTGGCTCACGTCCTCACACAAAAGATCTTCCCCTGTCATCTTGCACGTTTCTATGATGTCTGTTACAAGAAGATGTCTCTATGCTGGTGTAAGGTGTTTCCAGTATCCCGTTCATGCAGGACAAGCAGGCTTCCTCCATCTTGGTTCAAAGCTTGAAAGCACATGGAAAGAAGGGCAACGGACGAGTCCCTTGCGAAATATCTTCTTGGCCTGAAGCTGGGTTCTTGTCAAGGAATCTGAATTGGATTAGAACAACGTGTAACTCAAATTGAGGTCCTTAGCAAGAAGCCCAAGAAGTGTTTCCGGGCAGGTACTTTGAAAGCGGTGCGGAACGAGGCTGGGAGTGAGTTTCCACCGCATGCCAGTCAGAAAGAGATGAGCCCTGAACACATAAACCTACAGCTATAAGCCTCGTCTCCCTTTCAATCTTTTGCCGGAATGCCCCCGAAAAAGCTGCCGAAGTCAGAACCCAAGCGCGAACAACCGCAGATCGCGTTCGGACTGGCGGAGATGAAGATGAAGGAGCTGCCTCTGGGATACTCAAGACTTAGACTTCGCATGACTTCGCCGGTTTGAGTTTAAACCTTAAGCGCTAAACAGTTTGAATCATAATCCTAAACGCTATGCTATTAGGGTAAGACTTCTGATTGGGATTGCTTTGGAGTAACGAAGATCCGAGGTTTCACATCGGACGCTCCAGGACATCAAGCATCATGTAGGGCATGTCTCCTTGCTTCAACTTTCGGCACAGGCCACTGTGAGGTCTGCGCCTGGATTGACTCACTACGATTTACTGCGACGTTCGACTCCGCCTATTTGCATCTAAATTAGGAATGAGGCGAGGGCAGGCAGTGGAGGCGGCTTCTTCAAAGAGCACGGCTATACTAGTAAGTAGCACTTTCCTGCCCTAAACTGACGTCAACGGATTCATTCATTATGGCTCCCCTTCAAAAGGGCTGGCATGAATGCCGAGGTCTGAAGCCCTGTGGGGGTTTGCTGCCCTGCAGTTCAAAGACGAGGAGAGGTGCCTAAGGTGGCTTTACAGGATTGTTGCTTAGCCTGTGAGGTTGATGGCACTGACTTGACATTGCAAACGCGGTTCTACTAGATTCACCCGGCCCCCAAAGCAAACCAACCTTGCCCTACATCACAACATCTCTCAGCCATTCGACGAAGCATCTCACAATGCAACGCATGTCTGAACTCGCTACGCCCGGTGGTCAAACTGGCTCAAGCTGTTGCATGCGGTCGCGCCTTGCGCGTTTGCCACGGCGTCTGGTGGCTCAGCACGTGCTGAGCTTACACCGTGCTCAGTCCTTGCACGGTCCAAGATCTAGGACTTCAGTTCCTTGCTAAGCAGTGCTAGGGCAAGGGTCACGAGGTTTGCTTGTGGGATTTTTTCTCGCACCACCCTACGATCTACTTTGCTGCCTAGCATCACGAGCTTTGTTCCTGCTTGTGATTGTGCCGGTAAGGGCTGAACCAGTGGATTGGTTTATACGGAACAGCCGACCCTACCCGAGCAATCTCTTGCAGACGAGATGATTTCGATTGCTAGTGGGTTATACCAGTGTTATACACGTAGGTTCTCAGATGTTCTGTGCACGTACACAACAGCTGAGTGGCTTTGTTGTTATGTGTCGTCCTTTACCAACATTAAAAACCCAGCACCCGACCGGAAATGCCTCTAACTGTCGAGTTATGTAGAGTTCATGCAGACGAAGTTTCCGATGTCCTGCGCCCCCTTCTGTATGGAGTAACCCTAAACCCTAAACCGGACGCCGGAGGCTCGGTGGCTCCCGACCATGACAGCCATGGAGCTGTTCTCCGAGACGCAGCTCTCCGAGCCGCCCTTCAGCCAGGCCCGTGGAGTCAGCGGGGTTGCCCTTCGCTGTTGCGAAAGATATGCACTGGACGTAGTAATTGGGGTAATAAATAGGGTAACTATAATTATAATTACAAATAACCCCAATTAGGGTACTTATAACCTTACTTGCTGGCTTTGCAACGGGTAGGGGGACCTTGTCCCCAAACCGTGCAACGGGTTGGAGAAGGGTTGGCTGAATGTGACGTGCAGCCGAGCGATTTCGTAAGGCGGTCTCGACAGAATGGAGGTGCTGTTACTAGTTACTGCTAGCTGAAGACCGTCAAAGGGCTGTTTCAGTTCCGCCCTGTATGCGGAGAGACAATGGCCCAAACAGGTTCCGAACGCGGGATGGCTTGAACATATGTGTTTCGTGATTTCTGGGTGCAGGATGAATCTGCAGTGTTTTTTGTGTTGGGTCGTGGTACTTGGCAAAGATAGACAGCCCAGAAGGGTTTCGCCGATTGGTCCGGTCGATGGCTGTATGTCATAACACATATTCGTACACGCACACACACACACACACACACACACACACACACACACACACACACACACACACACGCACACGTCGAGGAAATGTATCGGCGAAGGCTTTCACATCCCAGCCTGCCGAAACGCGTGCACATGTGTGGTGGGTTCCTTCTGCGACTGGAATCCGTATCTTGATCCCCATGTCCTCGGTCCACCTCCCGAAACCCCTGGTCCTAGTAGACTTTAAACAGAGCAAAGATCGAGAGCACTGAGCCGAGGCGCACATGTTCGAGGGCCTTTCAGCCGAGCAGAAGCAGGGCATCATCCGGGACTGTGGTGCCGTGAAGTTACATACTGCTTGGGTGTGTAGGGGGTGGAAAAGCCTCTTCGGCATACTAGCAACTCGAAGGTTTACTTGACCTTTGTCGTGTTTGCATAAACGAGGTGCTGAAAGTCCACGCGTTCTGAGTTGCATCCAACTAGCAGCATATACGCGCTTCGAAGAGCCCGCGTGTGGGAGGACTTAGATGAGCTCGACGGAAAGCTTCCTGGAGGAGGCTGCAGCCCTAAGCTCCGGAGATCTCCGGAGCCATGACGCGGGTTTGGGTAGTATGGCCTTATACTTTACAGCGCGCAAACATCCTGCTGAACTGCATTGGGGATGCGGTCCTCGGCAAAGAACTCACGTTCTTATTTGCGGTTTGTTTGTTCTGGGTTCCTTCTTCGGCACCGTCAGTTAGCAAAACAAAACAGCTTTTCTCGCCGCGAAGAACAGCCCAGATATGGGACAGCCACCACTGTTGTCCTTTAGCGCATCTTCCGTCGAAGTGTCGCGATTCTGAAGGCTTGAAGGGCTACCTCGAGCGCGCACGGACACTCCTAGCGGACGCCAAGTCTGGAAAGCTGCTCGGCCGTCGCTATTCTGTGCTGGGCTTGGAGTTGCAAATCTGATTACGTAGGTGCGGCATTTATGGATAATTGGCCATGCACTGAACACTGAAAATGCTCAGAAGCGGCGTCTGCAACTGCTGTCGGACGATTGAACACCCCCTGAAAAATACGAAGATAGTCTCGTTCATCCCAGGGTTCTTCGGAAATTTGAGGTTTGATCCCTTGGAAGCAGCGTAGAACTTCTCAGAGCCCAGGAACCCGTTCGAGGGGCTGAAGCCGGAGGTCCCGAGTGGCGAGCGGCTGACAGGCTTTGGCGTTTTCTGTTTTCTAAAGCTTAAGAGTCTTAGGAATGTTTGGCCTGAAAGTATTTTTTTGCTTTCGGAAAACCGTGAAAAGGCGAGCTATACGCAGCTATACGATTTTGCAGACGTCATGCGCATAACAAAGCGTGCGTTGCAGAATTGATACTTTGTGGTGGACTTGCTTGAACTCATCTCCCGAGTTCGATGCTTCGTGTGCTCTGTGCAGGTGAAACAGGGCCAGGATCCGCCAGCTATGCGGAGTTCGAGCGGAAGGCATGAAGCATGTGTGAAAGTTTGGGGCAAAGGATGGCCGTGTATGAAACTTCAATTCATTCAAGAGCTGGTACCATGCACAACAGGCCCAGAAGCACGGCGTCTTCGGACCCACGGGCGGTCAGTGGCTAGTGGCACTGCTTCTGCTATTGACACACCGGTTGGTAATATAGGGGCCTATGTAAGTACTTACCTATGCTATTTTTTTTTTTTTTTTGGGGGGGGGTCCTTATTACAACTATAGTATAAGGGGCCCCGAATCCCTATTGGAAAATTAAGGCCCCTGTTTGGTATCCTTTTTGCCAGGGCATGGAGCAGCTCAGCAAGACCTGCTTCTGCCTTGTGGCCGGTGGTCTTGGTGAGCGGTTAGGCCAGGCGCGTGGTGCGAGAACGACTTCCTACTTGTAGATTGACCTGATATCATCGGCATGCGTATTCGTGTGAGTGAGTGGCTGGTAAGTCGGCGGTCGTGGCAGCAATCTCGCAGTTCAACGAAGCAGGAACGGCAGAGTCTGTAGAGGCATCTGTAGAGGCGGAGCTTTCGTAAGAATGCATCACATCTCTCTGCTATCGTGGCAGAGGCTGTAGCACGCACAGGCTATCCTGGCATCAAGATCGGCATCACGGCAGAGCTTACCACCGGCGTGTCGCTTGGCTATCCACCAGTGCTTCTAAGCATGATTGCCCCGGATACTTTTCCAAAGCTGTGCTTACGATCCTTTATCACATCTCCTGAAAAACCCTCCGGTGGGAGCTCTGTGAAGCTTGGGCTTCCAGAAGCGAGACTTGACGAAGTATCACTCGGATGTCACAATGCATACTGCTGTCTCGATGTGCTGATCTGGGGCTCTCAGGACCTTCATGGAGCTCTACGCCAAATACATCCTTGCATTTCAGGCGGAAGCTGGGTGAGGAGTATGTTGCATAAAAATCGTAAACCAAGGCTCCCAGAAACCCCAAGCGTTTGTCAATCCAAATAGATTGAGTTCTGGAGTCTCACGCCCTCAACATCTCGCGACGACAGCTGGGACTAAGTACATGGTTAGATACAGCCCCATGACGACGAGGCTGTCCGGTTAGACCATATAGGCCTTGTTGCAAGAATGTCGCAGTGTCTAGCTGGCATTTGGCATTGACATGAAGGTGGCACCAAGGCCTGCCCACATGTGTTGAGAGACGATGCGCGCGAGGCATATGCGCGAAAAGTCACTGGAGACAACTCCTTGGAGCTCCCTCTGGCGATCATGACCTCAGGTCACTTGGTGGCTGAAGACATGAGGACTGATGTTTCGGACGGGGCACAAGGCTTGCGCTAGGTGTTGCTCTCCGTCCCACACTTCGCTTAGCTCCATGCAGTGCCCGGTACAATCAGTTTGATGCCTAGTCCTTGCCTATGTTGGACAACACCCCTACACTCTATCGCCCCTCCCCCTCCAAAATTCGTCAAACCCTAAAACCCTAAACCCTAAGCCCCTCCCCCTCCGAAGTTCTTTTTCGGAAGCTTAGCACGATTCCGTGTCGAGCCCAAGGCGACACCAATGCAAAGACCTTGGAGCTTCTCGAGGCCAACGCCTACTTCGGCTTGAGCACGAGCCAGGCACGTGCCTTTGCCATCGAACGTCCCCTGAGGGTTTAGGGTTTAGGGTTACCCTAAACCCTAAACCAGTTCAATCTCAGTCCGACTTGACAAATGTCTTGCACCGAGTGGGAATGGATTCCATGTAAGCCTTTTATGTGGCACCCCCTGCATCGCTGCCATTCATCATAGTCACAAGTTTACGTGTGAACTCGAAGGCATGTGCCACACGGGTGCTGCAGTTGTGGAGGCTTGATCGGATTCAGTGCGCTAGCTCATCTCGCGAAATGGAGCCGGACCGAATGAACGTGTAATGTCCATATGTGTCAGCAGACCGGCAAGTCTTCAGCAGCTGCAGCGTCGCTTCGATCGGCTTCGACAGCTTCAGAACCGCCTTTGCCTCCCTGCTGCAGGCCACATTGACGTCTGTGGTCGAAGGTACTGCTTGCCATTGTCAGCCGAGCATGCGCGGCCATGCAAGCAAGTGCCGCCGCGCGTGCTTAATTATCTAGCTGGCTTCTTTGATGGCGACGGGTGCGTCACCGTCTGCAGGTCCAGCATCAGACTGCAGGTTTCACAGACAGAGTCCAACGGTGCAGTGCTATTTCTGTTTCGAAACATTTTTGGTGGATCAATCACGAGAGAGCACCATGCCCGTGGCTTGCGCAGGCCTTCTGTTCAATGGTTTGTCACTGGAGGAACTTGCCGGCAGGCGTCGGCCCTGCTGAGCACCGGCACATCGTGCAAACGGTCACAGCTGGCTATTGCAAGCTTGTGGCCTCAAGAACGTAGCTTGCGTGCTGAAGCTGCTGGCAGGCTGAAGCTTCTTAAGCAACAGGCACACGAAGAAGCATCGTGCCCGTCTTGGCAATACCTGGCAGGTTTTTTTGATGCGGAAGGCTGCATTACAGTGGGTCCTCGAGTATGTGTGAGACTCGCCATCAAGCAAAAATTTCCGCCGGTTTTGCACGCCATCCAAAGCTTCCTGGCCCACAACGGTATTGGCTGCGAAGTTTATGAGACGCATGGCGAGCTGGTTGTATCTGTGACCGAGGCTTCCAAGCGCCTCTTGGCCAAACTGCTACGTTCAGGTCTAAGGGTGAAGCGCGAAGCCGCAAGGTTGGCTTTGCAAACCTGCTCTGGGAATCTCGTCAAGGTCCGAAGTGACCTTCACGAGATGGTCGGGAATCAAGGTCGCTACCGTCGTTTAAGCACTGACGGACTGGACAGAGGAAACGAGATCAGGCGGATTCAGGATCGTTTGCGATACCGGTACTTGAAGGGAAAGCACCATTCTCAATTAGAGTCGCAGCTGCTCGTGCTCCAAGAGGATCACAAGTTGAAGTGCGCGCAGGAGCGGCTGCTGCAGATTCGGTTTGACATACGCTCCTTCATATCCCAGGGAGCTACGCAGCTAGTCTTCGCTAAGTAACCGCTGCTGTTCTCAAAGGATCAACGTGGGAGTTTCAAGTTGCTGACTGTTATTGCCTTGAAGACCAGACAGAGCCTGGACGGATGGGATGTCGTCAGGCTTGGACTGCAGGCCGTGACGGTGACATACACCTGGGCGAAAATCTGAGGGCTGGAAGAAGCACTCTCGTCTACACGGACGCTTGAGCACCTGTCCCGTGCAAGTAGGCACTTCATTCTGGTCAAAGTCTACATGAACGCTGAAGCGCCTGTCCCGTGCAAGTAGACGCCTGATTCTGATCCAGACATGGACGAACTACATACTTGGCCGGTAGATGGGCTTCGAGCATGACTCATGATTGAAAGTGGGTGAAGTCCCTGCCATGATGTCTGAGTCTGCAGCAGCGGTCTACTTGTGCTAGCATGTGGGAATGTTGATTGCGCAACATGATGACGGACTTTCGATCAATCGCTGATGTCCGTTAAGATTCTAGCATGTATCGCAGGTGGTTGTTTCCGGGCAGGTGACCATCATGAAGCAGGAGCTGGTACCTGCATTGATGGACATCGACGCGCGAATCGCTGTCAAGGACAAACATCAACAAACAAAACATCTTAGGCACAATGGCTGTCCCTGGTTTTGCCGAATCCTCTTCAACCCAGCAATGCGCCAGAGTTCCCTTCCGTACGAAACTGCCTCGTTGCAGCGACCGTAACGGCTCGAATTTTCACGCGGCTGGTCCGAGTTTCTCACCACTACGTGCCCCATGTGAACAGCAACTAGTTGGAATACTGCCAGTTGTTCGAAGGACGGTAATGTGGAGAAGAAGCCGCATGGTCATGGCGACGTGCACGCACTGCCCACTGGCCTGCATTCATGCAATGGCTATGGCTACGGACTACGGATGGAGTCCGATGGTTCAGGGTCGTTTGATTGCCTGACTTTGCATGTGCTCAGCCCTTGTCGAGTGGGAGTCGATGATGCATCACTACAAGGCTCCACCAGCACGGCTTGCCCGCCAAGTGGGCCAAAGAAGGCCCGGAATTCGTTGAAGTTGGCATCCGGAAGGGCTGAGCTAATATCAAGCTTCTCCGGCCTCCGGTCAAAGAAAGCATAGACTCTGCTTGCAATTCGCTGTTCGTGTACAGCCCTGCTCGCTCGTCTTGCGTATTGATCCCGAAACACCCCTCCAGGCAGAGAGTGGCTTCTGCTGTTTCAAGACACGAACCCACTGCCCTTCCGCAGCCTTTGCGCGATTTTGGGCGTGTCTGCCCCTTGGCTGCAGGCGGCAACTCTGTCTTCATGAGGGAACTGGGATGTTACCGACGGATCCTCTGCTGCTGATTTGGAAGTTAGCAGAACTCCAAGCTGATACAGGCACTGCAGGATCGCGTAACACAGCCAGCCAGCCGGCATGGTTTTGTGCTGCTGAACACTTCCCCAACGAATTCTACGCTGTCGTCGTGCACTCCTCATCACTCCTACATGGACTCTAAAGTTTCTAAAGTACAATATCCTGATTTGATTCTTGTTTACAGCTTAAAACTAGCAGCATCCTTACTCCAACATGACCATAGCCACTGAGGTTAGCCGCGGCTTCGCGATGAACTCCGTCGCAGTTCCGCGCCTTCCTGGCGAAGCAGTGGGCGGCATTTGTCAGCTGAGCTATGGCCCCGCTTATGACGTTCGTTAGCCTGCATCGGTGCCAACATTTGGCGTGACTATGCCATGTGATACAAGCGCCCGAGGTAAGAGTCGGGGGCAATTACTTGAGACTTCGACACAAAGCCTTTGACTTCTCAGGGCGCACATAAAAGCGCAAATGTCAACCTAGACAACCAGAGCTCCTGCAGGGTCTTCAATCGAGGAGCAGTTCGTCAGGTTTGCAGTGACTTGATCTCGAGGGCTGACGAAAACGACATATTGCATCCTGAATATCTTTAACGGTCTTACTCCTCTCTCGACACGCATGACTCAATGCATGCCGAAGCCGAGATATGCCCGTCTTGAGAGGGGTTTGGAGATGTTTGGCTCAGTAATCAGAACATGATAGTGGCGTAGCAGTATCGTCGCAGACCTAGAACTTGAAAGGAAAGGCGCCTCGGGTGATGACCTGACCATCAACGTCGAATACAACCAGCTGGATCCACTTTTGAAGGACGGTGTTGGATACAGATGCACATTCCTGGGTTCGGCTCTGCTCATATCTGCATAGTCAAGTCTATCTAAATTTATTGTAGGTTTGTCAAGATACGAAGCACTGGCAGCGTGAGACGATTTCATGGTTGCGATGTTCTTACTTTGAGAAGGACACTCCGGCTGGTGGGGATGTGGCAGATGCGAGCGGCTTCTCTCCCTACCCCGGCAACATCAATGTCCTAGTGCCTTCTCGGAATCTCTTCTGTCAGCGCAGACTTGCACTGAACGGTATCTAAGTCTGGAGGCAAAGTGATGAGTTCTGAAGGTGTTTCGAGTCTCGATCGTATCCTGGTGTGCATGGCTGTTGATTACTCTGACATCGGTCTGTGCAGCTTAAACAGCCGGGTTCTGGGTGCATGAAGCTGAACAGCATCTGAACAGGGCTGAACAGATCGGTCCTGGTTCCTCTCGAGTTTTGACCCAGCTCCGGTATTCTCTGTTTTGAGGTCTTCCACGTTGGCACAATGGCGCAGCGGCTCGCCACGACTGGGGGAATCGTTCCGGTGACCTGACCGCATGAATTTCCGAGCCCAAGGTCTCCAGCCATGGGTGGATGTTGACATAAGCTGAGATTTGAGATTTCGAGAGCACGGCCTTCGCAAGGGTCCAAGTAGTGAGATCGTCTCTAAGGGCGTTCAAGCTATCAGCAGAACACTGTTGGAGTCACTGCGAGATGAAGGGTTGTCATATCAATGGTAGTTGCTGGATCTCCACCCAAGGAGTTCGTGAACCCAAAGTGGGCAGATGCAGAGAAGAGCAAGTTTAAGTCACCGACTCGCCTCGAGCACCGCGGCAGCAAGCCAGCAGTGACAGGGCACAGGGGGTCTTCTTAACTGCGAGGATGTCTATGTTTCGCAATCTCGGGCCACTCTTAGACTCTAAGATGGCGCGCACTTTGGCGTTCGGACTTTATTGGCAATATATTGGGATTGTTCGACGATTGTTCTATGCGTTTGGCGTCTGCAGTGGGCATTGGCTTGCAGCCTTGCTGCTAAGAGCCGTAGATTGGATCAACTCCTCGGTTCAGCACGATCAACTGGCACAAGCGTTCACAGAAAAGCCCGAGTTGTACGCAGGTGCATGATGCAGGACTTCCCGCGGCTTTGCACAAAGGCTCGCTGCGGGAAGAGTTGGAGATGTAAGGCTGCAAGGTATTCTGGCAGTCCACGAATTGTTGGCAGATACTTGTAGCGGTCGCTGCTCCTCAACACTTGCTATGAAGCCTGCCGTCTCGTACGGCTGTAACACCATGCCTCCTAGCCGTGCTTCAGCTTGAGATCCTCGCTGCAAGCACACAGGGCAGGAATGCCCGTTGGCATTTCGCTGATGTCTCACTGGTGCAGCTGTTTGCGCACACCCTGTCACGCCGGCTTCAGATTTGACACAGTTGAAAGCAGCACCTACCGCAGTTTGCAAGCCGCGGCAAGCTCACACCTGTAGGAGCAACCGCACAGTCACAACAGAGATACCCTGCCACATCAAGATAGGACATCGCCACGTTTCTCAAACCCCAACAGCCCCATGCCCCGCCAGGAGGACAAGGCTGCTTGTCTCTGCAAGTTCTTGGTTTTGGTGACTGGCGTGGGGCAGCATGTGACAGGTTCAGTGCATGATACTCAAAGCCCGAGATAGTCACAAGGAGACAGCAAAGTCTTAGTGCAATCATTGAAGTCACGGCCTGGATTTACCAAAGCAGCGCAAGCAAGGTTGGCTTTACGCAGCTCGAGAGACTGCGGCTTGGCAATTTAAATCTTCCAGCTCAACAGCCGCGACAATAGAGCGCCACGGTCAATAGCAGTGGTGATGCTAATTTGTTTTTCCTGTAGCCGCCATATCACGATCATGCTGCTTTGCAGACTCCCCAAACCCTTTTTCAGCTACGAGCCCCCTGAGATTATGCCTCACACCCCTGCTTAAGAGGATGAGCTTTACTTGCGTGAAGAACAACCTGGCCGATGCGATGAAGAAGAATCCCCCAGACTCTTTGCTGTGCACGAGACTCAACGGTGTAGGCTTGGTGGCACAGTTCAGGTCAACAAGGGGTCAGTGCTTGCATCATGTCCTTCATTGGGCATGGTTAGTACGCAGATGACAGTATGTGCCAGTGTGGGCGCCTAGAGACTGCAGGCCCTGGCAGCATTGCTCCGCTACTGACCCTCGTCTTATGGTGGTCTAGGACCTTTAACTGACGGGAGCTGAGGACTGTGCCCTCTCTGCTGAGGCCGCACCATGGCTTTGCAAGAAAGCTCGGCAAAATAATCTAGAAAGTAGAGAAAGCTATTCTTCCGGTATACTTTCAGAGATGTGGCCATGCAGGAGCTCCTGGTACTGAGCCGAACTGGCAGCCTTACCCCCTCGTGCCAAAGCACTGCTTGTTGAGAAAAGTACCGGCGAAAGCTTGGCAGCTTCATCGGCTACTGTTTTACTCAATGTGTGCGGAAGCAGAATTTTCAGCGAGTGGGTCTGAGCTATGTGACGCTTTTCTGTTTTTACTTCTGCGGGCCTGAGATTCGGGTTCGGAGGCCTTCAAACCCTGGCTGAGGGAGTAAAGACGTCAGGTTCTTGTGGTTCGTCCGGCTCACGGTCTCTTAAGTGTGCAGCGAGTCCCGGCATCCTACAGTTACATGAGTGTTACACGACATAACCGACTTCGTGGTGCTAATTTTGAAAAATACGAGAGCGAGAGAGGGAGAGAGAGCGGGAAGAGAGGCCGGAGACGCTCTGATACTGAGGACATTTACGCCTGCAACGCGCGGTTGCTGGAGTTGGCCGGGCAAGGGAAGGCTGGCTCAGTGAGAAAGGTTTGGGGAATGGCCAGAGCCTCTCGGTGAGTGCCGCAATATGAAATTGCGAAAAACGCTCGCAGCAGTTGCAAAAAGTCCGAGCAGTTTGGGAGACTTCGTTCGTACGGTCCTACACATCCGACCGAGGCTAGGCCCTTCATGGACCGGAAATTTCAGTGAAAACGAATGCAGCAGTAGGAGGAGTCACGATACCAACTATATAAACTCTAGTAGTGAGAAGCATGCCAATGACATTGATATGATAATCAGACTTGGTAGCCTCACCCTCATGCAGGTGAAGATCGAAGCCCCGCTTCTCGGCATTCAGAGTGAGGCTTTTCGCCCGATTTTATTGGAATGGCTGGGGTTATGCAATCTCCCTGCACACAGATGATAGGAGCAGGGCAGGTCTGCACAAAAGGCACCATATCCCAGATCCTCAATTAAACCTAACTAAGTAGCCGAGCGTCAAACGCGCAACCCTGGCTGCAACAGACAAGGCTGCACAGAAGTAGGTAGATTCACCGGATACTAGATGCTTTCGCCTGTTTGGGCATGGCGACGAAAGTGTGCATGTGGTGGGTTGGCGATGACCTTCTCAGGCCTGATGTCAACTTCCTTGGCATCACAGCGCAGGCAGGGGATCTGAACCGATGTACGGGGGAAGCCTCTTCCAGCGGGTTCCAGTGTAACTCCCCGACAACGCAGCCCGTGAGACGGTGAGGTGGGGGCTCGCATCGTGCTGCTGCCATCCTTCGCGGTCTCCTTGGAACAGATGAAGGTCCGCGATGTCGCGGTGGACGCATTTCTTGTAAGTTTACTTGGTGGGTTTTGGGAAGCTTGAGGTTGAGAGTTTCGTCTGCTGAAGTGTAGGAGGACAATCCAGGGAGCCCTCCCCTTGAACCTTCATCCGATTTTCATACAGTCGCGAAGCAGCTGCCAGTCCTCAATCTAGAGCGCTAGTGTTGCTTAGGAATGAGCACGAAAGGTAGGTACTGCAGAACTGTGTAAACATGTGAAACCCATGCTTTCCTTTAAGACTTGCAGCTTACATTCAGACGACAGGAGAAGGTCAAGGGCAACATCACAATCTCCAACAAGTCAGAACTCGTGGTGGATGGCGATGTGACCGGGCTTGCCCTAGAATGGGAGCTTCTGAAGGTCCTATACCGCACCATGTGTGAACATTGGAAGTTCCTTTGTATCAAGAAATGTGGCAAGCAGTATAAAGAGCTGCGGGCTACGGCTGTAAGCAGTCGGCTTGGGTGGTAGAAGGGTACGTCGGATGTGTTTGTGGGTTTGCGAAACTAGGCATCTTTCGTGCAAGAATGTTCGCAGCAGTGAGAGTTTAAAGTTGTAGGCGGAGACTTTTGTCAGCTGAGGTTGCTTTGAATGACTTGGAGCTTGACGGTGCGCTGACGGCCCAGCTCCCAGAGCGGGACCTGTAGGTGACACTTTGGGGACGGGCTATTTCGAACCTGTGGTCTTATAGAGCTACTTATTCGTAAATAGAATACAAGAGGAACCCTTTAGCTACAGCCCAGATCAGAACAGGATATGGGCTTCAGGAATTAAGCGCTTGAGCTTGCAGCGGCTGGACACATGAACACCTGCTCCGGCACGGAGGCCGCATCAATGCTCTATAGTTCTGAGAGCAACCTTCAAAGCCCATAATTTTTGGGGCAGCCGTGCTCCTCAGCGAAGGGTCCGGACAATCATTGTCACGTTCCTGATGCAAAATGCATGTTTCATTTCGCGAAGTGTTTGGTAATCCCCTACTGCATGCTAAGCTCTCAGTCCAAAACCCCAAAACCCTCAATTCCAAAAAGCCGCAAACCCAATAGGCCTGACCCCAAAACTCCACAACCAAATCCCTTAAAGCCCCAAGATTGAAGCTTTTGGAAAGAAAGGTTCGCTCCAGTGGAGAGCTTCCGAGCAAGGTCGTCAAGAAGCTGAGCTGCATGCGGCGGGCTTCCCTTCCGGGGGTGTTGTCACCATGATGAGGTTGTGAGATTTCAGGTTAGATTCATTGTTTCTGCAGCTCCTTATTTCGGCCCAGGCTTCCGCTACCACGAAAAAGAACGAAACTGCAGCAAGCCCCAAAACCCCTCAAGCGGATGTCATCGCATCAACACTCTTCCAGGGTTTTCAGGCGGACCCAATTTCTTTTGGCCCTTGTTTTTGCATTTTTGTTTTTCTAACCTCTACTCTTACCAAGAAACAATGAGAACTTAGGAAAACCTTACTTTTCTGTATATAGACAAGAACTATTCTTGTTGTGGCCCCTTATACTACACGGTGTATTACTAATCTTATGAAACTATACAGGAAACGTTGATTTTCCTAGGAAAAACAACGACAACGAACCAAAGAACAACAATAAACACCAAACAAAGAGACAAACCCCCAATACTCGAACCTTCAAGCACACAACCCAAAAGAGCCCAGAAGCCACCGACAATGTCCCCAAATTCGGAGATCGTTTGTTGCTGAGCCCCTGGGGCGCTGCATCCGAAGTGGCTCCGGATCCCTTGTAGGGACCTTTTATTAATAATATTCTACTATAAATTAGAACAGGGAACCCCCAAAACCCTTATCTACCTATTAAGGCCCCTACATTTTGACCTCATTCGGAGGCTGATCTAATTTGGGGTCCGGTTTCGGCCCTCGTTTTGGGGGTAAGCTAGGGACCCTGGACTCGGAGAACTGCACGTTTGCATGCAAGGAATGCCGGAACCTCGCAACTTGGACCTCGTTTGGAGTCTAGGGGCATTCAGGACTACTTCTGGCTACTGTAGGGGTTTAGTACTTACTGTCCGGATTTGGCCTTGGAGCCGGAATAGTATGGCCCCGTTACTTCACACGTGTCAGAATTCGGGATCAAGGATCGTCGAAGGGTTGGTCAAGCGATGTTCGACTATTCATACTCCGGTATTATACAATTGCTTTACAGCGTCGCAGATGTGCAACCCTCGTTCCGTGGTTACATGAGCCGTCACTTTTTTTGCGCAATGACGTTGCGTTTCAAAGACGGTCTCCACTTGGAGGGTCGGGGGACTTAGTAAATAGGTAGTAAGTAGACTTACGTATAAGTACCCTAAAAGGGATCTTAATTGGGGTTATGGTACTTATAAGTATACTTATTATCTACTTACTAAGTCCCTTGACCCTCCAAGCAAGAGACCTACGGCTCTAAATGCGAAGCCTTCAAGCCTAATCAGGGTAATTATGTGGTCTAGTCTGGGGGGACGCTACAAAACTCAAAATTCAACGATTCCCTGTCCAATTGCATCACTCTTATAGTCGAGCAGACCCGACCAACTCTAACCCTAAAGCCCGACAGCTAAATCCACAACCGCAACCCTGAGTCTTGCCACCATCCCTTTCAACTCTAGAGTTCCTGGCAGCGCGACCTGGTCAGCTACATAGGGGGTTTGGAAAAAGGAAGAGGCTCCAAACTCTTATGCCCTCAACCTTCAGTTGAGAACTAAGTTGCGTCTCCCCAGGCTGGCCGCCATCCCGGAAGCCGAGCTTAAAGCACAGGCGCACTTTTTGCTGCAGGGTTTGCGGCAGAAGGGGTTTACAATCCCGGTACCTTAGGCCCTAGATGCACGAGGCAGTGTGCCCTCAGTTTAACATGCACTGTCATAGGGAGGTACATCGTTTTGTAGTTTGAGAATCATCTCGGGTTGGCGCAAGTTCGTGGGAACCTGCTGCAGCCTGATTGATCAAGAAACCCCTTGTTACCACAAGTTTCTTAGGCAGGGTGTTAGCTTTCGTGCATTGAGCTGCGTGGTTTGGACAAGACATCAAATCCGACCCTCGTATCATGGTTTCCGGCTGTAGCCGTTAGCTGATGAAAAACACCCACCCCGAAAGGAACTAGAGTCTGGTAGGGAGTTATCCTGCAGTCTAACAACTCCGAATCGTCCTAATCTCGAACAAGTCCAAAGTCGTACCTAGGCAAAAAGCTCAGTCAGACTAACCCACCCTAGCTGCCTCACCCGAAAGCGCGGGTTCCCAAAGGTAAGAGCACTGCCGAGCCACCTAATACAGGGTAGTTATAGTATAATATACTCCCAAACCCTATTTTAGCTAGTAAGGCCCCTACAGTACACAACTCTATTATAGATGCCTTATGGACCCCTTTAGAGGCAGCCGTAAAAAGGAACCTATTCTAATCCTGTAGGTCCCTAAGCCGTTCTTTCCAGGAGCCCTCGCTCCAGATCCGTGGCTACCGAAGAGTCGTAGGAGAGGTGCAAGAGGCCTAGGTGCCGGGGGCGGTTCCCGAATGAACTTAGATCGGCTGAGCCCCAAGCCTTGCAGAATAGTTTGGTTGTAGTGTATAACCCCGGCCTCAAACAGTAGGTTCTTGAATCCGCAAGTAGGCCTTGTGAGGCAGGGGTGACCGTAAACCCTGTGAGCCGCCCGAAAAACTTTCTTCGAGTTCCTTGAGAGCTACAGCTACATTTCTCGCGGCGAAGGGTCTTAGGATTGATTTGCTGGTCTCGTCTTTTTCAACCTGATGCCCTCGCAAAAGGACGTTTAGAGCCACCCTGAAACGCGAGGGTGTGTCGGAGTGGTGTAAGCCTTGCGTATCGCTTCAGTCGAAGCCAGAAACTTGGAACATGGCTATCCTCATGCCCTCAAGGCAACATGCGGGGAACCGTAGGACGAATTATCCTTATCCGGTGTTCCAGATTTCTGGGGTTCTCGGTATTGTCGCAATAGCAATGAAGCAGACCTTGGGTGAAGACTCTCATGCCGAGCACACTACCGGGCCGGGCCTCTTGACCAGCGCTTCTGCTGAAGACATCGATTTACACAGACGCGACCCAGGGCTCGAAGTCGGATCCTGTCAGACTTGCTTGACGGCTTAGGTTCCTCAAGAACCGAAAAACACAAGCCATTCCGAAGCCCCAACTCCGAAGTCACAGATGCATTCCGGCCACCTTATGGAACAACTAGGACGACGAACCCTCAGTCGTGCTCGAAGTCAGGTTGCAGAGCCATGTTGAAGAGCCTGGGGATCCAAGTGCGGCTTTCGGAGTTGCGGGTGAAAGACCCCAATCTTTTTGTGGTAGAGTATGGTGTAGGGAGTGTAGGTGAGTTAAATTTCCGACCTTCGGGACTGTTCGAGCTGGTGCTTGGACCCTCAGGGAGAATGTTTAACTGCGTGGCTTCTGCAGCAGACCGGACAGACAGCACTTCCAGGTTCATAGGCGGCTCACCCTGAGTCGCCTGAATCTGGGCGGCCCCCCCCCAAGTCCGATAGCCTCAATTTAAGCCCTGCTTTGCCATGAGATCCCGAAACCCTGAGCAAGGCCCCGCGAGCCAAATAAAAGGCAAAAGACATCCGCCGAAGAGGCGCTGAGAGAGCTGCGACGGAAGAAAAGAATGAGGCAGTAGCTTTGTATACTAACTTGAGTTCAAAAGCAAGAGCTGAAAGCACTAAGCCAAGTTGATAAAAGAGCAAACAGATGGCGCTCGCCTCGAACTAGATGCTGATCCGTAGCCAGCTAATCCCAATGCTACCAGTACTTTCCTTTTGAGCTTTGTTACGAAATGAAGGAAAAGCCAGTGCTTATCTATCCCGAAGTTTCATGGGTTACCATGAAGTAGGACGAACTCGTTTAACCCTATGTCTGCATCTTCAACCCAGAGTGAAATATCAAGGTCGCTGCAAGTTGCAAGTCATATAAAGGTCGACCTAAGGCCAAGTTCGTTACTCACCCTCAGATGCTCATGTGGGTGGCTGTCAAAAATATGGTCCCTCTTTGGGTCCTTATTATAATACGGCACCTGTTATTTAGGGTACCCAAAAAGGGCCCATAATTTTGACAACTACTCATGTAATAAGCATCCATGAACTGTCAAGTAGGAGCTGCTTTACATGGGCGCCGAGCGCTTTCTGGCCGTGTGCTCAGCTCTGGGAACGGCTCGTGCTTTGTTTCAATTTTGAGGCGTTCAGGATTTTACGGTTGAGAGTTTAGGATTTGAGTTTCGGGTTAAGGTACGTTGGTCTTTCGTTGTACCTGAGTTCTTGAAACTATTGAAATCGTTTGCCGGTACAGTTCTTTGTTTTGATGGATCCAGTGCAGGCCTAAAATCCTCCTCGGGGGGGCAGATGACAATTTGTCGGTCGAATGTCGGTTGCGTCGACTCTGAATACTGAAACTGTCTGGGAACCGCCGATCTTTCTTGTCACGCTTGTGACTTGTGTGCTAGGTTTGGAGGAGTAAGGAGCAAGCAGCAAGCATCAGGAGGCAACACGTGTCTCAGACGCAAGCCTCAGGAGCCGCAGTACTGCAGTACACTTTACTGGGTTCAAGACTGTAAGGGTTTTAAAACTCCTGGGTTTAGCACCTGAAGTGCCCGTGACCCCGCGACTTGTGGCATACTTCTCATTGATGATGCAGGGCTTTTTCCTTCCGCAGTAGGTGTGCAAAGCTTAAATCCTTTAAGCACAGAGCAGCCCTAAACCCTGAAGCACAAACTTCAATAAATGATTACAAGTTAGAGAGCCAGGCGGAATCAGCAAGAGCTTGTTTTATAATGTGTGTCCAGGACTACAACAAGTTCCGCCTAGTGCCTCGGATTTTGGCTTGAAAGTGTTGGCTTTCGTCTGAAAGGTCACTCCTGACAAGGCAGCTTTCAGGCTAAGTAGGCAGAAGGAGCAAAAGCCTCCTCAGACTTCCGAATCTATCCCTGGCCCTTCACCCCTTTGAAGCGTTTCCGAAGGAGATCCACTCGAGGGTGCGCGCGCCGATCTTGGCCAAGCACATCGCCCGAATCATGTGGGCGCAAGCCTCAAAGAGTCGTTGGTGGAAGCTTGGGAATTGGGGGGCAGGTGTGTTGGCCCAGTTGGCTTTCACGCATGTATGTGCCTGCTTTTCTTCCGGATAGGTACGTGCCATCATCAGCATCATTGCCCAGCTCCGTCCAATTTAGAACAACTACTTCAATTTCAACTAGCAGCGAACGAGAGGCCACAGACGACAAGCGGCAGCACGACAATGACGAAAACTACGAACACAGAACATCAGCAACGACAATACGCAAAAGAGCGACACCACCTCCGCCACCACCACCACCACCACCCACCACCACCACCACCACCAACACCACCACCACCACCACCACCACCACCGCCGCCACCACGCCCACCACCACCGCCACCACCACCACCACCACCACCACCACCACCACCACCACCACCACCACCACCACCACCACGACGGAAACAGCAGCAGCAGCAGCAGCAGCAGCAAGAACAAGCAACAAAACACAGATGAGCAGCAACCTCATCACAAACAACAGCCACTACCACTACCACTACCACAAACACAGCAGCAGCAGCGAAAAGCAAGCAGCAGCAACACACCCCTAAACCCATGTACCCTTTTGTTAATGCAGCCAAGCTCGACTGTGAATTTGTCTAACTCGCACGTAGCTCCACGTATTCCATCGTTTCACGATACTGTATGCAAGTAGTTCCCTGTGAAAGGTCGGTAACACGCTGACTCATGTGGAAACATGGTACTCATGTTTTCAACAACAGGTCGTTAATACCTGGGTCGTCCCGACCCACATCCTCTCAACTTCTAGTTGGTATGATCTTTACAGTAAGCCTTACTCTACCAGTGCCCCGCCCCAACGATCTGTCCGAGTATGTCACCTTGGAGTCCGGTGATCAATGATGCTTCAGTGCAGGACTCTAGGGAGAGGTTTCGCTGGAGGACACAGTCACTTTATGTGTTGCTAGGTCTTTGTTGCTGAAATCATGACGGAGCCTCTTAGTGCTGTTTCACTTTGCAGACGCGAACTCATATGCCTCGCCTGGATTGTCCGAGTGTGAGCGCCGAAACCCAGAAAAGACAACAGTGAGTGAGCTCTGCCGAGGCCTTCGCCAAGTTTGATTACTACAATCATGCTCGGCCCGGAGCTGACCGGGGTTGAAGGCTTTGTTTTGGGTTTATAGAGTTTAGAGCTTTAAGGGCTTGGTTGGTTTCAGGGTTTAGAGTAAGGGTTAAATTGAGGGTTTGTTTAGAGTTCGGGGGCTGTCTGCATGCATTTGGGCTTTAGTGCACGGCAATCGCCACCAAATTGACTAGCCGACTAGCCAACAAGATGCGAAACCATTCAGTCCATACAGCCTGCGCAGGCCAAGAGCCAAGAGTACAAAAATCATCATGAAAGACAGCCCGTCCATCAGCGGTGGCCAAGGCTGAACAAGGCCTTTGTCGCACGGCTGGCGCCGGAGAAGCATGTCATCAGGCACCCTCCGGGTTAAAGGCTCAGGGTTTAGGACAAAGCTAGGGGCCTAGGTTTGCATGCCGACGCCTTGAAGAAACGAACCTTTCAGTCCCAAGTGGGACTCATCCTCGAATCATATGGCTATAGTGACCACATTTTCGCTTTGCTCACGGAGTCTCAGACGTGCTTTAGCAATTGAACAGCTTCCCTAGCAGGGCTGGCGGATGCTGACTGATGTCTTGGTTTTGAATAAGTGGACTGCTTCTGGTTTTCAGGCAGGCAAACATTGAGGCAGTTGGGAGAAGGCTGACTAAGGCGCAGGAGGGCTCGAAATCCGAGTCCTAAGCTAGGTGCCCTGAACCCAATAGCACCCAAGGCGATGACAAAATCGTCCGATTCTTTCTCTTCCTCATTCCTGCGTAAAGTCTAAGCGAAACTCGCAGGTTACGGCTTTGCGGCGAAGCCATATCCCGTAACACCTAAAGCCTGACCCCGTACCACCAGAGGCCTCACCCCGACGACGGAAATAGTGCCGACCCCGACCAGGTTTTTGATGCCAGATCAGCTTCACGCACCTGCCTCGGTGGGTCAATTCAACTATGGGGTTTACACAATGCTTGCCGTCGGATACCCCTGAACCATGAGCTTATTGGGGGGAGTAGGGATGTTGATGGTTTAGGATTTGGGCTTCAGGGCTTCGGGCACGGACGATGTACTACAATGGACTATAATAGACGATGCTCGACTGAAGTGGACTACAATCGACTGCTTTATTTGCATACTTTTTGCATAGGTCATAGGTACATATGCTTGTGGTATGTGCACATCAGTCTGTGCAAAACACTCCGTGCATGCAAAAACGTGCCGCAGTATGCAGGTGCGTATACATGTACCCGTGTGTACATATATGTGGCCGTGCGTATGTGTGTGTGCATATGTACTTGTGTGTATATGCGAGCATGTATATTTTCGTACACATTATCTATCCTTCTTTCCCTCTGTGGCCATTTCAATACCTTGTCATTGTGGCCGAAGTCCAGAAACTCAGGCCCCCTAACGCATTCAATCAAGCCCGAGTGCAAGCCCTGAGCCTGAACACGATCCTAACACTTTGGCTGATACAGCCTCTGAATTATATATATATATATATATATATATATATATATATATATTTTATTTATGGATGTATGGATATATATTTATGGATGTATGGTGTGTATGCATGTGTATATATATATATATACATATATATATATATATGTCGGTATATATATGTACATGTATCTAAGATCTGTAACAACACTCAGGCCCTCCTCTGGTCGCTTGAGATTCTCATGCCGCACGAGCAAGCACCTCAGATCTCGACTAGCCGATGCAGCATCTATAGCTCACCGGATCGGACCTAGAGTCTAGATAGCCTGTGACATCATAAACAAAGCAATGGAACTCAGACATACGCTCAACAAAGCCGCGCAGCCTAAATCTCAGATCACGCAGATTCGATTTGATGCCAGTCAAATCAAAGACCACCAGAGCGTGCACCACCTCCAGTTCTATCTCAGTGCTGGTGACTAGAGCTATACACCCTGAGTCAAACACCCAAGGGTCAACTCCAAGGGGTTGCTGGGAATCCCCCGGGTGGGCATAAGCCCCTCGGTTGTGCAGGATATCGGAACTGACGACGCAAGCCTTTTTGCTGGTAGATGTTGATGTCACTGTTGCGACTGCCAATCCCTCTTGTGCTGATGTTTCATATTGCTCTTACCTACTCGGGCTAGCCTCGCTCGCAACCTTCGTCATTCTTGCTAGCTAGCCTTTATCGTGATTGCTGAGCTGGGAGTGGGTGTGGGGCAGAGGCCGGGAGGTTCGAGTCCCGGTGCCTTAAGGGATTTGTTTCGATTTCAGGGACATTCAGAAAGCTCATAATCTCTGAAGTATTGTGCATGCACAACTACAGCACGCAGTTCCACAACATAGAGAAACAAAAAAGATTTATGCTCTCCATGGTGCCTCGCCTATGAAGAGCTCGAGTTCTGGAGCCCTAACAACCAAGCCCGTTACTACCCATGTTCGATGAGCACACGAACTATGGTACTCGTACATAGTTGGTCGAAATACAGTTTGTTTTGTAGCATAATGCGGACCAGCAGTGTTGAAAATCAAATTTCGGCTCAAGAAGGACCCTGCGGACCCGAAACCCTCGATCTCGAGCCTTCAAGTGCCCTAACCTTGAGGCCCTTTACCGTCTCCAATCCTTCATACCTGTCCTAAACCGCCTCAACAGCTGCCCGCCGCTGCAGTTTCGAGACGAAGCGCAACATTGAATCGAAGGTCAAAGCCTTTATCAAAATGAGGCCTGCTTGGTGGTTGAGGGTTTGGGGGAAGGTTTGGGGCTTTAGGGTTGTTCCACGATTTTGGACGGTTTGGGGAGTTCGGCTCGGTAACTCGACAGAGTCTGCGTAGAGCAAGTTTTGACTCGTTCGAGGACAGGTTTAGAGGTCTTGTCATCAAAGAACAGATTGACCACGGCACCTTCCTAGTGCACTCGGGGGGTAATACTATATAGAGCTTCAAGGGTGCATCCTGACTTGGCCGGCAAAGGTAGTCTTCATCCGATTCTTTAATCACCGTTCCCTCTTGGGTTTTGCATCTGTCTGCTCAGGATCGCTTAGGTCGGCTAAACCCGTAAGTTCGAGCGATAATCACGAACCCCACATTGTATCAGGGTGCAGAGGGCCCCAGACCAGTTTTGGGATGTTGCGATTTGACGTGGGACTTAGGTCCAGTGATGTCCTACGTTTGAGTGTCTGGGGGGCCTTGCCGGTTTGTGCCATTTCTTGTCGGTTGCCGCCAGGTACAAGCACGGCCGCTTGGCTGCACAACCTCAAGACCTTAATTCCTCTTAATACAGGAATATGGCTGAACACATTAACTAAGTTGAGAAAACCCTTGTGATACGACTTGAGGAGGAAGTCGTGTGCTCTCTGTACCGAAGTCGCCCAAGTTTGCAAGTCATGGCTTTCAACGGACCTTCAACTTCTGCCACACAGTATTCCAATCGATGATCAACACGCATCTGCATGGAAGTGTGCGACCCTGTAAGTTGTAGATGAATTTTGGCATGACAAGGGTAGTGTGGGCTTCATTGCTTCCAGGTCCAAGTGAGGTCTTGGTTGTACGTGAGAGGGATGCTTAAGCTCTTTGACCCTCACATGCTGGCGCGGCATTTTCTGCTTCGCCAGTGCAGTTTCTCGCTCTTCTTTCAGTTCCTGGGGCTTTCTCAGCTACTCGAGGTGTTGCTGTCATTCTTGGTCCGGGTGTACCTCATGGGTCGCGTGCTAGCTCCGGTGAAGTTTTCATATGCCTGCCTGTCGTAACCATCTTGGTCTGGCGCGGCCGAGTATGATTGTCGAAACGGCGCAGTAGTTCCAATTTTGGGGTCTGAGGCTTTCAGTTTTCCGAGGTCTGGCGCACGTTGTCGACCGCTACGGCGACGAACGTGTGCACAAAGTGACCACAGGGTGGCTTGGCCGAAACACGGCGGGTTTCAGGGATTACAGCTGCCTGTAGCGCGTTCGACTCTTCGCGTTGTCAGTGTAAGCCTTTACGGCTTTACTTTAGGGGTTATGGTTGTAAGTCTATCTAGTATTTAATATCTAGTATTTAATGGACTATAGCTGGCTTCAGGATCTTGAGGTTCAAGGGTTTTATCTGCCTCTCGGGCTGAATCAAAGGTCTGGAGCTGAAGAGATGCAAAAGGCTAAAGGGGCTCGAGGGTTTGGGGGTTTGGGGTTTTTAGGTCTAGGATAGTGAGGGTTCAGGCTTCCGGGCTTAGCCTCAAGGTTTTGGTCCAAGGTTCTGCGCTGGCACTTCAAGGCTTCCGATACAACAACAACCAACAACCAACAACCAACGACAAGCAAGGAGCAAGGGCAACAGCACCAGGAGCAACAGAACAGCAGCACAGGCAAGAGCATGAACACTGACAATGACCACTGCACCACATGCACAAAGATATCCTCGTCACGGCAAGGACAAGCACCATGCAGAAAGCACACACTGCCGCCATCATCATGCAGCCGTCCCACCTGGTATGTCGATGTTACACATGGCGCAGTTGACTTTTATCTCTCACAGCGAGCTATCCCTGCTTCGAGTTGCGTGGAGTTGAAGGGCATACTGCTTGAGTTCACAAAGTCATGCCTTCCGTAGTGACGCCGTGGTATCTACACCCTCTGCTGTGTGCTGTGCAAGGGTACTGCGCGGAGCTGGCACAGCAGCTAACATATGGGCATGACTATTTAGTACTAGTCTACCCCAGATTTCCCGACTCTACTTGTAGCGTGAAGCCGATCACCGACCCCTTCGTCTGATTTTTCATATGTGGTTTTACCAGTGCTGGCCTTCTGAAACTTGTGGTTTTCTATGGTAAGACCTCTCCTTTGCCACTCCGTTTCCTTCTGCTTCGCTTCTCCTTGCTGTGTTCGCCCTTCTTCTACGTAGAAGTTCACGAGACTTAGTACGCAGTTAGGCAGGTTGTTCAGGGTATTTGCCGTTAGCATATCCATATGAGGGAATGTGCAAACTCAAATACAAATGGGGTACCGATTCCGCTGTCCCTTTTATCTTTCAAGCAATATCTAAATCGCAAAACTTGCGTCGTTTCTGTCAACCCTGAACTCCAAACGCCAAACCTGTCTCGAGCAGACCTGTGCCGTGCTAGGCGGATCGAGCCGTATGTGGAGGTCGACAAGAAGATCCCAACAGAGCTGAGGCAGTCCCAAATCCAACCGTCAGATTAGTACAGGTGTTGTTTAATGGATTTGAGGCCTTGGGAGTGGCTTCATAGAATGTGGATTTACGGCTTCGGCACAGTTTGCGAGTTAAGTCCACAGTTCAGGTAAAACTATCAGGGCCCAAAAACCACACAAATCCTGTTCGTTCCTGAACACCCCAAAGCCTTCACCGTACTGTAACATGCCAAGCCGTAAATCCTTTCGGCATTACAACAAAACCCCGGCTCTAGATTTTGGACCTCAGAATGTATACCCTAAACCCGTGTAAGCTGCAAACGAAATCCCCAAAAACCTGAGGGCGCAGGGACCCTAAACCTTATACATCCCTTAATCCCTAAGCCTTATAATTAAACCTTATGTAAACTCTATAAACCCTAAAACCCTATACATCCCTTATTATAAGCCTTATAATTATAGACCTTATGTAAACTCTATAAACCCTAAAACCCAAGATTCTTTCTGGACACCACCCGGCAGGAATGCCGCGCAGCTGGTCGCTGCGAGGGATCTGGGGGAGGTGCGGATGCAGCCACTACCTGGACCCTATAAAAACCCTTCCTTTTTAGGGTTCCCTAATATGATTTCTTGAAAAAAAGTCCTTTTAAAAAAGTCCTTTAAAAACCTTCCTTTTTAGGGTTCCCTATTACGATTTCCTTATAGAAGTCCTCAAGAAAGTATGGTATTTGGGGTCCAGGTAGGGTTTGGGGTTTAGGATTTCGGGCTTATTAGACAGAGGTTTACAGGATTAAGGCTTGGGGTTTATTGTTTGTAGGATTTAGTGACTGTGGGCTTTGTCCTTGGGCACTGGAGTTTAGGGCGATTTGTTCAGGGTTCCGGCGTGGTTTTGCATCGACGGGGCTTCTCCAGATAAACTCAAAGGCTTCATGATGTGTGCTGGCCTGCAGTGTGCGAACCAGGCCACACGAGGTACAAACGAATAGCTTCAGCCGTTCCTACTACCCAGAGACTCCGATATCCCTGCCTTAATTCAGGAATACACCTTAAATTATGATAGGATCCCGAATATATGATTTAAGGTATATTCCTTAATTAAGGGATATTGGAGTCTCTGGGTAAACTACTATACTGGACTCTGCAAAGTGGAGCCTAGGAACTTTTCGACTTTGAGGCCAGCATCTCAAGTAGCCAGGACAGACTTAACAGTAGCCTTCTACGTGGGTTCCCACAGACTCCGGTACCGGTATTCAGTGGCCCGCCGCCTATCAGTACAGAGACATACCCTGGCCAGCCGTATAATCATTACATAACACGCAATTTCACACATTAGTAATATGATGGAACACAACATAGCATAGCTCAGAATGTTATACACTGTATTGATGGCCATAGCATGTTTTTTGAACTAATACAATACAGATAATAAGTATATACTGTTGACGGCCATAGGAAGCGGCCCTGAAAACTTTTGCCCAGAACGGCCCCGACGTGCCGAACGTGCGCCGGAAACTGTCGGGTCGTCCTCGTTGGAGCGTTGCGACCTGGGTTTGGGCCTCGGTGTTTAGGGCTCCTTTACGAGTTTTAGGTTCAGATTGTTTAGGGCTCGGAGCTTACGGCTCCTTTCAGGAGTTGAGGGTTTAGAGTTCAGGATAGTTTGGGCTCCTGCTAGGAGTTTCTAGTTCAGGGTTTTGGGTTTAGGGTGGGTTTGGGCCTCTGTGGGCCTCTGGTTTAGGATCCAGGGGTTGGAAAGTGGAGCTGTGTACTTGCATATAGGTTATTGGGTTTAGGAGTTTCGAGATATTGTTGGGGCAGTGACCCTGACTTTCTGGGGCGTAGGGCTTAGGAGGTGGGCTCTCTATTCTTGGTTTCACTTTGGGGTTTAGGAACTTGCCTTTTGGGGCTCACGGTCATGTTTAGTGGGGATTTCGGGCCAACGATCTTCCCCTGAGCCTCGTTAAGGTCGATCCAGAGAAGCGCTTCGTGGCCTTCGCAGCTCGTGAGAAGCAGAAGGCCTGGTGTTAAGACTTGGAGCTCGGCGGTTTAAGGCTTAGGGTTGTGGAAATAGGGTTGGGTATAGGGCTGCGTGTTGTGGACTACTTGACTTGAGGCTTCAGGGCTTGTGCTGAGGAGATGCTGCTAGCTTTCCCTGGTATTTTCACCACATTATCACTTGCGTAGGTGCCATATCCCAACTCCCGGACAACTGAGAGTTCTCGATCGGCTACTAAAAATCAGTACAGCTTTGATTGAAAGTCCTACTAACCCTTCGAACCTCAGACCTGAACCCTCATCACTCGAACATACTCGAACCCTAAGCCCGGAACAACCCCTGCTGGACTAATCTCCTTTCTAGCTGGTCTAATGGTAAAGGAGCTCAACAGAAATGCTAAACCCTAATCCCAAAAGTCTTAAACCCTTAAACCTGAAATACTAAGCCCTACTCCCTAAAGTCTTAAACCCTTAATCCCTAGCCCTAATCCCACAAATTGTTAAGCCCTTAAGCCCTAAAACCCGTTTCCTCAAGCCCGACCCCACGAAGCCCTGCCTGCGTTCCGCGAGTCTGCGACTTGCCTTTGGTTAGTAGGGAATGGAAGAATGGCAGTTATAGTATATAAATATAACTGTACCCCATTCCTCCATTCCCTA
This sequence comes from Symbiodinium sp. CCMP2592, assembly GCA_905221615.1. Classification (NCBI taxonomy): domain Eukaryota; class Dinophyceae; order Suessiales; family Symbiodiniaceae; genus Symbiodinium; species Symbiodinium sp. CCMP2592. The sequence goes on from CAJNDT010003179.1 coordinate 659,475, forward strand.
CTAACCAAAGGTAAGTATCCCTTTAAAGGAACCCTAAACCCCTACAGAGCCCTTAAAAGGAACCCTTCCATTCCCTACTTACCCAAGGTAAGGCGAGTCGAAACCCCGAAGCCCCTGGAACTCGCGGGCCCCAGGCGCTGGAAGCTGCCAGAATGAAAGCATTGCAGGCGCCATTGCTACTTAAAGGGTCATGGGACTTAGTAACTGGGGTTATAATTAGGGTAACTCTACTTCTAATTACTTATAACCCCAATTAGGCTACTTCTAACCCTACTTACTAAGTCCCAGGATCCTCCAAGTACCTAGGACCTAGACCCTCCATCTACCCCCCATTAGACCCTAAATGCCCTTTATTTGGGGCCATATACTCTTATTTGAGGGTACAAGGAGGGTCCTGGTAGGTAGGGCTTTGGGACATTTCATATGTTCCCTTATTTGGGCTTAAGAGGATTTTATTTATTAATGTTTTCAAAAGCTTTAAAGCCCCACCTAGATTGGGTCTATAGGGATCATCATAGGCCCTATAAGGGCTTAGGGGTTTAGGGTTTAGGGCTCCTTGAATGGGTACTATAGGGTTCAATAATGTTCTCATGATCACAGGGATCCTAGGGGGGGTAGGGGACGATACTTCCTTAAATAGGCCTTATTAGCTCGTTATTACAGGCATGAAGGATCCCTACCCCCCCCCCCCCTCCCCCTACCCCCCTAAGGGTTCCTATAAGATCAGGGTTTAGGGGTTTTCTTGGTTTGGGGTTTGGGGTTTCGTGGTTTGATTTGGGTTTGGGGCATTCATGGTGTAGGGTTTGAGGGCGTTTTAGGGTTAAGGGGTTTGGGTCTGATACGGGTTTAGGATTCGAGGCTTTAGCGCCTAGGAACCTGACTGCGTGTTGATAGCTTTCTTGTACTGTAGAAGCTGGGAAACGGGCCGCCCCATATGCACAGAACCCTGAACACTAGGCCTTTCCTTGTTAGCTCCTAGACTATGTGGCCCTAGCCGGATCCAAAGAACGCCCAAAGTGTAGATGAGTTCACTGCCAGCCCTCACCGTAAATCCTCGCGCCTAGTCACGGCGCCATCGACCCTCAAGCAGAAAGAGCGAGCCATGCAACCAGCGGATATGCCCCAAGGGGTTCAAGCTACAGGGGTGGTTGTCAAAATTATGGTCCCTTTTTGGGTCCCAAATATAGTACGGCACCTATTATTAGGGTACCCAAAAAGGGACCTTAATTTTGACAACTACCCGTATAGCTCTGGGCAGCATTCCGCTTTAGGGGTCAAAGTGTTGGATGGTACCGTACTGGGCTTGGGACCTTCACGGCTCAGGCTGCGGCCGAAGAGGACGATGCAGACGAGGAGGAGCAGTCCACCCTGCCTGGCACTTAGAGCAGCCTTGCATCCTTGATGATGGTGTTCCTGGTGGAGATGAACACGAACGTCATGATGGAGGTCAAGAGTGCGCTGGAGAGGATGATGAGACAGGTTCTCCCGAATGATGGTGAAGATGGTGAGGATGGTTAGGGTCATGGTTGGGGGATCCATCGCTGCTGCAGATTGCAAATCACAGCATGGCTGTTCTCAAAATTTGTATGGTGACCCTTACAAATGTAAGAGGTATGCATGGCATGTTAGTGGCACGGCCGGTCACTTCGTCTGTGTTTCTGTTTTTGGCTATTTAACCAGGGTTCGCAGTGACACCATGTCAGTGCCAGTGTTCCAGTCGGCTTGTCAGGGAGGCTGACTCCTTGTGTTTTGTCGCGACGGATTTCCGACTGCTGTGTTCCGGTGTCGTTCCAGGCAAGACCCAGTAAGTCTGCAACCAGCCAGGACATTAACGCCGCAACCAGGGTCGAACATGCAATGCGCATGGCACGACACGGCAAATGCATGCACTGCTGGCTCAGACCTACATACCTACATATTGACATACTGACACATGCATGCAGCACGCATTCACGCAAAGATTCGTGCATGCATGAATGCACATATCCACGGGGTTGGTAACTGTTCCGTTTCGGCCCGATTATTACCATCGCCAGTAGCACGCAGGCAAGAATTGCAGTAACAACTCAGCAACTAAACACATAAGTTGGTATGTGAAGAAGCAAGTCTGCACGCCTTTGCATGAGTTTCCCGTTATCCACGTGTCTGTGTCAACAAGTAGTTCACATCAACCTCACAGCTGAACCTGAAAGGCTGTCCTAGCACAACATAAGAAGGCTATGTCCACACTTCGAAGGAGGATGTCGCCATGTTGCTTCAGTTGCTTCATATCCCTTCAACCCTCAACCCCTTAGCCAGTCACTCAAAAGCAGTCTTTGATGCTAGGAAGAAGTATCCACGATCCGTCAATTGGAAGGTAGAACTCTGAACCCCATAGCCCTAGCCCTCAACCCATAACCGTTTATAGCCGAAAGCGCTATAGACCGCAAAGCGGCTTTAAGGGCAACTCTGACGCAGGCAGGAGCAGCCCCAAGAAGCGGCGTGAGGTTCCGGCAGCCCGCCAGGTCGCGGCTTGGTGTGGTTGGCGTTTTGTGGTTCATATATAGAATCCTATAAGGTCATCCCCAAAACGAATTACTCTGGGGCCTATATGGGTATTGTGCTCTATGATCGGGACAAAGATTATGGCTTGGGCGGCCCTGCGAATCTACGATGCAAGATGGTTTTTGCCACCTTCCGAAGTGCCGACAAAGCTTGAGGGGCTCTGCAAGCTGGGGGGTTCAGATTTTTCGATTTAGGGGCGCGGGTTGCCTGTGATTAAATCTCGAGAGGCGAGAGTGGCCTGAAGGGTCGGGGCAGAATTCGTCCTGAAGATCCTGAAGTGTTGAACTCCATTCACCTGAAAGGCAGTTCTCCGGTTTAGGGTTTACATATGCGTAGTCCATGTGTAAAAGGGGGCTTCCTGTTTCAGTTTTGCCACAACGGGAAAGTCCCATGCATAGTTTCTCGCGGCGCCCTGTGTCCGATACACTCCAAAGCCAAAGACTCTAAACCTGCAAGGTGGAGGGTTCCACTCTAGGGTTTCAAGACTTCCGGGTCTTGCGGCTTAATTGGGACCTGGAGAAGCGGAGTCCAGGAATTAAAGCTAAGAGTCCTCAGAGCACACGCAACACTGCGGACACGGAATCTGTTCAAACCTTGAGCCGAACTGTGGTTCTTCCCTTCTTGGAGGGTCGGGGGGCTTAGTAAGTAGAGCATAAGTAGGCTTACAATATCAGTACCCTAAATGGGAGCCTAATTGGATTTATGATACTGGTATTGATAAGTCGAATGCGCAAACTAAGTGCCACGATCCTCCAAGTAGCTAGAAGCTTCAACCTTCAATCATTCCGGACGCCTGTCATCTCCACTCCGTATAATAGCGTTGCATTGCAGATGGCGCTTTCGGCCTTGATCGAGCTGCAAACCTGAACTCGGCCCTGTTTCACCAGCGCAGCGCTGGCTTTCCGCCCTTGCGGGAAACATGATTCAGATGACTACAAATATTGGTTCAATATGAGAATTCTCAAAATTTCATAGCTCGGCGATTTCAGATAACCGATTGAATGTTCATTTCCTGATTATATATAGCCAATAAGAAAATTCTGTGGTTCAACAAATAATATTTCGAATTCTATTCTTATTTCATATTCAGAATCAGGAAGCGGGAATTTTAAAAACACAGACATGTTTATTTATTTGAGAATATGAAGCCTGTACTTCAATAGAAATTCTCTAATGAAACGGTATCGTGCTGGCTGCGTTCCGTGATTTTGCGTGCACTCCCCGCTCCCCTATTGTTAGATCTTTTTCCATATATTTTAATAAAAGCCTCTCGTCTCGATGGTCGTCTCGTATGATTAGAATTTTGGAAATTATTAGTAGTTCTAGCGCTTTTTTCTCGACCTTAGAATTCTAATCTAAAGATTTTGATAGATTTATCAAATTCGCGATCTTGAAAATATCTTATTGTGGTAGGTGATATAAATACGATTTCAAAAAATTGATGAAATTCGTATATTATATAGATTATAAATTCGGATTATATTTAGATTCGCGTCTGAATCACGATCGGATTCGGTTTTGACTCCGTAATTTTATAGAATTGATATATTTTTTTGATAGAAATTGATAATGGAAAGTCAATTTCTGAATCATTTCTATTAGAGATGTACGGATTCATCGAAGAATTATACCGATTGGCGTCCTTTCTTGATCTCTAAATAATTGATTCCCGCTGAAATAGAATATTTTACGTCCGTACGAAATATTGATCTTACCGATACGAAAGATATTTAGAATTTTAAGATATACTATAAATTTCAATATATATATATATGATATATCTTCTCTTATATAAATATATATATATATGAAATAT